>CANTUQ010000043.1:2527500-3127500 GCA_947683425.1 Excoecaria cochinchinensis
TTGAATCATTATTAAATATGAATGAGTCATGATCATGCATGGTGAAATCACAAGAAAATATAACACAGATAAGTGAAACCATTCATTTCATTTAAAAATAACTAGATTAACAATGTCATTATCAAATAGTTCAAAAATAAAAAGAAGCATCCAAATAGCTATCTTCTTCCTTTCTTGCCAACACGGATGCTGTAGTCAACGGTCTATTGTCATCCCCGGGCACCATCTTCCTCACCTCTCATCTCCTCATCAATTAAGTATAGAACTTGTCTTCTCAGAGTTCGGCACCCATTAGTCTCATTCCTAGTGTGCTGATGGTAGGCACAATATTGATCCGCTCGATGATCGGGTCATCCCTGGCTTCTGGCAGGTTTGGCCGGCATTGGCTGTATTTACCCCTTGTTAACAAAATGAATGAGATGCTTAGACAAAGGCTTTTCCAGTATGGCATAGAAGCTTTGAGCCATTCTGAAGGTTGAAGCCCTTATGTCCCCGAAATCTTTCCTGTTACTTTCCATGAGCCTTGAGCTTCCATGTTTACCCCTTCGGTGTCCTGGATGCGTGATCTGCATATTATCGATCAGATCTTGAATCTCATGCCTTAGCCTCGCATAATTGTCCGTCACATGCCCAGTGTGCTAGTAGAAGGCACAATGCTGATCGGCCTTGTCATTGGGTTGTCCCTGGTTTCTGGCGGGCTCAGCAGGTAGTGGCTGTAGCTTACCGTCTTTCATCAACCTCTTAAGAACCCAAGACAATGATCTGCCCAAATTAGAATAATGCCTTTGATCCATCTTTATGGTTGGCACTTCTTTCCTCTTAATCTTGACCTTACTATTGTTGTGGATACTTGAGCCTTCTCTTTTCAGAACATGCATCCTTACTGGATCTTCACCCACTTCAGGCATAATGACATTCTAAAGTAGGCCTCGCCTTCCTTCCTTGCTTAACCAGTACATCAAGTGGCTCTTTGCCTCTAGCCTCGAAAGGACATGAAAACACTGCAGTCGTCATTGTATTAGCCTTCTGAGTCGGGGTCGAGTTAACTTGGCTGATAGCAGTCGTCATGAGTTGGGCTTGAAGAACAAGTGCCATGGCATCCATCCTCTCCTTAATCATGGCCAACAACTTCTTTTCTAGCTCTTTAAATCTCTCATCTATCTATTGGGCAATTAAGCCACGAACCTCTTCAGTTTGTTGTGAAGGATTAGCCATTTCTAATGCCTATGGATATTCTGATAAAGATACTAGATCTTTGAAAACCAATTTGAACTCTATTTGCTCCTCGAGCAACTACGGGGACCCTAAAACCTCCCAAGTAAATGGTCTATAGTGGCTGAAAAAACCAAGGGGTTAGAATGATGCATGAATGGCATGTAATGTATGATCGTGCTGTGCAGATGGTTCTCGATGAGTGAAAGATCAATAGCTTACAATAATACGATGCGATGCATGGAAAAAAATTATACGTAGGATGATATGTACATGTGAAAGATAATATGCAGACAAAAGGATATACACACACAAAAATGAAATGCATATATTTTTTTGTTTTTTTTATTAACACGCATGAATGACAAGCGATGCATGAGCATGCCGTGCAGCATCCACAACCACATGCAAGCAGATATATCCCTACAACCTTATCACTCCCGCACACGAGGTTATAGTCTCTTTCCTAGGTGGGATTGGGCCATGGGTCAATAGGGGACCCAATGGGCGCTCATAGTGCACGATGGGAAACTAGCAGCATAACCTCTCCTAACTAATGCACAGGAGTATGGGTTATGATCATTACGTATTTAGGCAGTTCGAATAAATTGACATGGGCCTATCGGGGCATGAAAGCCTTTGATTAGGTGATCAATCAAAATATATGGGTCCGCCCAATACATAACGATCCATACAACAAGCAAAGTATTAAGGTTCATACCACCTAGGGGAAGTGTCTACTTTCATTACATGAGCTTTGGCCAAGGTATTGTTACTTTAAGGCTACCTAAGCATGGTCCCTGCCAATAGGTCTAGCTCATCACGAGCATAACGACCGATCGGGTCTCCATTTAATATACCATAAAGGTACGAGGCTTGGGCTGGTGATTATCCTTAACACTTCCCTACATTGAGTGAACGTAGGGTCATGCTTTGGGAATGCACCGAGGTTGATAGAGGGACCAAACTAGCATAATCTAAGGCTGTAATGAGATGCAATGCAATTTCGAAAAGGGATGAAATTTTTAAATTAAAACTCAATTGTAAATTTTAGCCAAGGTACTTTCAAAGGGAAAACTCTTAGAGTCCCCAGCAGCGTCGCCACTGCGACACGCGCTGAACCCCATGGTCGCCCTAAATGCCTGCCTTTAGGGCGATCGGGATGAGGTTCATAAAACTTGTAAGAAATTACAAGTGCGTCTATTTTGGGCAACAAGGAGGTTTCTTGGAGTCGCCACCCAATAGAACATTGGGAAAGGTCGTCTAGCCTCAGTGAGCCTAAGACGGCACTGCTATGTCCATTTTTGGCAAGCCAGAGGGGTCTTGGAGGCCCCATCCTAATAGAACATTAGGATGGCTCTCTCGCCTCGTAGAGCCTAGGACTATGCAATTTAAAGCCTTTTTACGGGACACAAGAGGTGTCTTGGAGGTTCCATTCTAATGGAACATTGAAATGGTCCTCTCACCTCGTTGAGCCCAAAGACCAGAGATGGTTCGGGACTTCCCATTTTTTCATACCTTAATTAAGTTTATAATTAAGTTTTGAATTTAGCATTTCATCCCATTTATCATTCAATTTTAATGCAATTTAATTTAATGCGCATGTCGAACACATAATGAAAGCGGTAAATAAAGTAAATGAAAGCAAGATAATTACAACAAAACTAGGGGCGGAATACAACCCCCATTTGTATATAAAATACAATTCATACAGAAATCGGGCTATTTAATAAAAATGAGGACATTGGTCCTCTCATGCACAATTAAAGAAAATAATTTTAAAGTGACAATTGATTTTGGATGAAAAAGCTAGGACATTGGTCCCATTTTTATTAGAAAAATTCAAGTTAATTAATATAAATATTTTTGTGATTTTTTAATTAATGCTCATAAGAATAAATTATTACAAATTACATGATAAAATGAATTAATCCAAAATAATGAAAAGCAATAAAAAAGATAAATAACTCCCAAATGGATCTTCAAATCTTCATGGGCTCCCACTTGGCAAAAACTCACACATAAAAAAGAGTATTGAAAATAAAAACAAATGAAAATGAAGTTAGTAATAAAAAAATGAATTAAACATATAACATGAAAACAATTAAATTAAGGCAAGCAAAATTGCATCATGTATGACAACCCAATTAAAATGACATATTAAAAATATGCAATTTAATTAATTAACAATTTAGCATGCATAAAAAAATAACATAATAATAATAAAATTCAACATGCATAAACAAACATAAAATAACAATAATAACATCCAATCATGCATGAAAATATAAATAATAATAGGAATAATGAAATTTAACAAGAATAAGGATAATAATAATAATACTAATGATAGTAGTAACTACAATAATAATAATAATAATAACACAATAATAACAAAGAATATGAACAATCAAATATAGTAATAATAATAATAACAACAACAACAATAATAATAATAATAATAATAATAACCCAATTAAAATGACATAATAAAAATATGCAATTTAATTAATTAACAATTTAGCATGCATAAAAAAATAACATAATAATAATAAAATTCAACATGCATAAAAAAGTATAAAATAACAATAATAACATCCAATCATGCATGAAAATATAAATAATAACAGGAATAATGAAATTGAACAAGAATAAGGATAATAATAATAATGCTAATGATGGTAGTAACTACAACAATAATAATAACACAATAATAACAAAGAATATGAACAATCAATAATAATAATAATAATAATAATAATAATAATAAGACACAATAACATCAAGGAATATGAACAATCATATAAACATGCAATAACAATAGGAAATAAAATTAACATGGCATGTTTAAGGCATGATAATAATAATACCAATAATAATATGGACAATCACATAAGACAATAATAATAATAATAATAATAATAATAATAATAATAATAATAATAATAATAATAATAATAATAATAATAATAATAATAATAATAATAAGATATGAACAATTCAATATGAATAATATGAATAATTAAAAAAGAAATAAGAAGCAAAAAATAGATCTAAGAGAATTCACATGTTAACTAATTAAATAAGAACAAAAGAATAAGAAAATAAAAAGAAAATGATAGAACTAAAAGAATTTACATGTTAACTAATTAATTGGAAACAAAAAAATTAAATTAAAAAATTAAATTAAGAAATTGAGCCAAGAATGTTTACCCTCAAAATTTATCTTGAAGAAATGAAGGTAGGTGATACAATTTCTTGTCTTGATTTGTAAGAATAAAATTAGAAAATAAAGTATTGAAAATGAATTTTTAGTCAAGAACAAATAATTGATTTATTTGTCTCAAAGTAAAAATTGTTTGATGAGAAAAAGAAAAATTCCGAAGAACAAAAATTGTTATTTTTTGTCTCAATAATTCACTTGGAAAAATTCTTTAGAAAATTTGAGAGAATTTGTTTTTGAGAGAAGAAAGAAGAAGAAAATTAATTTTCTAAAGAAAAATCCTCCCCCAATTTTCCTTCCAAAATTCCCTTTTATTTTTTCCCAAAAATTCAGATTTTTAATTAAAGAATTAAATTAAATAAACTCCAATAATCACTAAAAACTGCAGAATTTCAAGGGTTAGGGATATAAAAAGTTTTAGCATTGAATTATGCAAAACAAATCAATTAAAAACACTTAAAAATGAGTAAAAATAAAAATCGGTAGCCAAAGGGCCATCCGCGCGTGACAGGGGGCTAGAGACGCCCGTCGGAGCGCCGGATGGGCGTCTCTCACGCGCAGCGGCATATTGCGCATGCGCGGGCGACCCCCAGTGCGTCGTTCGCGCTGGGGCACTGCCGCGCGCGACACCCGACGAAATTTTTATTTTTTTTATTTTTATTTTTTTTTTGAAAAATACAATAATTTCAAAATATATCCTTTTTGTCTCAAAATAATTTTTAAAACATTTTTAAAATATTTTGAAAATACATTTTTATTCATTCCTAAAAAATCAAAACGACAAGGAAATTATCACTTGTAACTTTCATTCTTTTTGCCTATAAATCGGCACACTTAATTTCATCACTGGGTAATCCTGATCAAAGCTACTCGGCACCCGGTGTCTACATATACATGCCGGGAATCAGGTTTAGAGGAAAGATGCCTTGCGTTCTGCAGTCAAGGCAAAAAGGCAAAGGACACATGTTTGTAATGAGGGGTTTAAGATGACGACGAGTGGCCCCAAGGGAAGAATGGACGTCCTCGAGGAGGCAATTCAGCGATCCAAACGTGCTATTGCCCAAGTTGCCAACAAGAGGCTCGCCTTTGGTACTACGGACTCGGAGAGAAAAAGTGGTCTATGCAGAGGTGACAGTTCCGTCGGCATTCAGAAGATCAAAAAAGTACCGGTGTCTGGAGTGGCCCAGAAATATTACTTTGGTTTAGGCGAGTCTTTCCCTCAGATGAGGTCAACTAAGCCAACTGTGGGTTATGGAATAATGGATCCTCATCAGTATGCCACAAGTCTATTTGATGACTGGAAAATCCCGAGGAAGCAAGTTCAAAATCTTGAGCCTTCTAGAATTATTGAAGGGTGCCCAAGTCATGGCAATGGCAGCAGGATAAGTGGTGGAGACATGAAGATGCCGGCTACGGAGGTGACCCGAAATGACCGTATCATCTTAGAAAAGCCTCTGTCAAAGCATTTTGCCTATTTTGTTAAGCAAGGGAAGTTGCAATCAAAATGAGCTAGACCCTCTAAAAGCCAAGGGCGTCCAGGACATCGGGCAGATCAATATTGTCTCTATCATTAATAGGCTGGACATGACACTGATGAATGCCGAGCTTTGAGGGAACAAGTTCAAGGCCTCATCGACAAGGAGCTCAAAGGAAGGAAGGATGGGCCCTGAAGTTGATTATGGACCGTCAGCAACAACACCTGCATCGGCAGAGAGAGGAAGATGATAGTTTAGATTTTCCTTCTTAGTTCTGAACTTTTTTTTAATAATGATTAATGACGTTTTTTAGTTTTATTAATAAATCGAACAATTTCCTTCACTTGTGTGATGTTATTTTCAACGATTTCATTATGCATGATCATAATCCATTTGTATTTGACATTAGCTCGATTGATGCTACTCTATTTATTCTTGGAACCTCAAAAATCTTGATGGCATCTTAAATAACTCTTGACGAGTGAGAAAATTTGAGAGAATTAAAACAAAATACGAAAAGATCTTTGCCTGGACCCATGAAGACATGCCAGAAGTTGATTATAAAGCCATCGAGCATGCTATGCCAAACATATCCTAATCATGGACAGATGACACAGAAGCTCAGAAGATTCAAGCTGAAATGGGTAGAAACGGTTGAAAGGGGAGATCCATAAGTAGGAACGAGACCAAAATTCATACTGACATGCAATGCCCGACTAGATTGAATAATAATGGTCCCAATGTTTAAGACAAAAAGTGCGCACATGCACTACAAGAAAACTGACTTTTAACGACCAAAATTTTACGAAGGGATAAAAATCCGGTCGTTAAAATATACAAATAACGAAGGGAAATTAATCCGGTCGTTAGTTCTTAAATTTTATTGTTATATAACGAGGGGAATAAATCCGGTCGTTAAAACAATAAAAATCCGGTCGTTAAAATATACAAATAACGAAGGAAAATTTATCCGGTCGTTAGTTCTTAAATTTTATTGTTATATAACGAGGGGATTAAATCCGGTCGTTAAAACAATAAAAATTCGGTCGTTAAAATATACAAATAACGAAGGGAAATTAATCCGATCGTTAATTCTTAAATTTTATTATTATATAGCGAATGGATTAAATCCGATCGTTAAAATAATAAAAATTCGGTCGTTAAAATATATAAATAACGAAGAAAAATTAATTCGGTCGTTAATTTTTAAATTTTATTATTATATAGCGAAGGGATTAAATCCGATAGTTGAAAAAATAAAAATCCGGTGGTTAATGTTGTAAAATAATTGGCGGGACTTCATCTTTAGCTCCAAAATAAAACATAGGTAAATACAACCCTAAAAGTTAAAATCACCCGTCCCCTTCTCTAATTTGCGTACAAAATACACTGTCTCTCACAGTGGATGGTGCCACTTGTGCCTGGATCGCCGCATCGCCTCGGCGCCGCACCGCCTCGCAGTCGTCGCGGGTCACGTCTGCATCGTGTCTGCCTCGCCTAGTCGCTGCTGCCTCGCCTTGCCGCCGAGCTGCCTCGCATCGCCCCTGTCGCGCATCGCGTCTGCCTATCCTACAACAGTGAAGATGCTGAGCAATCTGAAGGTATTTTATAATTCATAACATCAGTTATTGGTGGCTTGGTGATATTGCGTGATGCACTCAAGTTGCCTCTCTTTATATTTTCTTTTCTACCCCATAAGGGCTAGTACTTTGATCTGGTGGACTTTTAATTTTTGTTTGATGCTCAATCTAGTGCTTATTGATGGTCCTTCATGGCAAGATATTCTTAAATGGTTTTGCTTTTCTTTTTCTTTTTTGTCTGTATCCTAAAGAAAGGTTTCTAATTTTGTAACAGGTTTTGGTGATTGCTGTTCTGCTAAAGATAATAATGAGGCGCCGATTTTCTAATTCCACTTGCAATGGTTGCTTATGTTTATACATTGATCTTTGTAAGTTTATGTTCTTCTGACGATCATAAGCTAACTGTAAAATTAGTTTGGGTTCAAAGTGTTCTGTTCATGTCAGATTTTTCCTAAAATTGTTTTTGTTCATTTTAGAAACTTACTTTGGAAATTTTCAGGTAACTGTTCCATCTTTGGCCTCAGTCTACAATGAGTATGCTCTCGAGAGTCAATATGAGACAAGCATATATCTTCAGGTATTGGATTAGGTTGGGTTTGTTGGTTAATTTGAGATTTATGTATTTATGCTCATCTCTTTTCACTTTTCATTTAACAGAATACTACTAAGCATTGTTTACTAAAATGAACTACCCCTTCCGTTTCCATATAAGTGTCCATTTAGGCCTATGCATATAGATTAAAAAATGATTAAAACATTTCAATCCTCTCAAATTATTTTTGAATGACTAACTGATCCTTTTATTAATTAACATATGAAAATGTGACAAGAAGGAAATAAATGCATTTGGAATACCAAAACAAGGGTAAAATGGGAAACATGCAATAAATTCTCTCTTGAATTCTGAAAATGCACACTTTTTTAGGAACAAAATAATTTTCCTAATTGGACACCTATTTTGGAATGGAGTTAAGTATTGCCTATTAATATTAAAATGTTTAATACGTGTTTCCACCTTCAGTCTGAGAAGGGATAAGCTGGGCATTTTATAGACAGCAAGTACTGCTGATAATGAGCAATTACCTGGGTACTGATTGGTAGAGGGGTTTGGCCTGAAAATTGAATTGCTTTTGTTAATATTGAAGTCAAATGCTACTGTACTATTTGATGAACATTATGCCTTAAATTGAAACTGTAGTTATGAGTTTCTGTGCTGATAACTGAATTTATTAAGATTCTAATTCTAACTATATTTTTGGTTTTCAGAACTTATTTTTGTATGGGTATGGTGCTTTCTTCAATTTTCTAAGAATATTGGGAACTGCCATTGTCAACGGTATGGGCATGAATAACTTTTATTAAGGAGACTGATGTCTTCATTGTATTGATATTCCATGTTTCATATATTGCAACAGGTTTCGTTTGCCTTTAATGCAATTTACTTTGACACAGCTGTGCTTGACTTTATGTACTTGCAAAATTTATTAGGAAATCAAGTAATGAATTTTATTAATTGTAACCTATCTGAACAGGGCACCTCACTGTTACTGTAGAAAACTGGTTTTAATGGTTCTCCATCGTACTAAGGTTTCTATTTCAATTAGGATATGCATGATACTATGGCCTATAAGGGGCGTGGCAAGTCTTTGGTGAACTTCAACTAAGAAAAGTATTCCAAGGCTTGTCAATTACAGTGCTATTTTCTTCTTTTTCATTTATCTTGTGTTTTTCCTCCTTTTTTCTCTTTTCTTTTTTTTTTCTATTAAGAAATAGGAAATCCAATTTTTTTTATTTCTTTTCAAACTGGCAGGTGAGTCTTCCTGTTGTTAGAAGATTTGTCCAATCAGTTAGTGACCAAGCCACTGGTGATTCATTTTTTATGTTGATGATTAAAGATTCGGCTTCTGGACTAGGCAAAATATGCAGTTCTCGATTTGCGAACTTGTTATTTTGGGTGAACACTTATAGGATTTTCATTTTCAAGAAAGGCACGATAGCGCACCATTTTAACGTAAGTGTATCGGTCTAAATGTCTGTTTCACTCTCTATTCTTATCAAATTCCTATTGATGTAAAATGATAAAAAGAAACAAAAATTATAGAATGTTTGTTTTAGTAGAGAGGGATGACTTGACAGCTAGATGCCATAGATATTCATGTTTTATACTTGAATATCAAAGCTACATAATAGTCTAATTTTTGTTTCTTATCAATTTGTGAATTAGCAGCCACCGGTTAGAATATAATATGAAAATGATTATAGCACGTAATAGTTCTGTGTTGTATTAGTCATTTTTTTTTATTGATATGGTTTACTATATTTTATTAATTGGTTTTCCATTATTATTCTCATCTTCAGTTATATCTTGTGGCAGGTGAGTGTGCCAGTCTATACAGAAGGGACAGAGGATAAACCTTCAGAAATAGCTAAAAGAAGCATAGTGGAGGACAAAAAGAAAAACATAGACGTGGTCATAGTAGACAGTGCTGGAAAACTGTGATGAAATATGTCATGGTATGTGTATGTAGATAACGCAGCGGAAAAATATCGAAAAAAGATCATACACATCAAACAAATCCACGACAAGAATCGAAACATGCACTTTTAGGGTTTTAAAACTTACAACTTTAGATGCCTATTCCGAAATGAATTTGATGATGACCAGCAACTAAGATGATATTGTCCACCTTTGATCTTCACCACCAATGCCAAGGAACAACCTTTTTCGCCACTCCTCTCTATTCTCACACACACACTTGCAAAGACGGCTCAAAACCGAAAGTGCTAGCTTACTAAATATGTATTGTGTAATGGAATTAGTTTGAAGCCACAAGACTTGATCTTGTCCTTCTACTATGTGTAAAGAATGCTCAAAGTCACAAGCAAGCAAGGAAGAATCCTTCTCCTTGTGTATTTCGGCCAAGAAGAAAAATGAGAGAGAGAGAGAAGTTTCACACCTACTTTTTTCCTCACTCTAGGGTTTTCTTCTTATCTAATATCTACCCCCTCCTTATGGCAAGTCTTTAATCCGAATTTTACTACCTTAAGATAGTTAATTCAACCTTAAACACTTCCTAAAGATCAGTAGTAAATATTAGCTCAATCCCTTTTGAATTTAAAATTCAAATTGATTTGAAATAAAACCTTAAGATGTATTAATCAAACTAATCACTTACCATTTAACATGTGCTGAAATTCCCATGATATATATCCTTGGAATTTCGGCTAGGTCATCCCATTATTAAGCGATTTAGTTTGACTTAAATATCTTAGGATTTAATACTCAATTAAATTAATTAATACAACATAATTAATTAATTGAAATTAAACCTATGTGGGCCGAATTTCCTCTCTCATGGACCAAGGTCCATTAGCAATTAAATACCCATTACATATACATTAATTTGACTTAAATTAAAAGCCCAAATTAATGCCCAATACTTTATTCAAGTATTTTAAGCCCAATGCTTTGTGTGCGATCCTATAGGTCCATTTAATATTGGCAATGAATTAAGAATTAATTCAAAGGCTATATATATTCTCTAGCAAGATATTATAGCATTCCAAATTAAATGAAAATGCAATTGGCATTTAGTGACCTAATGCAATTTTGTATATTCCCTTACCCATAAATATCAGAATTAACATAAGGCATGGAACAAGTCATCCTCATGTGTAAGTTAATTCCTTTCTTGATATTCCAGTGACACTGAACTCTCAGATAAATAATGATTGCACATTATTACATCTCGGTATGGCCATACACTTCTCAGTTCACTGATCAAGTGGCCGATGATATTTTTTTCTCTTATAGAGAGGGGTAATCCCTTCACTTCTCTCATGCTCTCTAACATGAATCAATGCATACCCAAGCATACCCATACTTGTCACTCAGTTACGAGCACGTTAGGTGTATGTCAAAGTACACAGTAATTCATAAAGAGTTTCATAGAGATTTTAGGTCTAAGAACTCCGATACAAAACTTGCATATGAGGAATACTTATGACTTGTACCATGTAGTGTTCTCATGTGTGGATCGTATCCAAATACCATGTTATAAACATGTATCTATGATCTCTGATTGACACTTTTGTCCTTATGATCCGTAAGACAGAACTCAACTAATCAGAGAGAGCATACTAGTCTTAATTCATTTGTTATTCCCATAACAATGACTGACTAGGGATATTTAGAATGAAGTCTCATTTGTTTCAAGGTCTTACAACCATGTGCCTCACACATGATAACTTAAACTGAAACAACATTCTTGGATAGTTCTATCAATTGATATGCACAGGAATACAATTGGTAAAACAAATGCCTCATTTATTAACTAAAGTGTTTTATTACAATGTATTGGGGCTAGGGCTTACACTAACAATCTCCCACTAGCACTAGTCCCAATTGGGCATAGCCCTTAGACCGAATGCTCTCAAATGAGCTTCGTGCAGATTTGGACGCAACTGTTTTGTCAAAGGATCTGCTACATTGTCTTCACTTGCTATCTTGCTGACCTTGACGTCCCCACGATCAATGATTTCTCTGATCAGGTGGTACCTCCTGAGTATGTGTTTGGATTTCTGGTGTGACCGGGGCTCTTTGCCCTGTGCAATGGCCCCGTTGTTGTCACAAAAAATTTCTAATGGATCTAGGATGCTTGGGACCACTCCTAATCCAGAAATGAAATTTCTAATCCAAACAGCCTCTTTTGCAGCCTCACTTGCTGCAATATACTCAGATTCTGTAGTTGAGTCGGCAACGGTCTCTTGCTTTGAGCTTTTCCAGCTGACAGCAGCACCGTTGAAAATAAAAACAAATCCAGATTGCGATCTTGAGTCCTGAGTGCTGGTTTGAAAAGCAGCATCGGCATAGCCTTGTATGACGAGCTCTTCCTGACCACAATACACCAAGAAGTGATCCTTAGTCCTTCGTAGGTACTTTAGAATCCCTTTTACAGCAGACCAGTGCTTTTCACCAGGGTCTTGCTGAAACCTACTGGTTATACTCAGTGCATGAGCAACATCCAACCTAGTACATAACATAGCGTACATTATAGATCCAATAGCAGATGCATATGGGATTCTACTCATGTTGTCCCTTTCCTCTTTGGTTTTAGGGCACTGTTCTTTAGTCAAAGGAACTCCCAAAGCCAAAGGTATGTACCCTTTCTTTGAGTCTCCCATACTAAAATGCTTTAGTACTTTGTCTATGTACTTTTCTTGACTTAGTCCCAAAAGCCGATTCAATCTGTCTCTATAGATCCGAATACCAAGTATTGTCTCAGCTTCTCCTAAGTCTTTCATCGAGAAACATTTCCCCAGCCATTGCTTAACCTTTTGCAATGTTGGAATATCATTCCCAATGAGAAGGATGTCGTCCACATACAGGACCAGAAATACTACTATGCTCCCACTAACCTTCTTGTATACACAAGGCTCATCTTCGTTCTTGACGAAGTCAAATTCTTCGACTGCCTCATCAAAACGAAGATTCCAACTTCGGGATGCTTGCTTTAATCCATAAATGGATTTCTGAAGCTTGCAAACCTTCTTAGGATGCTTGGGATTGACAAAACCTTCAGGTTGTGTCATATACACATCCTCAAGTAAATTTCCGTTAAGGAAAGCAGTTTTGACATCCATTTGCCATATCTCATAATCATGATATGCAGCTATGGCAAGCAAGATCCTAATGGACTTGAGCATGACTACAGGCGAAAAGGTTTCATCATAGTCTACACCATGTGTTTATCGAAAACCTTTCGCTACTAGTCTACCTTTGTAGGTCTTATCAGCTTTGAGTTTAAATAGCCACTTGCATTCAATTACTTTAGCACCTTCTGGTGGATCAACCAAGGTCCAAACCTGGTTATCGTACATTGATTGCATCTCGGATTTCATGGCTTCAAGCCAATTTTTCGAGTCTGGGCTTTCAATAGCTTCTCGGTAGGTAGTAGGATCCTCACGATCTACTAACTCAATAGTGTCACTGTCGGTGATTAGAAATCCATATCTCTGAATCTCCTGACGTACCCTACCGGACCTTCTAAGTACTTGTGTAATGGGTTCTTGTTCCACAAGTGGTTGTGAACTTGATCCCATTTCCAACTCATCCTCTATAGGAATTTGTGGCGCTTGAATTTCTCCAAGTTCTACTTTACTCCCACTATCTTTCTTGAGAAGGAACTCCTTTTCCAAGAAAACAGCCTTGCGAGCAACAAATACTTTGTTCTCGGCTTGTGAGTAAAAGTAGTATCCCTTTGTTTCTTTGGGATAACCCACAAATAAGCAGACAGTGGATTTGGACTCTAGTTTGTCAGATGTTAATTTCTTAACATGTGCTTCACAGCCCCAAATCCTAAGAAATGACATATTGGGTTCTTTCCCAGTCCATACCTCGTATGGTGTCTTCTCAACTGCTTTAGTTGGAGTACGGTTTAGTAGAAACGCAGCAGTTTCTAATGCATAGCCCCAAAAAGAGATAGGAAGATTTGCTTGACTCATCATAGATCGAACCATGTCTAATAGAGTTCGATTTCTCCTTTCAGACACACCATTCCATTGTGGTGTTCCAGGAGGAGTGAGCTGTGAAATAATACCACACTCTTTTAGATGACTGTCAAAATCTTGGCTTAAGTATTCGCCACCTCTATCAGATCGAATGGCTTTTATACTTTTGCCAAGTTATTTTTCTACTTCGTTCTTAAACACTTTGAATTTCTCAAAAGTTTCAGATTTATACTTCATTAGATAGACATACCCATATCTACTGAAGTCATCTGTGAACGTTACGAAGTAGCTAAAACCACCTCTAGCTTGTGTACTTAATGGTCCACATACATCGGTATGTATTAGTTCCAATAAGCCATTAGTCCTCTCACTTTTCTTATTAAAAGGACTTTTTGTCATTTTTCCATGCAAACATGGCTCGCATGTATCATAAGATTCTAAGTCAAATGACCCAAGCACTCCAGTTTTGTGGAGTCTTGAAATGCGTTTTTCGTTTGCATGTCCTAAACGACAATGCCAGAAGTAAGTAGGGTTTAACTCATTTGATTTAACCCTCTTTGTATTAATGTTGTATATGGACTCTTTGTTTGATAGATCAAGGATATAAAGGCCATTTTGCAACATGGCATTGCCATATGAAATGCCTTGGCGACGAATATGAGCATTGCCATTTTTAATAACAAAATCAAATTCATCCAAATCCAATAATGAAACTGAAATAATGTTTCTGCTCATAGCAGGCACATAATAACAATTTTTCAAAATTAAACAAAGTCCGGAAGGTAAAGTGAGTTGATAGTCGCCTATCTCTATGGCAGCAACTCGTGCTCCATTCCCCACACGGAGGTCCACTTCATTCTTCCCAAGTAACCTCCTATTTCTTAGCCCCTGCACATTTGAACAAATGTGAGAACCACAACCGGTATCTAGTACCCAAGTGTTAGAAATAGAAAGGTTAATTTCAACAACAAAAATACCTGAACTGGACGCCTTGGCTCCATTCTTTTTTTGTTCTTCCTTGAAGAGAGCACAGTTCTTCCTCCAATGCCCTATTTTGTTGCAGTGGAAGCAAGTGCTCTCGCTCTCCTTGAGCTTTTGTGCCTTGGGCTTGGATTGGGCCTGAGGTGCACTCCCATTTGACTTGAGCCGAGTCAGGTCATTCTTGGGTTTTGCCTTTGCCTTTCCCTTTCCCTTAGCGGGTCCCTTTTTGATGCCCCCTTGAACCATCAGTACGGGATTGGTCTTTCGAATGTTTTCTTCAGCATTCTTAAGCATCCCATGAAGCTCAGTAACTGACTTGTTCATCGCATGCATGTTATAATTCATTACAAATGGATCATAATCATCAGCCAATGATCCTAAAATCAAGTCAGTAGCCAATTCCTTTGGTACTTGTACCTCAAGCTTCTCAAGAGTATCAAGATACCCTTTCATCTTGAGTACATGCATACTAACAGGAGTACCTGCAGCCATCTTACAGGAAATTAAGGCCTTAGTTGTCACAAACCTCTCGTGACGAGCTTGCTCTTGGAACATCTCCTTTAAGTGCACCATGATCGCATAAGCCTCTTGGTCCATAAATTGCTTTTGCAAGTCAGGCACCATAGTGGCTAGCATCAAACAGGTCACATCATTGGAGTCGCTCTTCTTGGTCTCAAAAGTTTCCCTTTGAACCGCAGAGGCGTTCCTACCAGGTTCTTGAGGCAAGGGTGCATCCAAAACATACGACTTTTTCTCTTGCTTAAGAACTATCCTTAAGTTTCGAGACCAGTCTATGAAATTGGTGCCATTCAATTTGTCCTTTTCAAGGACCGATCGCAATGAGAAATTGTTGTTTGAAGATGCCATTTTTCAATCTACAATAAAATTTAGCAAGATTAAATGAGGTCTTATTAATAATCCCACAAACCGAATTAATATCCCTTTAAATAATTCGCGTTAGTGATTTAATGTGGGCCAAGATCCACTTTTCACAACAACCTTATTAGTCAAGCTGAGCTTGTACACCTAACAAGTTAAGTTACTTAGGTAGGATAACTCCAATCATGACTCGTACATGACTCTTGGATCAAATGGGCTAACATCTTAAGATGTTATAGCACAAACCCATTTATTAGTTGCCTAGGTCCGGGCATCCCTTTCCATGTTAAGTCCAACCTACATTCACAACTCATGCCTCACAAAGATAATCGGGCGCATCTAGGACTCCTAGTCTACGTTACCGATGATCGATGCCTTGACATGTTTCGAATTAGGAAGGCAACTTTGTGACTTACTATTTTAGGGATTCATTTTATTACGGCTTACATGGCATACGCTTTGTCATCCATTCATAGCATGCATATATAAATAATTGCATAAAGTAAAGCGTGACAAACATGGGCCCATAAAACCTACAACTAAGATTCTATACTATTACATAAGAATCTTCGAGTTGGGCTTCTTTACTCCGGTGGGCTTCATCTTGACTTACAAAGTCTTCAAGTAAATTCTATTCTAAGAAATAAATGAAACTTTTACAATAATACATAATGGCTCGCAGGCCATAATTAATTACAAAAACCCAGGGCCCATGAATGCACCATGCATATCCATTCATCACACCAAACAAGCAAATTAATATACATAACATTCATGGATCAAACAAAGTCCAATTTTAATTAAATTAGCCAAGCCCATTAATGGAAATTGTGTACTTGAACCTTTAAGAGATGACCCTATGATGGGCCTAGGCCGAGGCCCAATGGACTAAATCCTCTTATTGAATAAGTTCTCTTAAAAGCCCAAAACACAAACTAGTTAGATTTGTGCTATAAATCAACTCTAGTATAATTTCCAATTTTGCCATTTTTAATATTATGTCATACTTCCCATAAACATTAAAAATACATATAATATGTACCGACATGAATTAAAAAAATAAAAATCATGAAGAACATATATATGATACACGGCATACATATAAAAACAAACAAACAACAAAACTAGTTGTTTAATTCTTATGTGATGCCACAAAAATGCACAAATACTTAAATCAATTTTATGAGTCATTTAATAATTCAAATAAGGTCATAAAAATGATTTAATATATTGTACCAATCTGATCTAAATGTGTTTTTACCATTTTAATCAAATCAAAACAAACAATGTTGATTAAACATGTAACAAACACAAACTAGTCATTGTTTTAAGTGATATTAAAATTAATCAATTAAATTGTCATGGACCAGAATTAAAACCAAATTTTAAAAATGTCCAGACCTGATATTTAATCTTTAAAATCACTTACAAACATGCCAAAAACGTTTTTACATTTAATATTCAAAACTAGTTGTTAAACTAACAATTAACATGCCAAAAGCACCTAGTTTTAATATTAACATATACCATCAGGTATTATCAATTAAATATGACCAATAAAAGTTCCTAGAACAATTTAGGACATTATATTAACATGTCATATTAATTATAATACCTATCTAATCAATTAAAATCGTTTTTACACCAAAACAATGCAAAAAACTCAAAACAGAAAATTTCAGCATTGCATGTATTAAAAGTAACGATTTTTAATTAATTATTTCATGCATCTAAAGCACTAAAATAAGCATGTTTAGGCTCTGATACCACTGATGAAATATGTCATGGTATGTGTATGTAGATAACGCAGCGGAAAAATATCGAAAAAGATCATACACATCAAACAAATCCACGACAAGAATCGAAACATGCACTTTTAGGGTTTTAAAACTTACAACTTTAGATGCCTATTCCGAAATGAATTTGATGATGACCAGCAACTAAGATGATATTGTCCACCTTTGATCTTCACCACCAATGCCAAGGAACAACCTTTTTCGCCACTCCTCTCTATTCTCACACACACACTTGCAAAGACGGCTCAAAACCGAAAGTGCTAGCTTACTAAATATGTATTGTGTAATGGAATTAGTTTGAAGCCACAAGACTTGATCTTGTCCTTCTACTATGTGTAAAGAATGCTCAAAGTCACAAGCAAGCAAGGAAGAATCCTTCTCCTTGTGTATTTCGGCCAAGAAGAAAAATGAGAGAGAGAGAGAAGTTTCACACCTACTTTTTTCCTCACTCTAGGGTTTTCTTCTTATCTAATATCTACCCCCTCCTTATGGCAAGTCTTTAATCCGAATTTTACTACCTTAAGATAGTTAATTCAACCTTAAACACTTCCTAAAGATCAGTAGTAAATATTAGCTCAATCCCTTTTGAATTTAAAATTCAAATTGATTTGAAATAAAACCTTAAGATGTATTAATCAAACTAATCACTTACCATTTAACATGTGCTGAAATTCCCATGATATATATCCTTGGAATTTCGGCTAGGTCATCCCATTATTAAGCGATTTAGTTTGACTTAAATATCTTAGGATTTAATACTCAATTAAATTAATTAATACAACATAATTAATTAATTGAAATTAAACCTATGTGGGCCGAATTTCCTCTCTCATGGACCAAGGTCCATTAGCAATTAAATACCCATTACATATACATTAATTTGACTTAAATTAAAAGCCCAAATTAATGCCCAATACTTTATTCAAGTATTTTAAGCCCAATGCTTTGTGTGCGATCCTATAGGTCCATTTAATATTGGCAATGAATTAAGAATTAATTCAAAGGCTATATATATTCTCTAGCAAGATATTATAGCATTCCAAATTAAATGAAAATGCAATTGGCATTTAGTGACCTAATGCAATTTTGTATATTCCCTTACCCATAAATATCAGAATTAACATAAGGCATGGAACAAGTCATCCTCATGTGTAAGTTAATTCCTTTCTTGATATTCCAGTGACACTGAACTCTCAGATAAATAATGATTGCACATTATTACATCTCGGTATGGCCATACACTTCTCAGTTCACTGATCAAGTGGCCGATGATATTTTTTTCTCTTATAGAGAGGGGTAATCCCTTCACTTCTCTCATGCTCTCTAACATGAATCAATGCATACCCAAGCATACCCATACTTGTCACTCAGTTACGAGCACGTTAGGTGTATGTCAAAGTACACAGTAATTCATAAAGAGTTTCATAGAGATTTTAGGTCTAAGAACTCCGATACAAAACTTGCATATGAGGAACACTTATGACTTGTACCATGTAGTGTTCTCATGTGTGGATCGTATCCAAATACCATGTTATAAACATGTATCTATGATCTCTGATTGACACTTTTGTCCTTATGATCCGTAAGACAGAACTCAACTAATCAGAGAGAGCATACTAGTCTTAATTCATTTGTTATTCCCATAACAATGACTGACTAGGGATATTTAGAATGAAGTCTCATTTGTTTCAAGGTCTTACAACCATGTGCCTCACACATGATAACTTAAACTGAAACAACATTCTTGGATAGTTCTATCAATTGATATGCACAGGAATACAATTGGTAAAATAAATGCCTCATTTATTAACTAAAGTGTTTTATTACAATGTATTGGGGCTAGGGCTTACACTAACAAACTGCAGGTACTAATACTTCATAAATGTATTTGATAATATCTACTTTGTAATGAGATTGGGCATTGACATTGTATCCGATTTTATAATTCTCATTTCTTGACCTTCATTGATTATTACTTGTTTATTCCCATTTTTAATAGATAAAGGAATGATGGATGAGCTAAAAGAAGTGAAGCGAGTACTGAATCCGATAGAAGTGATGCTTGTTGTGGATGCAGTGACCGGACAAGAAGCAACAGGTAGTTAGACTTCCATTGTTTGTCTTATAATGGTCAAATAGCTTGGTGTTAATTTATTTTCTCATGTCTCAATAATTATCTTTTTCTCCTTTTTGAGACCTAAACTAGTGCTTACGAACCATCTGTACTTTACATGGCTAGGTGAAGTAAATTTTGAGTTTGCACATTGGCCACGTTTTTTAATTAGCCATTAGGTTTTATAGTTTACTTTACATCCCCATACTTATTTCCTATTCACTAGTCAACTTATGCTTATTCATTTTGCTAAAACTTCATTTGATGTTGTAAGATAATAGAGACTACAATTTATCATAATCTTTCAGTGTGATTCTGCTGTTCTAGAAAATATTACGCTTTTTATGTAGTTCTTGATGCTAAATCCTATTTACTGTTATTGTAGGATTTATGGAACCAATTCTTCCATGCTGCCATAGTATGAGCAAAATATTAAGGTAAATGGTATTTCAAATTAAAAATGTTAAATTAATTTGCTACTTGACTTACTGAATTTGTGCATGAATATTAATTATAAATTTATGTTTTAAATTTTACAGGTCTTCAAAACAATGGACAATGCTGATATGAGTTTCATTATGCAGTTTTTTGAAAATTCTAGGGGAATAGAAAATAATATAGTTAGAGGGCTGCTTTTATCAGCAAATTTGTACGTGACAAATATAATGTCAAATAATTACGAAATATCGATGTATTTTGTAAAGAATAATTTGCGATCTATGAAAATACTATTTATTATAATTTTGGATATATATGTATGTGAATGATTTGTACAAGTAATATTCAAATAAAATATTTTATTTATTTTGAAAATTTATTATCAAATTTCTTTTCAGCGAAGAAAAATCTGGTCGCTAAATTGATTTTTTAATGATAAAAAAATCTCTTCGTTGAAAGTTAATACAATTAGCGAAGGGAAAATCCGGTCGCTAAAAGGCATTTTTAATGACCGGAAATCTATTCGTTAAAGGTGAATACAATTAGCGAAGGGAAAATCCAGTCGCTAAAAGATATTTTTAACGACCGGAAATCCCTTCGTTGAAAGTGAAAACAATTAGCGAAGGGAAAATCCGGTCGCTAAAAATGACTTTTCAACGACCGGAACCATTCCGGTCGTTAAAGATTTTAACGACCGGATTCAATATCCGGTCGTCTATACCTTTAACGAAGGGGCTTTTATCGACCGGAATTTCCGGTCGTTAAAAACTTTCAACGACCGGATTTGGACTTTTAACGACCGGATTTCCCCTCGTTAAAGAGCATTTTTCTTGTAGTGATGTGTAAACTTCAGGATTTGAGTGGAGCTTATAAAAATAAAAAAAACACAAAAAAAAATAAAAAAAATTATTAAATGCAAAAAGAAAAAAAAAAGAGAGAGAGAAGAAAAGAGAGAATTGATTAGGGGGCAAGGGAATGCTATTTTGAGGCAAGGTTTGTTCAAATCCCGTCGATCTACACATGCCCAAATTTTGCCATCTTTCTTGATTTCCAAAAAGGATCACAAAGATTATATCGACTTGTAATAGATACAGGTTGCTCGAGCTTAGAAATAGACATCAAATGAGAGGTGCGCCCTACAGCCCCGACGAACGGGGTCGTGCCAAGGTGGTCTCCTACTCTACGCATGGTTCAAGGGAGAAAGGGCAATTTATGGCTAAGGATAGGAAACTGCTCTAGAGGTGTGACATTAAAGACCACAAGCCCTCTCTGTGCTGCCCTCAAACTAATGGGGCAGGAGAGGCTGCTAACAAGAAGATCTCAGTCAAGATGATCCAAAACTATAAAGTTTGGGCAGAGAAGCTGCCTTTCCCACTCCAAGGCTAGAGAATCACCATTGTAACCACTATAATATTCACCTTTTATAAGGGGGGCAGAGGCAGTATGACCGGGCGAGGTAGAGATCAAATCTTTAATGACAGCCATGGAAACCCAAATTTTTAGAAGCCAACTAGTGCAGCAATTGCATCAGCAGTTAAACGCATCAGACGAATGAGATTACTGCCACAGTTTGATCCATGAGAAAATACTCTGCTCGATCATCTAGGAAGGAAGCCAAAAAGCAACCATAAAAAGAAGGAGGTTCAGTCTTTCAGTAAATGAGTCCAAATGTTCCAGACGAATGAGGCAAGTTCAAGCCGATGTGAGAAGTTCCCGTTGCTCTTTAGAGGTCGTTATCCGGGATAGCAGCAACAGACAGTGGTGAAGATGATGTCCATGAACCAATCAACATCAACAGACTCAAAAAAGGGTCCATGGTTAAAGACTTAAAAATCAAAAGAAGGGAATAAAAGCCCCGTGGGTCGAAAATCGAACAAAGGCGGCCTTGCTAAAATTGGGCGTCTCGTCAGGGTGAAAACCGAAAAAAGGCACCTTGGGCAAAAATTAGAGGCTTGAGAGAAAATGACCAATCAAGAAAACCCAAGAGAGTTGATGCTATCAAGATTTGGCTCTGTGAATGAATGTAGTTTGGCATTTTTAAATTAGTGTTAAATGTTGAAATCGTACTGAAATGGGCACAATGTTGTGAAATAAAATAAAACAAAATTCATTCATTGATATTATTTCCTAGTTCTATTCTAAAAAGGAACATATTGCTTAAAATCCATACAAATATGAACTAGACCTTACTACTGCTCTCACCGGCCAGGTGCCTTAGTGGCCAGGTCCTGTTATCAACTGTGGGGCTAGGTGTCCACCCTCTATATGTGCTAGTAGAAGTTACATAATGTCTCACTACATCGTGAATCCCTTTGAATTATCAAGCACAATAGGTGGTAGTGTAAAAGGCAGCCTCATGAGGCCTTCAAGAACCAGATCCTCAGCAACACATTCATCAAGGGAGGCCATGAAATGCAACTAATGCCTAGAGAGAAATACCTCAGAGAATAACTGCTGATTACCCTAGGAAGGGTCTTTGATAGTAGCTTTAACTTTTCTTGCAACCGTACCGAAAAGGCAGGAGAGTCTAAAAAAAAAAGGCCGTTAGAGATGAAAACCGTGACTGGCTCTCTTAGCAAAAGTTAGGCCAAAGGGCAGGGTGAAAACCTAGGAATAGGCAGTCTGTCCTTCAAAAAATTAAAAATGAATAAAAGCCGCTGGAGTGGGTTGGGCCCATTCCAGGCAAAAATTAGGCACAGGGTTATGTGAAAATCCCTAAAGGGACGTATTTCTCGCTAAGAAAAGCTAGTGTGAAAATCCACCAGGGACGCACTACCTTTAAAACAATGACTATTGAAGCCTAGAGCGATCAAGCGGCATTACTCCGAATGACTTTCCTTTAGGCAGAACTTGATTCAGAGTCCTGGGGGTAAAATGATCATTGACCAGGGGGCAAAGATGCGCACGGGTCGGTTCTCTTTGAAAAGATTATCGGTCAGAGTCCATAAAGCCAAGATAATATTTTTTTAGATCCTTGGGGGCATCAGACAATGTGAGCAGCTGAGCAGTACCCTCAATGAATCCCTTAACCACCTGGGATATGGTATATCCATTTTTTCATATCATGTGCATCTCACGTGCATTCAATCCTTTATGCGTATAGATATCCACACACAACTCTTGTACATTAATCCTTTGCTCGTGTCTCGTGTATATAGATTTTTGTGTACATTTCACACACATTACGCACACACAATCTTTTGTACATACTTTTGTGCCAATAACTTTACAGGTAAAATGCCGAACCAAAGGACAACTTCGGCAAGATGAATTCAAGATAAAGCCCACGCAAGTCTAAATCATGTAAGCCCATGAAGGGATCATCTTTAAGACCTTTTTTTAGGCATTGTCAGTCTCTTCGGAGCATTATCTTTAAGTCCTTTTTTAGGCGTTCCTAGTCTCTTAGAGCATTATCTTTATGACCTTTTTTTAAGGCATTATCAGTCTCTTTTGAGCGTTATCTTTAAGTCCTTTTTAGGCATTCCTAGTCTCTTCGGAGCATTATATTTAAATCCTTTTTAGCCGTTCTTAGTCTCTTCGGAGCATTATCTTTAAGTCCTTTTTTAGGCGTTCCTAGTCTCTTCGAAGCATTATCTTTAAGGCCTTTTTTTAAGGCATTGTCAGTCTCTTCGGAGCATTATCTTTAAGTCCTTTTTTAGGCGTTCCTAGTCTCTTCGGAGCATTATCTTTAAGACCTTTTTTTTAAGGAATTATCAGTCTCTTTGGAGCATTATCTTTAAGTCCTTTTTAGGCGTTCCTAGTCTCTTCGGAGCATTATCTTTAAGTCCTTTTTTAAGCGTTCCTAGTCTCTTCGGAGCATTATCTTTAAGTCCTTTTTTAGGCATTCCGAGTCTCTACGGAGCATTATCTTGAAGACCTTTTTTTAAGGCATTATCAGTCTCTTTGCAGCATTATCTTTAAGTCCTTTTTTAGGCGTTCCTAGTCTCTTCAGAGTATTATCTTTAGGTCCTTTTTTAAGGCATTATCAGTCTCTTTGGAGCATTATCTTTAAGTCCTTTTTTAGGCGTTCTTAGTCTCTTCGAAGCATTATCTTTAAGACCTTTTTTAAGGCGTTCTCAGTCTCTTCGGAGCATTATCTTTAAGACCTTTTTTAAGGCATTCTCAGTCTCTTTGGAGCATTATCTTTAAGACCTTTTTTTAAGGCATTCTCAGTTTTTTCAGAGCAGTATCTTTAAACCTTTTTTAAGGCATTCTTAGTCTCTTCGGAGCATTTTCTTTAGGTCCTTTTGTTAAGGCATTGTCAGCCTCTTCGGAGCATTATCTTCAAGTCCTTTTCTTAGAGCATTTCAAATCTTTTCCAAGACGTTCTCAGTCTCTTCGGAGCATTAAGTTATTTTCAAAAAAATGAACCAAATCCCTTCAATCCAAGGTGATCTAAGAGGTGGGTTTAGCCCAACATTGTCAGGCACTATCCAGAAAAGCGAGCCTATTCATGTACGCCATGCCGGGGGCAGTCAAGTAAGTCTCTCTATCATAAGAGGCACGTTCACACACATCACACAAAGTGTACAAAATCCAAATTCAAATGTACAAGGAATACAACTCTATAAACACAAAAATAACAAAAACGACAATGCAAACAACACAAAACAAAAAGAAGATGATATTTTCAAGGCCTTGAAAATCCAATATACTGTTAAAATTAAAATACATCCAAAATGTAATAATTCCAAAAACTTACAAGAAAGAAAAAAAAAACAAACAAAAACAAAAACAAGGATCACTTTAAGAGACCCCAAAAGCAGAAAAATCATTCGCCTGCAGGCAAGCAACAAAACCACCAATCCAATTTTCCTCTGAGGAGGCTCAAATCTATTTTCCTCTCTGGAGGCTCAACATCAAATTCTCTCACCCTCTTGAGAAGTACATAGGTCTTTTTAACAAGAAGGCTACGTTGGAGATGATAGAGGAATCGATATTAGGGGAAAAACCAACCGTCCTTCAGAGGGGCACCCGTCTGACATCGGCCCCAACATGTATGCACTGCCACAGGTAAGCATCTCTTTTATATACCTTGCACATTTGCTTTCCCCTTTTTTGTAGAAAAAAGAAGAAGAGGCTCAGGATAAGTGCCAGCAAAGAAAACGATGAACAAGTCACGATACCGACCTAAGGGTGGTTAGCAGATTAGAAATTGTACTAACCGGATGGGGGTTAGCAGATAAGACATTAAAATAGCCGGATGGGGGTTAGCAGATCAGATATTGTACTGACCGGATGGTGGTTAGCAGATCAGATATTGTACTGACCGAATGGTGGTTAGCAGAGCAGATATTACACTGACCGAATAATGGTTAGTAGATAGGATGTTACACGGATTGGTTGGAGGTTACCAAGGTTGCGCTGTGCAAGCCCAAAAGCGGCTACCAAGACAGAACGTTTAATCACATGCAATAGAACAGATCACAACAGGATTGTAGTTAGGGAACACTACATCTCACAGACGCTGCGCGAGCCGAGACGAGGCCAGCAGAGCACATGCTGTAGAACAGATCGCAACTGGGATTGTAGCTAGAGAACACTACATCTCACAGACACCGTGCAGGCTGAGACGAGGCTAGTAGATCACCAGCAGTAGAACAGATCGCAAACAGAGGTTATAGTCAGAGAGTACTGCATCTCACAGACACCGTACAGGCCGAGACGAGGCTAGCGGATCACCAGCGGTAGAACAGATCGCAAACATAGGTTGTAGTCAGAGAGTACTGCATCTCACAGATGCCGTGCAGGCCTGGACGAGGCTAGTGGATCACCAGCGGTAGAACAGATCACAAATAGAGGTTGTAGTCAGAGAGTACTGCATCTCACAGACACCGTGCAGGCCAGGACGAGGCTAGCGGATCACCAGCGGTAGAACAGATCTCAAACAGAGGTTGTAGTCAGAGAGTACTGTATCTCACAGACACCGTGCAGGCCGGGATGAGGCTAGCAGATCACCAGCAGTAGAACAGATCGCAAATAGAGGTTGTAGTCAGAGAGTACTGCATCTCACAGACATTGTGCAAGCCTGGACGAGGCTAGCGGATCACCTGATGTAGAATAGATCGCAACAGAGGATGCAGTTAGAAAACACTTCACCTCACACTGTGCAGGCCAGGACGAGGCTAGTGAGACACCAGCGATAGAACAGATCGCAATAGAGGATGCAGTTAGACAACACTTTACCTCACACTGTGCAGGCCAGGACGAGGCTAGCGGGACACCAGCGATAGAACAGATCGCAACAGAGGATGCAATTAGACAAGACTTAACCTCACACTGCACAGGCCGGGACGAGGCTAGCGGGATAGCAGCGATAGAACAGATCGCAAACCGAGGTTGTGTCATGGCCGGATTTGTACCCTAGGAGAATTAACCTAATTTGGCATGTGTGTGTAGGATTGGACTTAATTGAAAGAAAGAAGTTTAGTTAAGGGAGTTAAATGGTAATTATGAATGTTTGTGCTAAGCATGAGTTAAAGGCTAGTTAATTAGTTAATGGAAGGATTAATTAAGAATATAATAACTTTGATTTATTGGAAGTGGAGGCAGACTTGAGGAAGTGGTTTCCGTGTGGCTTCTTGAGAGGTTGCCACCTCTTCTTTTGCATGCAAGTGTGGGTTAAGATGAAAGAGTTTCATTTGGTAACCTAGCTATTTTCTGTATTTTGGCTTTGGCTTTCTTCTTGTTTCCGTGAGTAAGAATAAGAGTGGTTTAAGTGGATGTGTGCATGTAGCTAATTGGAACAAGAATTAAGTGTTAAGACCTTAAGGTAAGTGGTTTTGTGTGCATATTCTCATCTTCTACTCTTCTTCTTGGTTTTGAGTTAGTTTGGGATGAGGATTGATGGATTGTGCTCAATTCTGGAATTTGAATTGGTTTTGCTAGCTGAAGAAGTGAAGAGAGATAAGGGAAAGGCTGTAATCGGCGAACCGAGCGTCCGTCGTAATTAGGAGCTAAGGCGACGAGGTTTGGGAACAAACCCTAATTGTATGAATATGTGATTAGTGTTGGTTAAATAGGGTTTTGAACTGAATTGCATGATATGTGAAATTGGAGGTTGAGCATGAATTATGTGATGCTAAATTGTATGAGTATAGTAGCAATATGATTATGATTTGTACTATTAATGAATGCCAAACAAGAAGGGAAAATCAGGTATGTGTTATTGATTGTGTGGTTGATGTATTTGGGTTAATTGCCAAAAATGAGAATGAGATTTGAAGTCTTAATGAGAAGGAAGAAATGGACTGAAAAACATAACCATGTTATGGTGTTTTTGCATAGGTCACGGTGACAATGAAATCCATTGTGACCGTGAGGTATGCTTGAGTTCAATTCTGCCTAAGGGATTTTGGTATGTCACGGTGACAATGAACTTCATTGTGACCGTGAGGTACCTAAGGGAGCATTCTGTTTTGCAAAGTGAGAATATGTCACGGTGGCAATGGGATTCATTGTGACCGTGTCATACCCTCAGGTTGCATTCTGCCGAGAGTTGGGAACACATCACGGTGACAATGAAATTGGTTGTGACCGTGACATGTCCCCAATTTGCATTCTATTTTTGACTTCAATATGTCACGGTGACAATGAAATCCATTGTGACCATGACCCACCCTGTTTTGGCAATATAATCCTAATGTGTTTGGTCATTCAAATGGCATGGCTTTAAGCTGAAATGAAGGACAACATGAGTAAGTAATGTATATGTGTTAAGTGATCTACAAATGCATACAACTATGATGACTTCTGAATGGGATAAGTTATGTGAATATTAAATGTGAAGACTGAGTTTGAAAGTATATTGAATATGCAAATGAAATGCATGGCTGTGTGCTAATACAAATGTGTAAAGTGAAAAGTGAACTGAATAAGTGTTTAACAACTTAAGCCTGCGAGTCAAGTAGTGGATAGTTAGGCATGCCTATAGGGTCAAGTGCTGCAGCCCCATGCGTTAAATGTGTCTGATTCCATGGGAATCACAATGCGATTATCCTTACTGGATTGTGTTATATGTGGAATGATGAAAAGTACCAGAAGGTACTAATGTGATATGAAGCACCAGAAGGTGCTAAATGTGAAAAAGTAGTCTCGATGAGATTACTGGTATCTGAGAGATACCGTTGCGATACCCGTTATCCGCGTCATTGAATTGCAGGCAAAGTGGCAAAAAGGCTAATTGGTTAATCGGCTAAAAGTTAATTAAATATAAACAGAAGTGATTGTGATACAAGAAAGTATGGAAATGTGAATAAGTAATTGATGCCTTATGATTGAATATAGTAATGGTTGATCTGGCATGTTTATTAGCATGTTATGTATGATGATTCTGATGTGTGATAAATTATATGCTATTTGTATGAGTTCCCCACTAAGCGTTATCGCTTAGCATGGATTTACTCTAATCCGTGCAGGTACAGACGAGAGGTGACTGAAGGACGTCCCCCGCATTTTGGTACGGTCAACAATAGGAAGTATATAGTGTAGGTTTGGGGGTTTGTTATTTGGGACTTTTGTATAAGTTTTATATGGTTGATAGGTATTTTGAATATGTAAAGGCATGTAATAATGTAGTAATCACGGATGTAACCTCCCACATGTATGAGTGTCATGTGAATGGCTAAGGCGTGTGACTAATAGTAGTTAGCATGTGATACATGAATAAAAACAGCGTGTGATGAGATTTTATTATTCAGTTCCGCATGTGTTTCTGTGTGTGTGTGCGACCTTCTCTAACTAAGATTAGCTGAGCTAGTTTGTCGTTAGGGAATGGGCGTCACAAGTTGTGGTATCAAAGCCTAGGTTGAGTCTTTTCTGGGAATTGGGTAGATAAGATGTGTATAGTTTGTTGACCTAATGCGGAAGTCCTTGTTTAATTTGTGTAGTAAGATGGATTCTGGAAGGCATACCGGTGAGGAATCTGCCGAAAGTGTGAACCCTCGTGAAGCTGAGGTGACAGGGTCTGGGCAGTCTAGATCGGTTGGCTATGGGAATGAGATTCCATTTGGGCCTATGGAAGCCATGATGAAAATGACACAAGATATGGCGAGAGTGATAGAACGTATGATGGCGCCAAGAGCCCCAATAGAATCTTTGAGGAAGCATGGTTTGGAAGAATTTCACGGAACAAGGTTAGATGAGTCAGAAAAAGCAGAGTACTGGATTGAGAAGGTGGAAAGGATTCTTAAGGAGATACGATGTCCTCCAGATCAGTGGGTTGAATGTGTGGAGTCATTACTCCAAGGTCCTGCATATGATTGGTGGAAGCTGGTCCTGCAGAATCCGATGCTTCCTGAACCATTAAACTGGGAGTTTTTTTGAAAAAGAATTCAAGAACAAGTATATTACTAAAGCACATCGAGAGGCAAATTGGAAGAAGTTCTTGAGTTTGAGACAGAGGACTATGACAGTGGCGGAGTATGAAGCAGAATTCTGTCGCTTAAGCAAATATGCGCCGAAAGGTGTGTTAACTGATGTGTTGCGATGTCAACAGTTTGAGGATGGATTGATTGAGGAAATTAAAGCTTTGCTGATTTCTTTAACAACAGAGCAGAATATAAGTTACTATCGAATTGTACAAGCAGCTCTGAGAGCTGAAAGGACTTTGGGAGCCCAAAGAGAATGGAGACAAAGGAAGAATGCGAATAGAGGTGGTTCCCAGACGGGGAAAAGATCAAGAGATTCTCATGTGGCATCACCTGCGGAATCAGGGTTCAGTTCTGCAGCGAGAGGTAAGAAGCGAGGCGCTCCCTCAGCATCTGGTTCTGGAAGAGGAACATCTGGTAATAGAAGTGAGGTTCATGAGTGTCCTCATTGTGGTAAGAGGCATAGAGGAGAATGCTGGAGAGTGTCGGGTGCTTGTTATAGATGTGGGAGCACTAAGCATTTTATTGCTAATTGCCCGAATACCTATGAGATGTCAGGAAATCAACAAGAGCAGAGTAGGGGTGGTTCAAACTTGCCTTCTACGAACAGAGGAAGAGGAAGAGGACGTGGCAGAGGTAGTCAGTCCAGAGGTGCAGTCGATTCTGAGATTGTGGATAGACCTGATGAGGCTCCAGTGCGGGCTTATGCTATGAGGGAACGAGAGGATCAGGACGCGCCTGAGGTGATAGCAGGTACTATTCTACTTTGTGGTGTGGAAATGTTTGCACTTATTGATCCTGGTTCAACTCATTCATATGTATGTGATAAAAAGATATGTGAAAAGATGCCTAAAGTTGAATGTTTAAAATATGATATATGTGTGTCTAACCCTTTGGGAGGTAATGTTAATGTGAACAGAGTGTATCGAAACTGTGCATTAGAAGTTCAAGGTAGTGTGTTTCCAGTGGATTTGATTGAACTACCGTTTGATGAGTTTGATTTGATTCTGGGTATGGATTGGTTAACTAAGTATGATGCGGATGTTAAGTGTAAGAAGAAAATAGTTATACTCTCTGATGGTAAGGGTAACAGAGCGACAGTGAGAGGAGTGTGCACTAACCCTCTTGTGAATGTGATATCTGATATGCAAGCCTGTCGGTGTATGAGAAAAGGATGTGAAGCTTATTTGGCCCTGGTATTAGATAGTAAGAGAGAACAGGTAAAGATGCAAGAGATACCAATAGTCAGAGAGTTTCCTGACGTGTTTCCTGAAGAATTGAGCGGTGTACCACCAATAAGAGAAGTTGAGTTATCAATTGACGTGGTACCAGGAACTGTACCGGTATCTAAGGCACCCTATAGAATGGCTCCAACTGAGTTGAAGGAATTGAAGGAGCAGTTGCAAGAATTACTGAACAGGGGTTTTATTAGACCTAGTGTTTCTCCTTGGGGAGCACCAGTGTTATTTGTTAAAAAGAAAGATGGTACAATGAGAATGTGTATCGATTATCGACAGCTGAATAAAGTAACAGTAAAGAATAGGTATCCTTTACCTCGAATTGAAGACTTGTTTGATCAGTTAAGGGGAGCCGGGGTATTCTCAAAGATTGACTTGCGTTCAGGGTATTATCAGTTGCAAGTGAAGAAGGAAGATGTACCTAAGACCGCGTTTAGAACTCGTTATGGGCATTATGAATTTCTAGTAATGCCATTCGGGTTAACCAATGCGCCAGCTGCATTCATGGATTTAATGAATCGGGTGTTCAGACCGTACTTGGATCAGTTTGTGGTTGTGTTCATAGACGATATTTTGGTATATTCAAGAAATGAAAAGGAACATGAACAGCATTTGAGAGTTGTACTTCGGACTTTGCAAGAACATCAGCTGTTTGCCAAACTCAGTAAGTGTGAGTTCTGGCTCAAAGAGGTATCATTTCTGGGTCATGTGATCTCATCTGAAGGAGTTAAAGTGGATCCAACTAAGATAGAAGCAATTGTGAATTGGAAACCGCCTAAGAATGTGTTGGAAATTCGCAGTTTCTTAGGGTTGGCTGGATACTACAGAAGGTTTGTGAAAGGATTTTCAGTAATAGCATCACCGTTGACAAGATTGTTACGTAAAGGAGTGAAATATGAGTGGTCTGAAAGATGTCAAACAAGTTTCGATCGGTTGAGGAAGATGTTAGTAGAGGCACCGATTCTTACACAGCCTATGACTGGTAAAGAGTATGTATTGTATACCGATGCTTCAGGTGTCGGATTGGGTTGTGTATTGATGCAAGAGGGGAAGGTGATAGCGTATGCATCAAGGCAATTGAAACCGCATGAGCAGAATTATCCGACTCATGATTTGGAATTGGCTGCAGTAGTGTTTGCTTTAAAGATTTGGCGACATTACCTGTATGGTGAGAAGTGTAGGATTTACACGGATCACAAGAGTTTGAAATATCTGCTTACACAGAAGGAACTGAATCTGAGACAGCGAAGGTGGCTCGAGTTGTTTAAAGATTATGATTGTATTGTGGATTATCATCCGGGAAAAGCTAACGTAGTGGCCGATGCTTTGAGTAGGAAGTCCATTTCAGCATTACAGTTAAAGCGGATTGAGTGGAGGTTTTCTGCAGATGGAGCTTTATTAGCACAGTTGAAAGCGAGACCGGTTCTGAAAGATGAGTTAATAGTTGCTCAGAGAAGTGATGGGAGATTGCAACAAGTTCTGCAGTCAGTTGGTGTTATGGATAAGACTGACTATTCAGTGAACGAAGATGGAATACTGCTGTATAAGAATAGAATGTGTGTGGCCAACGATAAAGAATTAAGAAAGAGATTGATGCACGAGGCTCATAATACAGTTTTCACTATGCATCCCGGTGGAAACAAGATGTATCAAGATATGAAACAGTTGTATTGGTGGCCAGGGATGAAGAAGGATGTAGTGGAATATGTGTCTAAGTGTCTTGTCTGTCAACAAGTTAAAGCGGAGCATCAAGTGCCCCAGGGAATGTTGCATCCACTCCCTATTCCCCAATGGAAATGGGATAATATCACGATGGATTTTGTTACTGGCTTGCCTCTGACCTCAAGACAGCAAGACGCAGTTTGGGTTATTGTGGACAGGTTTTCGAAATCAACTCACTTTATACCTGTTCGGATGGATTATTCTATGGAAAAGTTGGCTGAATTGTATGTAAGGGAAATTGTCCGATTGCATGGGATACCTTTGTCTATTGTTTCTGATAGGGATCCCAGATTCACTTCTAAATTTTGGAGGAGTTTACAGGCAGCGTTGGGTACGAAATTGAATTTCAGTACTGCTTTCCATCCACAAACCGATGGACAATCGAAAAGAATTATTCAAGTTTTGGAAGATTTTATGCGAGCGTGTGTTTTGGATTTCTCTAAGAATTGGGATAGGTATCTTCCACTTATGGAATTTGCTTATAACAACAGTCATCAGACCAGTATTGGTATGGCACCGTATGAAGTTTTGTATGGAAGGAAATGTCGTTCACCGATTTGCTGGACAGAATTGAATGAAAGCAGAGTCATAGGGCCAGATTTGGTTCGTGATACAGAAGAGAAAGCTAAAATCATACAGCAAAGATTGAAAGCAGCAAGTGACAGACAAAAGTCGTATGCTGATTTGAAGAGAAGAGACATTGAGTTCAGTGTAGGTGATAAAGTGTTTCTGAAAGTGTCTCCTTGGAGGAAGGTACTGCGATTTGGTAAAAAGGGGAAGCTGAGTCCAAGGTTTATTGGGCCATATGAAGTGCTTGAAAGAGTAGGTTTTGTAGCTTATCGGTTGGCTTTGCCTCCGACTTTGGCTAAGCTACATGATGTGTTCCATGTGTCTATGTTAAGAAGATATAGGTCAGATGATTCCCATGTGCTATCTCTACCAGAAGTGGAAGTGCAGTCAGATTTCACTTATGATGAAAAGCCAATAGTGATCTTAGCAAAAGAAGTAAGGCAACTTCGGAACAAGCAGATACCACTTGTGAAAGTACTCTGGCAGCACCATGGTGTTGAAGAAGCAACTTGGGAACCAGAAGCGGCTATGCGAGAACAGCATCCACAACTATTCCACTCAGGTATGAATTTCGAGGACGAAATTCTTTAAGGAGGGGAGAGTTGTCATGGCCGGATTTGTACCCTAGGAGAATTAACCTAATTTGGCATGAGTGTGTAGGATTGGACTTAATTAAAAGAAAGAAGTTTAGTTAAGGGAGTTAAATGGTAATTATGAATGTTTGTGCTAAGCATGAGTTAAAGGCTAGTTAATTAGTTAATGGAAGGATTAATTAAGAATATAATAACTTTGATTTATTGGAAGTGGAGGCAGACTTGAGGAAGTGGTTTCCGTGTGGCTTCTTGAGAGGTTGCCACCTCTTCCTTTGCATGCAAGTGTGGGTTAAGATGAAAGAGTTTCATTTGGTAACCTAGCTATTTTCTGTATTTTGGCTTTGGCTTTCTTCTTGTTTCCGTGAGTAAGAATAAGAGTGGTTTAAGTGGATGTGTGCATGTAGCTAATTGGAACAAGAATTAAGTGTTAAGACCTTAAGGTAAGTGGTTTTGTGTGCATATTCTCATCTTCTACTCTTCTTCTTGGTTTTGAGTTAGTTTGGGATGAGGATTGATGGATTGTGCTCAATTCTGGAATTTGAATTGGTTTTGCTAGCTGAAGAAGTGAAGAGAGATAAGGGAAAGGCTGTAATCGGCGAACCGAGCGTCCGTCGTAATTAGGAGCTAAGGCGACGAGGTTCGGGAACAAATCCTAATTGTATGAATATGTGATTAGTGTTGGTTAAATAGGGTTTTGAACTGAATTGCATGATATGTGAAATTGGAGGTTGAGCATGAATTATGTGATGCTAAATTGTATGAGTATAGTAGCAATATGATTATGATTTGTACTATTAATGAATGCCAAACAAGAAGGGAAAATCAGGTATGTGTTATTGATTGTGTGGTTGATGTATTTGGGTTAATTGCCAAAAATGAGAATGAGATTTGAAGTCTTAATGAGAAGGAAGAAATGGACTGAAAAACATAACCATGTTATGGTGTTTTTGCATAGGTCACGGTGACAATGAAATCCATTGTGACCGTGAGGTATGCTTGAGTTCAATTCTGCCTAAGGGATTTTGGTATGTCACGGTGACAATGAAATCCATTGTGACCGTGACCCACCCTGTTTTGGCAATATAATCCTAATGTGTTTGGTCATTCAAATGGCATGGCTTTAAGCTGAAATGAAGGACAACATGAGTAAGTAATGTATATGTGTTAAGTGATCTACAAATGCATACAACTATGATGACTTCTGAATGGGATAAGTTATGTGAATATTAAATGTGAAGACTGAGTTTGAAAGTATTTTGAATATGCAAATGAAATGTATGGCTGTGTGCTAATACAAATGTGTAAAGTGAAAAGTGAACTGAATAAGTGTTTAACAACTTAAGCCTGCGAGTCAAGTAGTGGATAGTTAGGCATGCCTATAGGGTCAAGTGCTGCAGCCCCATGCGTTAAATGTGTCTGATTCCATGGGAATCACAATGCGATTATCCTTACTGGATTGTGTTATATGTGGAATGATGAAAAGTACCAGAAGGTACTAATGTGATATGAAGCACCAGAAGGTGCTAAATGTGAAAAAGTAGTCTCGATGAGATTACTGGTATCTGAGAGATACCGATGCGATACCCGTTATCCGCGTCATTGAATTGCAGGCAAAGTGGCAAAAAGGCTAATTGGTTAATCGGCTAAAAGTTAATTAAATATAAACAGAAGTGATTGTGATACAAGAAAGTATGGAAATGTGAATAAGTAATTGATGCCTTATGATTGAATATAGTAATGGTTGATCTGGCATGTTTATTAGCATGTTATGTATGATGATTCTGATGTGTGATAAATTATATGCTATTTGTATGAGTTCCCCACTAAGCGTTATCGCTTAGCATGGATTTACTCTAATCCGTGCAGGTACGGACGAGAGGTGACTGAAGGATGTCCCCCGCATTTTGGTACGGTCAACAATAGGAAGTATATAGTGTAGGTTTGGGGGTTTGTTATTTGGGACTTTTGTATAAGTTTTATATGGTTGATAGGTATTTTGAATATGTAAAGGCATGTAATAATGTAGTAATCACGGATGTAACCTCCCACATGTATGAGTGTCATGTGAATGGCTAAGGCGTGTGACTAATAGTAGTTAGCATGTGATACATGAATTAAAACAGCGTGTGATGAAATTTTATTATTCAGTTCCGCATGTGTTTCTGTGTGTGTGTGCGACCTTCTCTAACTAAGATTAGCTGAGCTAGTTTGTCGTTAGGGAATGGGCGTCACAGGTTGTAGTCAGAGAGTACTACATCTCACAAAAGCTGCGCGAGCCGGGATGAGGCCAGCAGAACACTAGCGATAGAAGAGATCGCAAACCGAGGTTGCAGTTAGAGAGTACTGCATCTGTAACACCCCTTACCCGTACGTAGTAAACCATACCGTGATCCGGTGGTTCACGATGATGGTTGAAGGTATTACTGACACAAACATGCAAAACTAATAAACTTTTAAGCTAAAAACTGAGTTATAAAATTTCTTTAATTGTCGATAACATATTTATTGCTGACCATACATTCATTACACAAACATATTACAAAAGATACTTTCTCGAAGTTTACTATAGATACATTAATTACATAACCAATAGCACTTTTACAAAACTTATAATTTCAAAATTACAAACCTAATATACATTCTTAAGCCTAACAAATCCTATCCTAAAATTCTTCATAACCTTGCATTGGCCAGGACTGCTATGGAAAGATACTCGAACGATTCAATCAATAGTACCTACATGGATTAAAAGAAAATCCATGCTAAGCATAAAGCTTAGTGGGAAACACAAAAATATAGACGGCCACTGGGAATGCCCGTCGCAACAGCCTCAAAGAAAAGCATAATATCAAGAATATAATTATATAAATTATAATAAATCCGATGCTTTCAAATAGAGCATCAAACGTATTTACTTACCTCAAAAAAAGAAATCGACATTACCAAGTTACTTATGCATTATTACACTTTTTCACATCTTACACATATCACTCTGTTCACAATTATTTAGGTTACCAAAATTCATTTCACGTACCTTGTTTATGACATAGTCAAATATAGAAATCTCATAACATAAATTAAGACATGGAAGCACAATAGTCACATTATTTCATATGCTCACAAACTGTATATCAGTCATCACAATACACAATATTTTGGAGTTTAAATACATTAACAATATTGCACCTGCTTTAACCCAAAATAATGGATAACGAGTACGCATAGATACCCGAAGGTATTAAGATTATTCTCATAACACATAGATACCCGAAGGTATCAAAACAGTCTTTTAATTTTGTTCTAAAACATTTTCGCATAGATTCAGTACACAGGGATCACGAAGATCCAGTCGGCAGACCTGATCAGGGTCCAAATCATACACTAGCTGCAACAACACTAACTCTATTAGGTATGCCTAACTATCCACTTATTTGACTTTAGCAGGTCATGCATCATTTCAGTCATGTTTTCCAAGTATAACACACAACTACACATACCATTTATATCAAGGAATCCTAAATAAAAGATACATAACCTACTTGTATTCCAAAATATATAGCATGCAATACAATTCACAATAATTATCATTTGACTAGGTTGCAATGCCATTTAATTTCATTTACTAATTAACAACACATAAAATAAGGCTAAAGAACCCAAAACAAAGGAAAAAGGATTGAAAAAAACACAATTGAACTTTATAAAAATTGGGAGACAGAAGCAGTTTACACGGCAGTATGGCAAGAGCCTTACCCCCGTGTAAAAGGCACACGGTGGTATGGTATTGCCCTTACCGCCGTGTAACCCGACAGACCTACGTTCCAAAATGCAATCACACGGGGGTAAGGAAATCCTTACTGCCGTGTGACTTGTTAGGAACCCAGAATACCACAATCCTTTAATTCAAAACCTCAATGCAACTCAACTTAATATTTCATAGCATAGAATATAACTCAATCCTCAACTCGAACATTAATTTTCATCACTAAATCAAGCAAATAATCACCACTTAATTCAAAATTCTTTAAAACCATAAATTCTATTAAATCTTACACTATACTCATGCGGTAACTCAATTGTACTTACTCTATCCATTTTAACTTAAAACAAACAATAGTCATGACAATTAGAACAAGAACACACCCTAAAGCATTTTAATCAAGCACACACATACTCACCTGATGTCTCCACTATTGGTCTCCATACAAGTAAGAAGTTATAAGTTTAATATATTAAATCACATTTATTATTATCATATATATATACTTCTATATCCACATGAGCCAATTAAATATTTTCCATAACATCTATATTCTAATAATACCTATATCAATTCACACATTCATAGAACCTCAAGTCATATTCTCAAACATCTTTCTCGCTAACAACATAACCATAGCTTCCTCATATAAAATCTAATGTCATTGTACAACTACCTATGACTCATATCCTCATTAAACAATTAATTCCAATTGCTATATTTTACCTGTATATACTTAATTTCAATTCATTGTTATACATACCTATTCATATTACATATACCTATATAGATTAAGGTGTCAAACTCCCTAAACGTTATTAAACTTAACTCCATTCAATTCTATACCATTACACATCATCGCGTCACTAAGTTGCCATTAATCTTAATCCTATTCACGTGTATATCCCAAGGGATAACTATCCATATATCCACTTTATAATGTTCAAAAATAAGATGGACAAGTTATAGGAACTTCCGATGAAGTTCGGGGTCGATTCGGGAAGGAAAAATACCATTTAGGCAGAAGGTTAAGGTCACACGGTGATAGGACATTCATTTCCACCATTTTGGACACTAAAAATAGGTATTTGGGGGACAAAATCATTTTACACGGTGGTGAGGAATTCCTTACCGCCGTGTAAACCTATTCTGCCTCACAACGTGAGGCACACTCTAGACAGACTACAGGTCCAAACTTGTAACAAATTTTACACATAATTAGAGACATTTTCAGGCAAAACTTTCTTCATAAAAATTGTTCCTTAGGATGTAGCTTTCAAATGGGACAAATTACAGGTCAATTAGACATTTGCAACTCCAGATATGAGCTACACAACCTGTACTGCTCCAGTGAACCCGTCTAAGCAAAGGTACTCCGGTTTTTACCATTTTCAGAGGTATTAGAGCCAAAATTGGCTTCCATTCCTTCAGAGAAAATTTTAGAAATAAATCTTTCCTTTCTAATGGCACTGGTTTCATATCATTTGGAGTTTTGAAACTCGAGATACAGCCTAATAACCAAAGAGGGGTCAAGTGTAACCTAACATAGTTCTCACCAAAATCCTATTCACATACACCTTTTAACAAACTAAAATCAACACTCACTACCATTATCAAAGATCATCATCAACACATTCAAATTACTTAATTAACACATAAATATACTTAAAATCATACTTAAATAAAGTGTTTCCAAACCTCTTTTCCTTTGCTCCCTAATTGCTCTAATGACTGCACAACACCTTTGCTTTCATATTCCTTCTTAAGCTTCTCATTTTTCCTCCAAATAAATCAAACACAATTCAGAAATCCCCTTAAAGTTATAATACCTCTATCTATGTTCAAGAAGAAGAGGAAAGTAAGAAGGAAGAGAACCAACCACTTACCTTTCCCATCCAAATCTTGCATCCTATTACTTGAAGCTTTAGCAAATCCACCTTGGGCTTTAATTAAGGGGAGTTGGCATGAGGAAGGAGGAGAAGAGGAGTCCTTTCTCTTTTCCCCTTAATCTTTGGCCAGCCAAGAATGTAACACCCCCTACGTCCCCATTGGAAGGACGCCGGAGAGCGCTACCGACGCTCACTCACATACATGCATACATACACTATGCAGAAGCATACATTCATACATAATCATACATGCATAAATGCGGAATAATTAAAAACTTACCTTGCGGGCAAAATCTGGTCATGCATTATCTCACACACTCGCAAGCACTACATGGAAGCATAAGCACATACACACATGCATACACTCTTTCAATCAGCAGAAGCATAAGGCGAATAATAAAACCGAGAAATAACTTAATACATAAGCATTTTAACGCTTACATCATCAGAAATATTACATCAAGATGATTGCATAATAATTACATATACAAAAGGCTATAGAAATACAAGATCCAAAATACAGAAGCTGAACAAAATACAAAACTTCTAACTCCTATGTGGCCGACCCTGCAGATGCGCGACTCGAACCGAACCGAACCAAACCTGCCACCTGCACGGGAAAAGAACCCGTGCTAAGCGATAAACGCTTAGTGGGGAAAACACACAAGCAAAAAATGGACGACTATTCACAATGGTCGTCAAGGCATAACACATTCACAATGGCAAATGCAGACATTCATAACACCTATATAATCAGGCTTGCATAGAAAAGCATTTATTCGAAAACTCACATCCATATCCATATACTTATGTCGAAAATAAGCTGAAGTAGACATAAGTCCATACACGATTGTAGACAGCGGGTCTTGAGTCAGCCTAGATCGGAGTTACCCAATGGTGAAAAATTGCCTTCTCAGGCAATTAGGTTAAAAATGATGATTTCCTTATCAAATTTGCATTTTAGAATAAAAAATAAAAAATAATAAAAATATTTAAAAAAATAAAAAATAAAAAATAATAAAAAATAAAATATTTTAGAAATTAGTTTTTGAGAATAAATTTAGTATTTTTAAGTCATATTTAAAAATCAAAAAAAAAAAAGAAAGAAAATGGGACCAATGTCCTAGTTTTCCATCCAAAATAAATTGTCACTTTAAAATGATTTTCTTTAATTGAGTATGAGAGGACCAACGTCCTCAATATTGATAAATACTCCGTTTTATGTATGATTTATACTTTATTTACAATGGGGGTTGTATTCCGCCCCTAGTTTTGTTGTAATTTAATTTTGTCTTTATTTTTATTTTTATTTCATATGTGATTGATATGCGCTTTAATAAATTGCATTAATTGTGTGAGATGAAAAATGAAATTTTATAATTTAAAAACTCATTTATAATTAACCAAGGCACCAATAAGTGTGAAGTTCCGGACACTATCTCTGGTTTAGACCGATAAGAGGTTAAACTTTCCCAATTTCTTGTAAATTGGGTGGCGACTCCAAAATACCTCAAAAGTGCCTAAAGGTATTATGGCGATAGATGGTCCTTTTCAATGTTCTATTGTGAAAGGAGGTGCGAAAAATATCTCATAACACCTAAGATCGGAAAAGACGCGAACCAATCCCTCGAATCCTGAAAGCGGGTTCGGTGAGGGCCTTGCTGGTTCCGGCGCACGTCACAGTGGCGACTCCACTGGGACTGTTTGTGACTTTGCTCTGAAAGTGTCTTGGTTAAAATGTCTAATGGAGCTTTTAAAATTAAAATTTCATCTCTCATCGAAAATTGCATCGCATCTCATTAGAGCCTTAGAATTATGCTAGTTTGGTCCCTTTCTTAACCCTAGTGCGTTCTTGAAGCACAACCTTACGTTCATTCAATGTGGGGAAGTGTTAAGGATAATCACCAGCTCAAGCCTCGTACCATTTTTGGTATATCAAATGGAGACCCGATTGGTCGTTATATGCGATCTGTTGGCAGGGACCATGCTTGGGTAGCCCTAAAGTGACACCACCTTGACCAAAGCTCATGTAATGGCAATAGATACTTCTCCTAGGCGGTATGTACCATAATACTATGCTTGCTATTTGGGCTGTCATATATTAAATAAAGTCAATCAAATTAAATGATCTTTATCAAAGGCTGTCATGCCCTAATAGGCCCATTTTGATTTAGTTGAATTATTTAAATATATAATGGCCAAAACCCATACGCATGTGCTTTAAATTAAGAGTGTTATGTTGTCGGTTTTTCACCGTACACCATACGCGCATCCATGGGGTCCCCTGTTAACCCATGGACTAAGCTCACCTAGGAAAGAGATCGTATTACCTCATGTGGGAGAAATAAGGTTGGAAGAGCCTATCTGCTTGCATGTGTTTGTCTATGCTGCATCAGCACGGCCATGCATTGCACTTCAGTCATGCATCATCCTAACAAAGTGAGTTATGCAGCCACCATAGATTCGTTCGGGTGATCTAGGGATACTAGTGGACGGCTGATCAGGAAATCCTATTCTCTGAGTTATTTAGAGGGGCAATAGTTCGGGAGCCAGATTCAGAAAGTAGCAAGACTTCATCTTCAATAGCATCCAGTATGGCTGATCCTTCTAGAGAGTTCGAGGCTACCCGTGCATTGATTGCCGAAGAAGTGGGGAAAAGGATGGAAGAGTTTGAGGCCAGAATGATGGCGATGATAAGCAACATTGCCACTACTTTAGCCCCACCCACGGGACAACAGGCTACTGCTCCAGCTGGGGGGCAAGATGAACAAGAGGAAGATAGAGAGGAACCCCCAACAGTAGTTGATCCACCTGCAATTGAGCCAAGAGTGCCAACACCAGTCAAGCGTAGAGAAGGCCCTGGATCTGTGGTTAACTTATGGGAAGAGCCGAAGGAACAGACTGTAGTCAAGGGAAAATTGCCTAAGTTAGAGGATGAGATGTGGAGAAAAATGGAAGAAAGGTTTGAAGCTATGACCAAAATGTTGAAAGTAGGTGGGGGAATGAATCCTGAGGACCGAGAGCTGGATAGTGATGATTTGATACCTCAGAACTTTAAGATGCCTGATATTCCCAAATTCAATGGCACTTCTGATCCCACTGCACATGTCAAGCAGTACTCATTGGTGATGAAGGGTACTACCTTAACAAAGAGGCAAAAAATTGAATATTTTTGTCTGAGCTTGACAGGCCATGCGGTAGACTGGTATCATGGATTGGACCGACGAGCAAAAGAAGACTGGGACTTATTGACTGTAGAGTTCCTAAGGCAGTATGACTGTAGTATAAGAATGGAGGTCACTCTGAAAGATCTAGAGCTACTGCAACAAAAGCCGGGCGAGTCATTCCACGAGTATCTAACCCGATGGAGAAATCGAGTTATGGAAATGAAGCATAAACTAGATACTCCCGACCAGATTCGATTGTTAATCAGGAATGCTAGTCCATATTTAAAGGATGGGTTAAAGATGAAGTGGCTAAAAGACTGGGAGTCCTTAAAAGATATAGCCATTGAAGCTGAGGCCGAGCATCTGGATAAGATAGCTGAATCTACAAACCTAGCCTCCAGCAAAAGCAAGGGAAATGGCAGTGGTAATGAGGGCGATACTGGGGTAGCAGAAGTCTCAGCCACAGGAATGACTCCTAAACACTTAACTATCTCAGACAAACCACTATCTTGGCACTTTACCCGTCTCATCAAGGAAGGGAGGTTACAACCCTTGCCAGCTGGGCCTGCCCCAAGTCAAGGAAAGCTTAAGCATAGAACAGACTGGTATTGTGCATATCACCAGTACACAGGGCATAGAATGGACTATTGTCGTCCTTTAAGGGATCGAATTCAAGACTTGATCGACAATAAACAGACCACTAATCCTGAGCAGAGGGAAGGTAAGAAGACGGCCTGTATTGCCATGGTTGGTTCAAGCTTACCTGAATGGTATGTACGACAAGACTTGTTTGGAAATGAGTACACTGCTATTACTCGCCCTGAGACAGATGAAAGAGGAGTTTTCGTGGCGATGATAGGTTGTTGGTCCACTAGCGAAAGCGAAGAAGAAGCTAGGGAAGATAGGGAAGAGGGATCTGACCAGGTACTAAGAGGAGCCAATTCTTCACGGACAGAAGAGACTTATGCCTTAATTTCCCGGGACGTGGATAGAAGGTTCAAGGAGCTTGAAAAGAGGTTATGGGCCGCAGTTAAGGAAAGGATGGATGCCATGGCGCTAGTTCTCCAATCTCAAATGATGGCTACTACCCTTAATCAGGTTGAGCTGGCCACTATCGAGAAGGCCTATACATTGATGACAGCAACGTCTCCTTGTACTTCCAAGTCCAGAGGCAAGAAGCCACTTGATTCATCAGTTGGACAGAGGGGTGGTAAGAGGCCTACCCTAGAATGCGACATTATGCTTGAAGGGGATGGAGATCCGCGAGGATGCATCCCCCGAAAAGTGCAAACCCAAGTATCCACAACGACAATAAGGGCAATGCTAAGAAGACGAGAGTGCCAGCTATGAAAATGAATCAAAGGCATTATTCTAATTTGGGTAGATCTCTATCATGGGTTTTCAAGAAGCTAGTGAAAATAGGGATGTTGCAGCCATTGCCCGCTAAGCCAGCCAGAACCCAAGGACAGCCGGGGCATAGAGATAATGAATATTGTGAATTCCACCAGCACACTGGGCATCTGACAGACAACTGTGCAAGACTGAGGCATCATATTCAAGATCTGATTGACAGTAAGCAAATTACTGACCCCGAAAAGGGGGAGAAGAAGAAAGAGCCAGCCTACAATGCAGTTCCTCCACCAGATATGTGATCGGGTCTGATCCAGCATAGTGGCATATTTTGCGAGAACTACATGGATATGAATAGGTCGTTGACACTCGTCGGGAGAGTGGGGAAGAAGATTATGTTTTTAGACATTTGGTTTCTTTTGTTTCAAGAACTCCTTATGACAGTTTGGTTATTTTCAATAAAATTGAACAAGTTTGCTTATTTGTATGGCATTCCTACTAATTTCATTTCACATGGTCATAATGCATTCATTTTGACACTAATTCAATTAATACGGCTCCATCTATTCTCGGAACTTTGGGGAATCCAAACAAAATCTTGATAGCATCTGATATAACTCTTGAGGAGAGGATAATTTTGAGAGATAAAAAAAAAAGCCTTTGCCTGGACCTGGTGTGACATGCTGAAAATTGACAAGGATGTTCTTGAGATCAGTACTACTTCCACGTGCCAACATGACGATGAACCGAATTTTGAAAGCCATTTCTTTGCATCTACAACATCTAAGTTGCATATGGCGCTACCAAATAAGATCAAACCCCGAAATCTACATCAAAAGTTGGACGAATAAAACTCAGGACCTCCACGAGAAATATATGACCCATCAGAACTAAACCATATGACCTCTTTCCTCCTGACCACCTTCGAAATGTGCACCCTCAAAATCGATTACGATTGACCCTTGACCATCCAGAACCCTTATCGCCAAGTTTCTTGCTAAAACCCAATGCTTGACTAGATTGAACCACAACGGTCCCAGTGGTTAAGATGAAAAGTGCACGTATGTGTAACTTCATGACTTGAACGAAGTTTGCAAGGTAATGCTATTTGGGGGTGAGTTTTGTTCAAATCCCGTTTGGATTTGTCAACTTTGAGAATGCAAATGATGCTGCTAGAGCTGTTGATGCGCTTAATGGAAAGAAAATTGATGACAAGGAGTGGTTTGTTGGGAAAGCCCAAAAGAAATCTGAAAGGGACCTAAAAGGCTAATTCACAAACCATCCATCCAACCCCGGCCGTTGAAAGGCCATTCTAGGATTTAAACCACCAAAACCGATAAAAGTATCCCAAAATATCCAAGCCCGACCTGTCACCCTATCCCAACCATTAAAAGGCCATCCCAGGGTTCGAACCGCCAAAACCAATAAATGCCAAACGTGAAACCTCATATTCAAGCCCCAAATAAGGAATCCATCACCTCAACCAGTCTGCATAAGGGCTGAGACCAAGACTTTGATACCAAGAGGAGCCACTCTCAGAAGCAGCAGTCCCCTCGGCTGACAAAGATGAAAGCGAATTCAACCAATACTGACAAACTGAAGGAGGGTCCATGGCAGAGGCTAAATAAATAAAAAAAATTAAAAAAAGAAAAAAAGAAAAGAGAGAAAAATATTCAATCAAGAAAACCTGCGAGGGCTGATTGATAACAGGAGTTTGATGCTCTCAAGATCTATCCCGAGATTAGATGAGCTCTCATATTTTTCGAGTTAATGCCAAATAGTGATCATGTGTTATGAAATCAGATTGAAATATATGCATTTATGCAAAGATGTATTGGTATAACCAGGGCAGTTCATCTTGCACACTCAAAGTTGTCTGAGCCCGATATAAAACCAGCACATTGTTATCATCTACCCTCTACCATTCTCGCTACTCAGGCACTTCAGCCAACTCATCTTGCTACCTACTGTGAAGCCAATCCTACAAGCTTATACAACCAATATCTGAGACATAAGCACATGCCAATCATACCCGAAAGACCTTTCGCAACAACTCCAACTTCTCTAAAAAAAAAAAGGGCCGTTAGAGATGAAAATCGTGACTGGCGCTCTAAGCAAAAGTTAGGCCAAAAGCAGGGTGAAAACCTGGAGACAGGCAGTCTGCCCTACAAAAAATGAAATAAATAAAAGTCGCTGGATTGGGTTGGGTCCACTCCAGGCAAAAGTTAGACACAGGGTTATGTGAAAATCCAAAAAAGGACGCATTTTTCGCTGAGAAAAGCTAGTGTGAAAATCCACAAGGGACGCACTATCTTTAATTAATGACTTCCGACACCTGGAGTGATAAGGCAGCATTACTTTGAATAACCTCATTTTAGGCATATGGTGCAGGACACGAATTAAAAATCTTTGGGGCAAAATGCTCATTGATCGGGGGGCAAAGATGTGCACGGGTCAGTTCTCTTTAGAAAGATTATGGATCAGAATCCCAAAAGTGAAGACGATGCTTTTCTAGATCCTTGAGGGCATTAGATAATGCCAGGCTATGTCCTGAAAATACCCCTAACCACCTAGGACGTGGTCTATCCATTTTTGCATACGTCTCATATCTACATACAGCATTTTACACATGCATACACAGTCTCTGGTATATTCCTGTATACACAACTTTGCAGGAAAAGGCCAAACCAAGAGATAGCTTCGGCAGGACAAATTTAAGATGAAGCCCGCGTAGGCAATCCCATCCGATAAGGAGTGAGACGCCATATGAGTAAAGGTGTCACCAAACAGATACAAATTAAATCATACATTCATTCATATTATACATACAGAAACATGAGATAATTAAAAACTTTAAAGGAAAAGAAAGTCATAGCTGATCATACATTAATATAATAAACCATTACAATAATGTTCTGATCAACTAGCTGAAACAAAAGATATTACGTCACCAAAATATAAGTACAAAAGCGGAAGCTGAAACAAAACTGATACAAGAGAGTTCTTTATAAAAAGAATCATCAAAGATTACAAAACTGAGCCCTACACTAAACCTTCTGTGTTGGCTTGACGGCGGTGACTCTCTCAAAGCAAACTTCCTTCCGCACCTGCACGGGTAAAAACACCGTGCTAAGCGATAAATGCTTAGTGGGGAAACACACATAAAATATGAACGGCCATTCACAATGGTCATCAAGGCATAACACATTCACAATGGCAAAATGCAATAGCTCATAACATAATTCATAAGAATATGCTCTCAATTTAAAGCCATACATTCAGCATCTCAAATTCATATTCATTTCCATATTAATTGAACATACAATACATCATTATACTCATTCCGATATCACATGTATATAGTCATAAGAGTAGAGCAAACCAATGGAACACAAAAAGAACACCTGCTGACTCTGGGTAGTGGATAACGAGTGTACAGATAGTACTTTACGGGTACGAGCCGATTACAGACAGTACCTTACGGGTACGAATCGAGAAAACCATTTTACTTTTAACATACACAAATCCTTTTAAAAAGGGACCTTAAACAAGATCCTTACACATAATAGGGTTCGCGAGGAACCAAACGGGGACCTCATCGGGGTCCAAACGAAACTGAGGGCTGCAGCTAAAAGACTCTATTAGGCATGCCTAACTATCCACTTACTTGACTCTAGTAGGTTATGCGTCATTCCAATCATATTTCAGAATATAGCATATAATTAATCTGAAGAATCATGGTATCACTCATATCAAAACATATAAAAGTATGACATGCATTATACAGTAGTATAAGTCTATTTGGAAGAATTACGGAATTCATTGTTGAGTTAAAACCGGGAAATTTCAGAAAATAAGCCAAACGGAGGTGACCAACAAGGTTGGCCGGTCACGGGTCGTGACTGGCATCACAACTCGTGACTGGCCTACTTCACAAGCCGGTCACGAGTCGTGACTGGGAATCACGTCTCGTGACTAGCTTTCTTCCTTCGCTGGTCACGCGACGTGACTTGTCCCTTCTCTCTCGCTGGTCACGAGTCGTGACTGGGTGTCACGTCTCTTGACTGGCTCGTTTAGGGCTGGTCACGCGTGACTGTCTCAGGCCGGTCATGAGTCGTGACTGGGAGTCACGCCTCGTGACTTCCCTCCTCTTGGCTGGTCACGAGTTGTGACAGGCAGTCATAACTCGTGACTAGCTTCTTTCTGGCAGGTCACGAGTCGTGACTGGAAGTCACGTCTTGTGACTTGCCTCTCTTCTTGGGTAGTCACGCGACAGACACAGCAAAACGGGAATTTTCTACAGTAACACGATTTTCCAGTTTTCTAGAATTTCCTAGAACACGGAAATCAACTCCAAGCTTGAATCAAAATCACACAAATCAATTCTTACCTTCCAGAAGATCATTCAAGCATCAAAATGACATATAAACAACTTAATTCAACACTCATCACAACCAAAATCTTACACAACCACATTCAAGAACATAAACTCTAGAAATTTACAGTAAGTTCAAATCAAGCACAATCCACAATTAAAAATCCCAAACTTGAGATTCTAAGCTTCAATCACTTAGCTCCACTAGGTCCAGCAATTTCCTTGCCCTTTGGATCGCGAGGGAGACCAACTAAACACAACAAATCAAAGAACACCCAACAATGCAAACCCTAAGTTAAATCTAAACCCAAAGAAGAAAAGAAGATGAACACAAATGAAAGAACAAAATGAGAAGAATACAATTACTTACCAAAGAAGATGCAAAGAGATGATTAACTTCACCAATAAAGTCTTGAATCCTTAATACAGTTCTTAGAATGAAGAAAATGAAGAAGAAGAAGGTGAGTGAAGAAGGAAACGTGATTTTGCCAATTTCCTTTCTTTCTTTCCTTTTTCTTTTTCTTTTCTTTGCCCTAAGCATGTGTCCATTTCCTATTGGTGAAACTAACCACTCACACCAAACTAACATGCACTACACACAGCTAATACACTCCCAACTAATGCACACCCTACAATAGTAAGAACACACACACAGAAGCATATCCCAACTTAAAACACCATAATATGATATGCTCAAGTACACACAACCATTACCCAATTAATTCACACACTAATACCCTATATGCACCCACATACTAACAAAACCCAAAAAATGCATTTTTACCAAAATACCCTTATGATATGCCGAACACATGCAAATGCAGGCTCACACAGACAGGCTCATTCCACTAGGGGGCAAACGGGGTGTGACAACTCTGCCCTACTAATAAGAATTTTGTCCTCGAAATTCTCACCTGAACTGAACAACTACGGATACTGAGCTCTCATCGATTCCTCTGGTTCCCAAGTCGCTTCCTCGACTCCATGGTGAATCCACAATACTTTTACCAAAGGGATCTGCTTACTCCTCAGTTGTCTTACCTCTCGGGCTAGAATGGCTCGCAGTTCCTCATTATAAGAAAAATCTGGCTGAACCTGAATATCCTGGACGGAAAGAACATGCAAAGGATCTGATCTGTACTGACGAAGCATCGAAACATGGAACACATCGTGTAACTTTGTTAACTCCATCGGTAACGCCAATCTATAGGCTACAGGTCCTACCTTAGCCAAAATCTCATAAGGACCAATGAAACGAGGACTAAGCTTGCCTTTCTTTCCAAATCGAAGCACTTTCTTCCAAGGTGAAACTTTAAGGAAGACTTTGTCCCCGATCTCAAAATGCACGTCTTTCCTCTTCAAATTGGCATAAGACTTTTGTCGATCCTTGGCTGCCTTCAAATTCCGCTGCACAACTCTGATCTTTTCTTCAGTATCTCTAACCAAGTCTGGCCCAATCACTGATCTCTCGGATAGCTCGGTCCAACAAACCGGAGTCCTACACTGACGACCACACAAAGCCTCATATGGTGACATACCAATGCTCGACTGAAAACTGTTGTTGTAGGCAAACTCCATAAGCGACACATATCTGTCCCAACTACCCGGGAAATCCAAAGCACAAGCCCTCATCATATCCTCTAAGATCTGAATGACCCGCTCTGACTGACCATCTGTCTGAGGGTGAAACGTTGTACTGAAGTTCAACCTAGTGCCCAAAGCTCTCTGCAACTCCTTCCAAAACTTGGAAGTGAATCTCGGATCTTGATCTGAAACTATGGACAAAGGCACTCCATGTAACAGAACTATCTCATCCACATAGATACTGGCCAATCTGTCCATCGAGTAGTCCACTCTAACTGGAAATGAGTTGATTTCGTAAGCCGATCCACTATCACCCAAACCGAGTCATGCTTCTTCTGAGTCAAAGGCAAACCGGATACAAAGTCCATGGCGATATCATCCCACTTCCACTCAGGAATGGATAAAGGCGTAAGCAATCCTGAAGGAACCTGATGCTCGGCCTTTACCTGCTGACAAGTAAAGCACCTGGAAACAAAATCCACGATGTCTCTCTTCATACCGGACCACCAATAAAACTGTTTCATGTCCCGAAACATCTTCTCACTGCCAGGGTGCATAGTGAAAACTGTACTATGCGCTTCACTCATGAGCCGTCTCCTCAAATCCTCAGACTCAGGCACACACAAACGATCTCTGAACATAAGCACTTCATCCTGAACTAAGAACTCTGACTGCTTACCCGATCTGACCTCTTGCACTATCCGCTGAAGCCTCTGATCATCCCTCTGAGCATCAATAATCCTCTCTCTCAAGGTAGGCTTCACACGCAACTGAGCAAGCAAAGCCCCATTTGAACTAAATCTCCATCTGAACCGTCTGAGTAACAAGGCTGAAATTGACTTTCGACTCAAAGCATCAGCGACTACATTGGCCTTACCAGGATGGTAATCCACAATGCAGTCGTAGTCCTTAAACAACTCAAGCCAACAGCGCTGTCTCATGTTCAACTCTTTCTGTGTGAGGAAGTACTTCAAGCTCTTTTGGTCCGAAAAGATCCTACACTTTTTCCCATACAGATAATGACGCCAAATCTTCAAAGCAAAGATCACAGCCACTAACTCAAGATCATGCGTCGGATAGTTCTTCTCATGTGGCTTTAACTGACGATAAGCATAAGCCACGACCTTACCTTCTTGCATCAAAACACATCCAAGGCCAACACCCGAAGCATCACTATAAATGACAAACTCTTTACCCGAGATGGGTTGAGTAAGAATAGAAGCCTCAACAAGCAACTGCTTTAACTGATCAAAATAAGTCTGGCACCTATCTGACCACTCAAATCTAACCCCTTTCCTCAACAATCTAGTCATCGGAGAGGCAATCACAGAAAAGCCCTTAACAAACCGACGGTAGTAACCTGCCAAACCAAGGAAACTCCTCACTTCCTGAACATTTCTAGGCGCTTTCTAATCAACTATCGCCTCAATCTTGGCCGGATCTACCTGAATACCCCTAGCTGAAACAATGTGACCCAAGAATGACACTTCTCGAAGCCAGAAATCACACTTGCTAAGCTTGGCAAACAACTGGTGCTCTCTCAACATCTGCAAAACCAATCGGAGATGCTCCTCATGCTCACTCTCATCCTTGGAATACACCAAGATATCATCAATAAACACTACTACAAATCGGTCTAAGTATGGTCTAAACACACGGTTCATCAAATCCATAAAAGCCGCTGGAGCATTGGTCAAACCAAACGGCACCACAAGAAACTCATAGTGGCCATACCTAGTCCGAAATGCAGTCTTAACCACATCTGCATCCTGAACTCGAAGCTGATAATACCCTGATCGAAGATCTATCTTGGAGAAAACACCTGCACCCCAAAACTGATCAAACAAATCTTCAATCCTAGGCAACGGATACTTATTCTTCACTGTGACCTTATTAATCTGCTTGTAGTCGATACACATCCGCAGAGACCCATCTTTCTTCTTGACAAACAGAACTGGAGCTCCCTAAGGAGATATGCTAGGTCGAATAAACCCCTTATCCAAAAGCTCTTGTAACTGAGTCTTAAGTTCTCTCAACTCTACAGGAGCCATCCGATAAGGTGCTTTCGAAATAGGTGTGGTACCCGGCATAATCTCAATGGACAACTCAACCTCTCTCTCAGGAGGCAAACCAGGCAACTCACTCGAGAACACATCACTAAACTCCCGCACAACAGGGATGTCCTCAATCTGAACCTGATCTCTCTTGGAATCCAATACAACTGCTAGAAAAGCCTCACAACCTTTCCTGATAAACCTCTTGGCTTGCATCGCAGAAATCACATTATTCAAAGAACTAGCACCCAAACCTTTCACAAACACAGGAGACTGACATCTATCCCGAAGAACAACTGTCTTCCTATGGCAATCAACTATAGCCCGATGCTTACCTAACCAGTCCATACCCAGAATCAGATCAAACTCTCTGAAAGGTAACTCAATCAAATCTGCTGGAAGCACAACTCCCTCAACCATCAAAGGACAACTCCTAAAGACTCTACTCACACTGACACTATGCCCTAATGGATTGGTCACACAAATCTTATAATCTAACTGATCAACCACATGCAACTTATCAATAATTTTATCTGTGCACAAGTATGAGTGTGTGGAACCAGGATCAATTAGAGCATATAATTCAGTGTCATGGAGTAGGAACTTACCAACAATAACATCAGGTGCATCCTGCTCCTCTCTGGCTCTCACAGCATAAGCTCTAGTGGCAACCTGAGGAGGATGCTCAACAGTCTCAGAAGCAGCTCCATCTCTAGGTCGACCGCCTCGACCTCTACCTCTACCTCTACCTCTAGCAGCCTGAGAAGCATTCGATCCAACTTTGCTAGCTCCTCCCTGAGGTCCTAAATCCTCACTCATCTGGGGACAACTAGCCACACGGTGCTCGGTGCTCCCACATCTAAAACATCCACCAGTGAGCCACCTACACTTACCCCGGTGAGCCTTATTGCAATTCGCACAAACAGGTATAACATCAGATCTACCACCTCTGCCAGAACCAGATACTGCTGCTGAACCCTGTCTTCTACCTCTAGAAGCTGAACCAGCTGCTGGCTCATCTTGCGGGTTCCTGGATCTCTTACCCGAAGATGAAGAAGAACCACCTCTAGCTGAATTCCTTCGCTGAGCTCTCTCCCTAAGCAATGATTCCGACCTCTCTGCCCTCATGGCGGCCTCTGCAATCTGATAATAACTTACCCCAGGCATACACATCAAAGAAATCAAGGCGATCTTCAATGACTCATTCAACCCGGCTTCAAAGTGCTTGCATCTGAAATCATCAGTCATAACCCCGCGCGGAGCATAGCGAGACAACCGGTTGAACTCTTTCTCATAATCCGATACTGACAAAGTCCTCTGCCTCAAACTCAGAAACTGTGCCCATCTTGCATCCCTATAAGCTTGAGTCACAAACTTTCTAGTGAACACCTCACTGAAGAAATCCCAAGTAACCGGATCAGGCATCTGAGGTTGCCTACTAACCAATTCCCACCATTCATAGGCTGACCCCTGAAGCAATGCCACAGCACACTCAGCTTGCTGATCGGGAGGACACCTGATTTCTTTCAAAGCTCTCTTTACCTTATCAAGCCACTTCTCAGCTAACTCAGACTCATCTAGCCCAGTCCCATAAAAATCCTCAACACCAGCTCTTCTCAAACTCTCAATAGGGGCTCTAGGAGCAGTCACTCTCTCCAAAACCCTAGCCATGTCCTGATGCAATCTGAACATAGCCTCAAAAGGCATGGCTCCGGCCTCGGGCAGGACCCTAGCTTGCTGAGCCGACACAGAAATTGATGGATCTACAGCTTGAGGGTTCACACTCTCGGCGGATTCCTCAAGTGATCCATGAGCAGAATTAGAAGCCATCTAATCAAACAAGAAACACCCGTATCAGCCAACACAGATCTAGACACAAACACATCTAAGTAACTCAACATAGCAACAACAACAACACCCAGAAACGCCTAAACCTAGGCTCTGATACAAAAAACTGTAACACCCCCTACCCATATGTAGGCAATCCCATCCGATAAGGAGTGAGACGCCGTATGAGTAAAGGTGTCACCAAACAGATACAAAGTAAATCATAAATTTATTCATATCATACATACAGAAACATGAGATAATTAAAAACTTTAAAGGAAAAGAAAGCCATAGCTGATCATACATTAATATAATAAACCATTACAATAATGTTCTGATCAACTAGCTGAAACAAAAGATATTACATCACCAAAATATAAGTACAAAAGCGGAAGCTGAAACAAAACTGATACAAGAGAGTTCTTTACAAAAAGAATCATCAAAGATTACAAAACTGAGCCCTATACTAAACCTTCTGTGTTGGTTTGACGGCGGTGACTCTCTCAAAGCAAACTTCCTTCCGCACCTGCACGGGTAAAAACACCGTGCTAAGCGATAAACGCTTAGTGGGGAAACACACATAAAATATGAACGGCCATTCACAATTGTCATCAAGGCATAACACATTCACAATGGCAAAATGCAATAGCTCATAACATAATTCATAAGAATATGCTCTCAATTTAAAGCCATACATTCAGCATCTCAAATTCATATTCATTTCCATATTAATTGAACATACAATTCATCATTATACTCATTCCGATATCACATGTATATAGTCATAAGAGTAGAGCAAACCAATGGAACACCAAAAGAACACCTGCTGACTCTGGGTAGTGGATAACGAGTGTACAGACAGTACTTTACGGGTACGAGCCGATTACAGACAGTACCTTACGGGTACGAATCGAGAAAACCATTTTACTTTTAACATTCACAAATCCTTTTAAAAAGGGACCTTAAACAAGATCCTTACACATAATAGGGTTCGCGAGGAACCAAACGGGGACCTCATCGGGGTCCAAACGAAACTGAGGGCTGCAGCTAAAAGACTCTATTAGGCATGCCTAACTATCCACTTACTTGACTCTAGCAGGTTATGCGTCATTCAAATCATATTTCAGAATATAACATATAATTCATCTGAAGAATCATGGTATCACTCATATCAAAGCATATAAAAGTATGACATGCATTATACAGTAGTATAAGTCCATTCGGAAGAATTACGGAATTCATTGTTGAGTTAAAACTAGGAAATTTCAGAAAATAAGCCAAACGGAGGTGACCAACAAGGTTGGCCGGTCACGGGTCGTGACTGGCATCACAACTCGTGACTGGCCTCCTTCACAAGCCGGTCATGAGTCGTGACTGGGAGTCACGTCTCGTGACTGGCTTTCTTCCTTCGCTGGTCACGCGACGTGACTTGTCCCTTCTCTCTCGTTGGTCACGAGTCGTGACTGGCTCCTTTAGGGCTGGTCACGCGTGACTGTCTCAGGCCGGTCACGAGTCGTGACTGGGAGTCACGCCTCGTGACTTCCCTCCTCTTGGCTGGTCACGAGTTGTGACAGGCAGTCACAATGATGCTATAATGATGCACTTTATCCCATCCCCATGATTCAATATTCTTTTTATTCAATTACTTTTTCTGGAGATAGCTGACAGGCATACAGAGTATTACCAAAATCTTACAGAATCCAAATACCCTTCCATCTCAAAATACCAAAACAAACTTTACTCGAACATATAAAAACAAACTTACCAAAAGGCTCTGCAAACTCTGTCACTTCACTGCAGTGTGCAACAATCCCAATGGCACACGGGTGGCTCTAAGCAGTTCCTTTACATCTTTTCTAGCTTGCTGAATTAGATTTCACTCATCTCGGGGCATTCAACAATTTGGTGTTCCATTCTGCCACATCTGAAATAAGCACCCGTGAGTTTCCAACACGGACCTCGATGTCGCTTTCGCCAGTGCTGACATGTCGGCGGTACCCATTTCTTCTTACACTAATCACAGTTTTGCTTCTGACCATGTTGACACATTGAAGGTTCTCGAATCCTTTTTCCCGCTGACACTCCTCTACCCGACACCTTTCTTTTCTGAGGCACCTTCCGAATAAAATCTTAAGAAGCTTGGGGGCAGACAACCTATCCAAAATCCAAATCAACCCTTGCACTAATGTCCTATCATCAGAAACAGGAATAGAATCTCCAACTGAAGGATGCTCGAAAATACTCCGATCAGCTCTAACTGGGTTCACACTTTCCGTTGTCTCACCCACATTCTCACTAGAATCAGACACCATCTAAACACGATAGAAGATACGACACATCTGCATTAGGCCACAACACAAAACCGACTCACATATACAGACACAACAATCAAACAAGCAAAGGCAACCAGAACCGCCAAACCGGCGCTCTGATACCACTAAATGTAACACCCCCTACGTCCCCATTGGAAGGACGCCGAAGAGCGCTACCGACGCTCACTCACATACATGCATACATACACTATGCAGAAGCATACATTCATACATAATCATACATGCATAAATGCGGAATAATTAAAAACTTACCTTGCGGGCAAAATCTGGTCATGCATTATCTCACACACTCGCAAGCACTACGTGGAAGCATAAGCACATACACACATGCATACACTCTTTCAATCAGCGGAAGCATAAGGCGAATAATAAAACCGAGAAATAACTTAATACATAAGCATTTTAACGCTTACATCATCAGAAATATTACATCAAGATGATTGCATAATAATTACATATACAAAAGGATATAGAAATACAAGATCCAAAATATAGAAGCTAAACAAAATACAAAACTTCTAACTCCTATGTGGCCGACCCTGCAAATGCACGACTCGAACCGAACCAAACCTGCCACCTGCACGGGAAAAGAACCCGTGCTAAGCGATAAACGCTTAGTGGGGAAAACACACAAGCAAAAAATGGACGACCATTCACAATGGTCGTCAAGGCATAACACATTCACAATGGCAAATGCGGGCATTCATAACACCTATATAATCAGGCTTGCATAGATAAGCATTTATTCGAAAACTCACATCCATATCCATATACTTATGTCAAAAATAAGCCGAAGTAGACACAAGTCCATACACGATACAAGTATTATCATGCAGAACTACATACCATCTCACATGCATATACTTACCAAGGTATCGGACATCAGCACCTTACCGTTCATAGTCGCATGACATTTATCCGTGCAATTATCATGACCAATTACTCATACATTAACTAAAAACCCATTCACATGTTATAAGATTACCATGCAATAATGCACACGATTATTATGCCAAGAACACGAGCTAATTAAACCTACTTTATGTCATGTCATAGAACACACACTAGCCGAACCCAAGGGAAGACGTCAAAACACCACACTTCCACTGCAAGACTCTATCACATAAAATATCATGCCATAATCATAGACACATGACAACATGCCGAAGATACTACAATAGTTGAGACCAAAGGAACATATAGCAAAATATTACATTCCAAGCATACACTAGCTCAAGATCAGATCCTTATACACTTTAACTTGCCTCATCGTCATCCATTACTGCACATACACTTACCGAAGCCGATCCACATGCATTGTACCCCAAATAATACATATGTGATCATTCCCTAGTCCAGATCGCCTTATCATGCATACTAATTCACATGCTACCATAATAGTTAACAGTACAGAATCACATTCATATACATACTAATTAACCCTATCAGTCCATAACTTAAGCTCACATTCATATACATATTATTTCATATGCTTATAACCTAACTAGTCGGATTCATGTTTTCATAAGCATAATAAAATATATTCATGGTATTTAAAAGGTTGTGGTCACAGTCATGCACGTCTTAATTCCAGTACCTATATCCATAGCTGATGGCATACAAATACATTCACAATATGATATACGTATATATATATATATACAGATAAATATGTACAACTCACATGTTTAAGTCACACCCAACCCATTCAGAGATTCATAATCACATTCGGATACATAACTGATTCACATGTCCAAAATCATGCTCATTCGAATATCACATTCTCTTGTTCATATCCGACAAAACAGACAGAATACCTGCTGACTCAAAATAGTGGATAACGAGTGTACACATAGTGGTACCTTATGGGTACGAATCGAAAAGCAACATCATTTTTCACATTCAAAAACATTTTCTGAGTGGATCTTAAACAAGATCCTAACACATTAAAGGTTCGTGACGAACCACACAGGGGACCTGATCAGGGTCCAAATGTCCAGAGGGCTGCAGCTAAAGAACTCTATTAGGCATGCCTAACTATCCACTAGACTGACTCTCGCAGGTCATACATAAGCGAAAGCATGTTTTAAGTCGCAAGACATAGTTCATCATGCACCATACTGAGTATAATAGGCATATAAATAAGTTTACACTATCCCCGTGCATCATCCAAATCATGAGTCGATTCACAAAATACATATATATATATCTATATATATAAACATATTGGTCATCATGCATAATCCAGAGTCTAATAGACAAATACATATGTTCGTAATATCAATCTTACCTCATAGAATTCATATTATGAAGCATGCATTATAAGTCAATCAACACACTTTAGCACTATTCAATATTCTAGAACATATCAGAATTAAATGTGGAACCATATTATGCCAATGCTTCACGACGCATAATCTAAATCATAGAGTGATACATTATACACTTCATCTGAAGAGATTGTGGTATTACTCATATAAAAGCATATAAAAGCATGACATGTATCATACAGTAGTGTAAGTCCATTCAAAGGAGATACGAAATTCATTTTCAGTTAAAACTGGGCAAATTTTCCAGAAAATAGGCCAAACAGAGGTGACCGACCAACCGCACAAGATTGGCCGATCACGAGTCGTGACTGGCAGTCACAACTCGTGACTGGGCTCTCCTCTTAGCTGGTCACTAGTCGTGACTGGCAGTCACCACTCGTGACTGGCCTCACTTGGCTGGTCACAAGTCGTGACTGGCAGTCACCACTCGTGACTGGCCTCTCTTGGCTGGTCACGACACACACATACTGGAAACGGGAAATTCACCAGGATCGTGATTTTCCGTTCTCAGATTTCCCAGAATTCACAGAACTCCAAAAATCAATTCCAAAATGACTCAAAACAATACAAATCTCATCTTACCTTCCAGTAGATTTCCCATACAATAAAAACGGCATAAATACAACTTAATTTAGAAATCAAAACAACCAAAATCAGGCATAAACATATTCCAGTCTCTCAAGAACACAAACCCTAAAAATTATAGTAAGTTCAAATTCAATCAAATATCTCAAACAAAATCCCAAACCTGTAATCCTAGCTTCAAAACCACACCTCAAGCTTCAATCCTCCTTCCTTTCCTTGCCCTAAAGCTTTCTCTTGTAACCCAAAGCTTGCACAAACAAAAACCCACAAATTACTCTTTCAAAAACCCTAACTCAAAATAGCAAAACCAGGAGAAGAGGAAGAAGAAGAACATGCAGGAAACCCTAACCCCAACTTACCTCTTCAAGCAATCTACAAGCTCTACCAAGACACCAATTCACACACAGCCAAGGAAGGGAGAACAAGAAATGGGAAAAGGGAAAGAAAGAAGAGCAAGGAAGAGAGAGGAGAGAGCAGAACGTAAAACGTGATCTGCTCCTCCCTCTCATTCTTTTTCTTTTTCTTCTTTTCCCACTAATTGCCCACCTACTAAGGCACATGGCAGCCTCCTATTGGCTCTAACCAAAATGTCTTGTCCTTTTACTCTTTACTCCTTTGACAAACTTGCACTTTACTCACTAGCATAATTCTTTCCTTACAAACTTTAATTATCTTTTCAATTAGGTCCTTATCATCCAAATTCCACATGCACAAATTACCGAAATATCCATCACTTATCCGACTTAACTTGCCAAATCCGACTAGGCCCGATTTGGGGTGTGACAAAGAATGGCCTAAGAACAGCCAAAAAGAGTCAAACAACCATAAATCCAATCTTATCCCCCAAATGCCACATGTTACAATTTGATTGGCCCAATCAAGATTTTTATGCCAAACTTATCTTTTAATCCCTTAACTTAACTCTTTTTCTTCATTTGACATACCACTTCTCTATTTAATACATTGGCCCATTGAATTAACTAATTCAATTAATTTAATCCATAATTATGAAATCACTAAAATACCCTTACCCTTTACAAATAAAACCGGTCATGCCCTTTACTACAGTTAATCACTTCCTTCATCCAATTACACATTTTTAATCCCCAAAAATAATTCTTTTCGAGTCATTTAAGGTACGATGATATAATTGTCCAATTTACCGAACTTGTCCAATTTACCGGTCATGCCCTTTACTACAGTTAATCACCCCGCTCGCGATCCGGATGGCCCTCAGAAATCCGCTTTTAGGACCCGAGACCGGATGGAGGTTCATTAAAACTCGTGAAAGCTGATCGCTTCGCAATGGACAAAAATATATCCAAATCCATTGTTGGCAATCAACTTACGAGAGCGTCTATTGGGCTACCATAAGGCAGGATCATGGAGTCGCCACCCGATAACACATCGGGAAAGTAATTCTAACCTTATGAGGCCAAAACCAGAGAGAGTTCGGGACCTCACTCTTATTCATACCTTTGGTTAATATTATGTAAAAGGGTTTTTGGGATCAATTATTTTATCTCTCTTCTCACACGAGTTATGCCACAAATTAAAGCGCATTCAAAAGTAAAAAATAATAAAATAACAAATAGAGCGATAAATAAAATATATTTACAGTTATCCAGAAATAAATATGAAATCATAAAAGGAAGATATAATAATAAGAATACATACATAAATCGGGCTATTCTTTTAGGCGGGAACATTGGTTACCAATTACTTTTTATAAAAAGTTTTGAGTTCTCAAATCGACCTTTGCTTTGGGGTGAAAACCAGGACATTGGTCCAGTTTTATTAACAAATTTCATTTTGGTAGAAAACATTTGTGTTGTGGTTCTTTTTAAGCGCGGTCAAAAATCTTTTATTATTACAAACCACAAGCGAATAAAGAGAATAAAATAATTACATATTTTTCAAATAATAAATGATAAATAAATCCTAATTTACCTACCTCAACCGTAAGACTTGGACGAGTCAGAGTCATACCGCTCGAGGTGACAGCCATAAAAGGAAATAATGTTAATCAATAATAAATGAATAAATAATTGAATGAAATAAATTGAAGGAGATAATTAAAATTAATAATTGATTAAATTAAATGATAAATAAAATGATAAGTAAATAATAAATTAAATAGATGAAATAATGGAATAAATTGATAGTTAATTAATGGATATGCAATATAAATGATAATTATAATAATGATAACATTAATATAAAAACAGAAAATGTAACATTAATAATAATAATAATAATAATAATAATAATAATAATAATAATAATAATAATAATATAAGAACAGAAAATGTAACATTAATAATAATAATAATAATAATAATAATAATAATAATAATAATAATAATAATAATAATAATAAGACTAAATAATACAAAAACAGAAAATAGAGTAAATAATAATAATAATAATAATAATAATAATAATAATAATAAGACTAAATAATACAAAAACAGAAAATAGAGTAAATAATAATAATAATAATAATAATAATAAGAGTAAATAATACAAAAACAGAAAATAGAGTAAATAATAATAATAATAATAATAATAATAATAATAATAAGACTAAATAATACAAAAACAGAAAATAGAGTAAATAATAATAATAATAATAATAATAATAATAATAATACAAAAATCAGAAAAGGGGTTTACCGGCGCCGGAGGGTCGCCGGAGGGGAGACGGTCTGCAACACCAACGCCGTCTGATGGATCGTCGCCCGGGGAAGACGGCGGACTGGTCCACGCGCCGGAAGGGGGGTCGCCGGAGCCGGAAATCGCCAAAAACCGTGAATGATGCCTCGCCGGAGATCGCCTGCACGCGCCGCCTACCGGGGTCCGTTGGAGGATCGGCCGGTGCCGTCGGAAGCGTCTGGGGGTGCTGATGCCGGCGGTGGGGTGCGTGTCATCGCCGGTGACCGCGGTTGGGCGGCGGAGCCTCCGCCTCTCTCCCCCCTTTTTTTCTTCTTTTTCTTTCTTTCTCCCCGGTCCGGCGGTCTGGTTTGGTTTCTTTGGTCCTTTTGTTTGTTGCTCCTCTCTTCTTCTTTTAATTCTTTTGATTTTCTTTTGATCTTTCGATTTCTTCAGCTCACTCTCCTGCTCTCTCCTTGCTCTTTCTATTTCTTTTGATTTTCAGCCACCGAAAAAATAATGAGAGCCCCCCCTCAATTTTTGCCATCTCTTTCTTTTTATATTCTAGGGTTAAGGGTAATATGGTAATTCCTCCTTTTAGTTTAATTATTTTCCACCCATAATAATTAATTAAACACTACTAATTACTCTAAAAAATTAATTTAATTAATCCACCTAAAATTAAATCTAATTTATTTAATTAAACAATATGTTATATTTTTTCAATTTTTTTAATTTTCCATTCTCTATTTATTTTTTTATATTATTTTAATTATACTAAAATATTAACCAATTAATCATCCTAACTCTAAATGCATATTAATTATCAAACAATAACAACTAATCATTTAATTAACTAATTAATTTCTATTTCTAATATTTTATATATTTTTCTTGTTTTTTTTTTATATTTTTTTTTGGAGGAGTTATCAAAGACCCAAAATTACCATTTCTATATTTATCTCTCAATATTAAACCCGACTTAGGACCCGGTGTCTACAGTTGCCCCCAATTTTGGAGAACTCTAGGACTTAGATGCCGAAGTGAGCCAAAATTCAGAAAAGAGAAGAAAGAGACACGTACCTGAGGCGGTTGCTTCACAAACCTGGTCTTGCCGGCTTATCGGTATTACAGAACTGTTGTTAGCTTTGTAACTGAGGGAACATCAGCTTGTCGACGTGTGAGATTAGCGCTGAGCGACTGATAAACACCAACTTATCGGTGTGTAAAGACGTCAGACTTTGAATGACATGATTGATAGGACACCAGCTTGTCGGTGTGTGAAACCACGGCTGAGCGACTGATGAACACCAGCTTGTCGGTGTGTGAAGGCGCTAGACTTTGAACGACATGATTGATATAACACCAGCTTGTCGGTGTGTGAAATCATGGCTGAGCGACTGATGAACACCAGCTTGTCGGTGTGTGAAGGCGCTAGACTTTGGATGACATGATTGATAGGACACCAGCTTGTCGGTGTGTGAAACCACGGCTGAGCGACTGATGAACACCAGCTTGTCGGTGTGTTAAGGCGCTAGACTTTGAACGACATGATTGATATAACACCAGCTTGTCGGTGTGTGAAACCATGGCTGAGCGACTGATGAACACCAGCTTGTCGGTGTGTGAAGGCGCTAGACTTTGGATGACATGATTGATATAATACCAGTTTGTCGGTGTGTGAAACCATGGCTGAGCGACTGATGAACACCAGCTTGTCGGTGTGTTAAGGCGCTAGACTTTGAACGACATGATTGATATAACACCAGCTTGTCGGTGTGTGAAACCATGGCTGAGCGACTGATGAACACCAGCTTGTCGGTGTGTGAAGGCGCTAGACTTTGGATGACATGATTGATATAATACCAGTTTGTCGGTGTGTGAAACCATGGCTGAGCGACTGATGAACAACAGCTTGTCGGTGTGTGAAGGCGCTAGACTTTGGATGACATGATTGATAGGACACCAGCTTGTCGGTGTGTGAAACCACGGCTGAGCGACTGATGAACACCAGCTTGTCGGTGTGTGAAGGCGCTAGACTTTGAACGACATGATTGATATCACACCAGCTTGTCGGTGTGTGAAACCATGGCTGAGCGACTGATGAACACCAGCTTGTCGGTGTGTGAAGGCGCTAGACTTTGGATGACATGATTGATATAACACCAGTTTGTCGGTGTGTGAAACCATGGCTGAGCGACTGATGAACACCAGCTTGTCAGTGTGTGAAGGCGCTAGACTTTGAACGACATGATTGATATAACACCAGCTTGTCGGTGTGTGAAACCATGGCTGAGCGACTGATGAACACCAGCTTGTCGGTGTGTGAAGGCGCTAGACTTTGGATGACATGATTGATATAACACCAGTTTGTCGGTGTGTGAAACCATGGCTGAGCGACTGATGAACACCAGCTTGTCGGTGTGTGAAGGCGCTAGACTTTGGATGACATGATTGATAGAACACCAGCTTGTCGGTGTGTGAAACCATGGCTGAGCGACTGATGAACACCAGCTTGTCGGTGTGTGAAGGCGCTAGACTTTGGATGACATGATTGATATAACACCAGTTTGTCGGTGTGTGAAACCATGGCTGAGCGACTGATGAACACCAACTTATCAGTGTGTGAAGGCGCTAGACTTTGAACGACATGATTGATATAACACCAGCTTGTCGGTGTGTGAAACCATGGCTGAGCGACTGATGAACACCAGCTTGTCGGTGTGTGAAGGCGCTAGACTTTGGATGACATGATTGATATAACACCAGTTTGTCGGTGTGTGAAACCATGGCTGAGCGACTGATGAACACCAGCTTGTCGGTGTGTGAAGGCGCTAGACTTTGGATGACATGATTGATATAACACCAGTTTGTCGGTGTGTGAAACCATGGCTGAGCGACAGATGAACACCAGCTTGTCGGTGTGTGAAGGCGCTAGACTTTGGATGACATGATTGATAGAACACCAGTTTGTCGGTGTGTGAAACCATGGCTGAGCGACTGATGAACACCAGCTTGTCGGTGTGTGAAGGCGCTAGACTTTGAACGACATGATTGATATAACACCAGCTTGTCGGTGTGTGAAACCATGGCTGAGCGACTGATGAACACCAGCTTGTCGGTGTGTGAAGGCGCTAGACTTTGGATGACGTGATTCTCTGGCCACAGCTTCGATTGGAGAGATGCAGCATGCTTTGGCTACAAGCTCGATTTGGAGAGATGCAGCATGCTTTGGCTACAAGCTCGATTTGGTGAAGTGCGGCATTCTCTGGCCACAGCTTCGATTGGAGAGATGCAGCATGCTTTGGCTACAAGCTCGATTTGGTGAAGTGCGGCATTCTCTGGCCACAGCTTCGATTGGAGAGATGCAGCATGCTTTGGCTACAAGCTCGATTTGGTGAAGTGCGGCACTCTCTGAGCACAGCTTCGATTGGTGAGATGCAGCATGCTTTGGCTACAAGCTCGATCTATGAGATGCAGTGTTCTCCAACTGCAGTCCAGGTTGCGATCTGCTCTATCGCTGATGTTTTTCTTGAACTTTCTTTTTTTTTTTCTGCAAAAAGGAAAACGCAAATTTGTAGGGTAAATTATAAAAGAAACACGTACCTGTAACGGCACCTGCCTGTTGGGGTCATTGTCCTCATTGGGAGCCTTTGATGCTCACTGGGAGGTTTTGATCGAGAGGCTTTGATGCTCACTGGGAGACTTTTGATCGAGAGGCTTTGATGCTCACTAATTGCCCCCCGGGATAGGCTTGCTTTTCTAGGTAGTGTCTGACAACGTTGAGCTGGACCCATCATTTGGATCACCTGCTTGCCCCCGGTATGGCATGCATGAATAGGCTTGCTTTCTTGCTCAGAGGACTTTGAGATCTTTGCTTCCTCATAGGACTTTGAGATTGTGCCTTCTCAAAGGACTTTTAGATTTTGTCTCGCCCCCTCGGAGGATTTAAAAATCTTGCCCACTCAGGGGACTTTGAGAGGAGTGTCGAGCACCATGTATGCATGGGATATGTGAAAGGATATGCATTTATGAAATGATATGCAAAGGACTATGATCCTGAAATACATATATGTCGATGGCTTGCATTCATGTGGAAGATCATGGAATCGTCATTCTAACATGTTTTCAGATGATCATAAAAGGGAAAAAACATGCAAAGGTTCAACATGAGAAATATATACAAAGGGATTATGTATGCAAACTATGTGCAAATGATCATGCATACAAATGATCATGCATGTGGTAAAGAGTCATTCATTGGCATAGATGTAAAAAATCATATGCAAAGACAGGTGGAATATGTTATATACATGAAAGCTATGTAGGGAATTGGGTGTGTGCGATGTGTGCACTTACGACTATGTATATGAAACACGTGTAGAAAAAATTATATACATGTATGTACTGCATGCGAAAAATGTGGATGCAAGATGCTGGCAAAGGATATGCCCATAAAGAGCCCTGTGCGTCAAAAGCGCTTATGAAATATATTGGCTAAAACTCTTATGACAAAAGACATGCACCAAGAATTGTACATGTAAAACTGTTTATTGAGAATATTTGCTACAATTATGTGTAAAAACATTTGCAAAAAGCATATGTACAAAGAATATTGCTGAGAGTGTACGCAAAGTATCATTTTCATGGGTAGTGATAAGAAGTACCCCAAGATTATAAAATGAGTGCAACCTATTAGGTAACTCAAACTCGAGTTTCTAACTGCCTTTGAGCGAATGAACCACATTCTCAACTGATTCAATCTCATCAAAAGAATTCGGTAGTCATTCCCAATGAAGTGCAAGAAAGTAAACATGTAAGTATCGATGTTTACTGAATCAGCATGTGAATACGAGACATACCATGCGATCTCTGTGTGTATGTGCAAAGGCCAAAATAGAATTTTTCATTTTTTTTTTAAAAGCAAATTCTAGATGCAATATCGAGGACAAGACTCAACTCGAATGCAAATGCACTCGTGGTTTCTCGCTTGAAGGTCAAGAGACACCATACGCCTCTTCCTACGTACCAAACCTTACTAGAAGGTCATCTCCGCTAGTTAGATAAGGCCAAACCAAGAATCAATAGGTCTTACTTTGGTTGTAACGTTAGGCTTAGGTAATTGGCTATCAAAGGAGGATCAGGTCGCTAGAGAAAAAACGGCCGCAACGTTCATTTGGATGATGGAATCATTTTCGGACTAATTGTATACTGTCCAGATACTCTTGAATTTGGATTTGATAATGCTCTGAATCATCAAGCTCAGCATAAAAATTTAGTTAAAAAGATAACCAATGAACTCGTCAAGGGGTACTATCTTGGACCCTACCATATTTCTTTTTTTTTTTTTTTTTTTTTTTTTTTTTTTTTTTTTTTTTTTTCGCTTTCTTCTTTCTTTTTTTTTTTCGGCTTCACAAGCTCATGTCTCTAATTACACAAAAGTTTATCGATGACTCAAACCCCTTTCCAGAAGTGTAGACCAAAAATTATCGATGATTGAAAATTTCGTTTCCCAAGGGGTAAACCCATCCTTATCAGGGTGATTATTGATAGCTCAAAAAAATTGTCAATGATCAAAATTCCCTTCTCGACGTGCAGACCCATTCTTATCAGGGTGATTTCAACCCACAAAATTATTGATGATTGAGATTCTCTTCTCGAAATGTAGACCCATTTTCATCGGGGCAAATTTTTGATAATCTAAGAGATTGCCAATGGTCAAGCCTCAAAGATCATCAATGATTAAAGATCTCTTTCGGAAGTGTAAACCCACTTTCGCCGGGACAATTTTTGATAGCTCAAGAGAATATCGTAATGTGCATCCATCTTTACTAAAGCGGCCATTCTTCTAAAGGGGAAGCCAAAATCATTTTAGGCGAAAGGTAGTTTTAATGTGTGTAACAACAAAACTGGCACGCATTTAGCATACCAAAATAAAGGCTCAAGGGGCTATCAAGCGATTGTAAAATAAGGGTAGGAAATGGTCATTTAGAGAGCTATACAAAGAAATGGTGCCTAAATCATTTTCTAGATTCAGCCTTATCCAGGAGTCGCTTTGACGGGTAATCGGAAAGGTTCTAGTGCTCTTAGTGAGTTTTCATCCAATCCCCTAATTGCAACTAGTTTTTTTTTTAGTTTATTTTCAAAACGGGCCAAAAGTGCTCGAAATTTAGACATTACGTGGTATAGTCAAATATTTTCATGTGATCTAGCTCTTAAAGACCAAACATATGTACTCCTTACTTAATTCAAAGTGGAATAAAACTCAGGTTTCTAGAGTTAAGATCAAATCCATTCATAATTGAGAACTACTTAGGCAGAGTCAAACCTTGAATCAGAGATACCTTAATGAGGTGCAAACATATCAGCATTTTAGGATACAGCTTAACACACAAAAAATATTTTTACTCTATCAGAAATGTATATGCACAAAAAATCATGTAGGCACAAAAGCTCTTTTTTTTATTCTTTTTCTTTTGAATATGCACAAACTATGCGTTAAAAATCATGTATATTGAATGTCATATGCAATAGCGTCATGTATATTAGCAATGCGCGTAAGGAACTGTATGTGCGAAACATGTGTAAAAATATTTGTATAAAAACGCGTACATAAGATATGTGCAAAGGTGTGTGCGTGTAAAACACCCACGAAAAAAAATATGAGTGTGTAAACACAACATAATAAATGACGTGCATGCATAAGTTTGCAATGTACATGTATACGATGAAAGCATGAGTACGACCTATGGTACAGTATGGGGATGAATGTTCATGATACATGGTGCATGTGAACATGGCATGATTTAGACAAGATACGAATGCATGATGTAAGGTGAAGACGACCTAGCATGGTAATATGCACCAATGAGTCGAGTGGAGTGGCAAAACTCACATATATAGAAGTGCAAAACATATACAGATAGTACATGAGATGGGACACAGCTTAAGAATGATTGTGTACAGTGAGCGGAGTATGCGTGCAATACGAGGTATGCAATGAAAGTGTCTGCACGAAACAAATAGTGTTCACAAGGTATGCGTATTTACATGGTATGAGCATTCAAGACATGCATTGGTATATACAATGACTAAAATGCATGATGAAGAAGTTATATGTACATGACATAATTTATGTATGATAGTACATGTTCATGATATGGTATACAATGTGAAAAATGCAAGGTATTTTCTGTGTTTGATGTCTAGTCTAATGGAGTATGCTAATGTGTGCACAGTATGACATGCAACAGTATACGTATGTTCCAGGGCGCAATGTTAATATACATGTGTAATGTGGGCATACGAATATGTACATGCTATGACACATGGTGAATGCATTTTTTTTTTTTTTGATTTGATTTTCTTTTTTTTTTCTTTTTTTTTTTTGTCATGGGGACAGTATGTCTATACTTGCTATAATGCATGTTAATATGTACATCCGATGATGTATGCTGTATATACAGATAATGGCGCACAATTGATGTCATAAAGAATGTTAATATGTATGTATTACGACAAGCATTATTATGTGCATGCATGACAAACGTGTTATATTTATATTCACAAATTATGATACAAGCAATTTTATATACAAAGTGCACAGATTCTATTATTGTACATGAGAAAAAATACACATGCCTTTTTTACTATGAAAGAAAGAAATAATGCACGAGCACGAATACACACAAAAGAAGAAAGTTCCTCCCAACCGTTTCTCTCTCACACAGGAGGTTGCGGTCTCTTCCTAGGTGGGCTTAATCCGTGGGTCAACGGGGGACCCAAGGAGCGTGTTAGAGCATGACGTCTCTCAAGATGCGCACACGTATGATTTTCGGTCATTGTGTATTTGGACACTTCAACCAAATTAAGGTGAGGTTATCAAAGCTTTAAAGCTTTCCATAGAAGACCACTTAATTTGTTTGATCTTGTTTAATACACGATGACCCACGTAGCAAGCACTGTATTAAGGTACATACCACCCAGGGGAAGTATCTATTGCCATTATATGAGCTTTGGTCAAGGTGGTGTTGCTTTAAGGCTACCCAAGCATGGTCTCTGCGCGACGGGTCTATCTCATCACGAGCATAACGACCGATCGGGTCACCATTTGATATACCATTGAGGTACGAGACTTGGGCTGGTGATTATCCTTAACACTTCCCCAAATTGAGTGAAAATGAGGTCGTGCTTCAGGAACGCACCGGGGCTAATAGAGGGACCAAACTAACATAATTCTAAGGCTCTAGCATGATGCAATGCAATTTTTCGAAAAGGGATAAAATTTCTTGATCCTATACCCATTTACATTAGATTAACCAAAGGTACTTTCGGAGCAAAATCTCATGATATCCCCAGCGGAGTCGCCACTGTGACGCGCCCGAACCCCGCTCGCGATCCGAATGGCCCTCAGAAATCCGCTTTTAGGACCCGAGACCGGATGGAGGTTCATTAAAACTCGTGAAAGCTGATCGCTTCGCAATGGACAAAAATATATCCAAATCCATTGTTGGCAATCAACTTACGAGAGCGTCTATTGGGCTACCATAAGGCAGGATCATGGAGTCGCCACCCGATAACACATCGGGAAAGTAATTCTAACCTTATGAGGCCAAAACCAGAGAGAGTTCGGGACCTCACTCTTATTCATACCTTTGGTTAATATTATGTAAAAGGGTTTTTGGGATCAATTATTTTATCTCTCTTCTCACACGAGTTATGCCACAAATTAAAGCGCATTCAAAAGTAAAAAATAATAAAATAACAAATAGAGCGATAAATAAAATATATTTACAGTTATCCAGAAATAAATATGAAATCATAAAAGGAAGATATAATAATAAGAATACATACATAAATCGGGCTATTCTTTTAGGCGGGAACATTGGTTACCAATTACTTTTTATAAAAAGTTTTGAGTTCTCAAATCGACCTTTGCTTTGGGGTGAAAACCAGGACATTGGTCCAGTTTTATTAACAAATTTCATTTTGGTAGAAAACATTTGTGTTGTGGTTCTTTTTAAGCGCGGTCAAAAATCTTTTATTATTACAAACCACAAGCGAATAAAGAGAATAAAATAATTACATATTTTTCAAATAATAAATGATAAATAAATCCTAATTTACCTACCTCAACCGTAAGACTTGGACGAGTCAGAGTCATACCGCTCGAGGTGACAGCCATAAAAGGAAATAATGTTAATCAATAATAAATGAATAAATAATTGAATGAAATAAATTGAAGGAGATAATTAAAATTAATAATTGATTAAATTAAATGATAAATAAAATGATAAGTAAATAATAAATTAAATAGATGAAATAATGGAATAAATTGATAGTTAATTAATGGATATGCAATATAAATGATAATTATAATAATGATAACATTAATATAAAAACAGAAAATGTAACATTAATAATAATAATAATAATAATAATAATAATAATAATAATAATAATATAAGAACAGAAAATGTAACATTAATAATAATAATAATAATAATAATAATAATAATAATAATAATAATAATAATAATAATAAGACTAAATAATACAAAAACAGAAAATAGAGTAAATAATAATAATAATAATAATAATAATAATAATAATAATAAGACTAAATAATACAAAAACAGAAAATAGAGTAAATAATAATAATAATAATAATAATAATAAGACTAAATAATACAAAAACAGAAAATAGAGTAAATAATAATAATAATAATAATAATAATAATAATAATAATAATAAGACTAAATAATACAAAAACAGAAAATAGAGTAAATAATAATAATAATAATAATAATAATAATAATACAAAAATCAGAAAAGGGGTTTACCGGCGCCGGAGGGTCGCCGGAGGGGAGACGGTCTGCAACACCAACGCCGTCTGATGGATCGTCGCCCGGGGAAGACGGCGGACTGGTCCACGCGCCGGAAGGGGGGTCGCCGGAGCCGGAAATCGCCAAAAACCGTGAATGATGCCTCGCCGGAGATCGCCTGCACGCGCCGCCTACCGGGGTCCGTTGGAGGATCGGCCGGTTCCGTCGGAAGCGTCTGGGGGTGCTGATGCCGGCGGTGGGGTGCGTGTCATCGCCGGTGACCGCGGTTGGGCGGCGGAGCCTCCGCCTCTCTCCCCCCTTTTTTTCTTCTTTTTCTTTCTTTCTCCCCGGTCCGGCGGTCTGGTTTGGTTTCTTTGGTCCTTTTGTTTGTTGCTCCTCTCTTCTTCTTTTAATTCTTTTGATTTTCTTTTGATCTTTCGATTTCTTCAGCTCACTCTCCTGCTCTCTCCTTGCTCTTTCTATTTCTTTTGATTTTCAGCCACCGAAAAAATAATGAGAGCCCCCCCTCAATTTTTGCCATCTCTTTCTTTTTATATTCTAGGGTTAAGGGTAATATGGTAATTCCTCCTTTTAGTTTAATTATTTTCCACCCATAATAATTAATTAAACACTACTAATTACTCTAAAAAATTAATTTAATTAATCCACCTAAAATTAAATCTAATTTATTTAATTAAACAATATGTTATATTTTTTCAATTTTTTTAATTTTCCATTCTCTATTTATTTTTTTATATTATTTTAATTATACTAAAATATTAACCAATTAATCATCCTAACTCTAAATGCATATTAATTATCAAACAATAACAACTAATCATTTAATTAACTAATTAATTTCTATTTCTAATATTTTATATATTTTTCTTGTTTTTTTTTATATTTTTTTTTGGAGGAGTTATCAAAGACCCAAAATTACCATTTCTATATTTATCTCTCAATATTAAACCCGACTTAGGACCCGGTGTCTACACATCCCTATCTCTAGCACATTCGATTTTCGTTACACCCTAAACTTGTCATGATCCGTCTAGGGTGTATTTGCGGTGTTACAGCATCTCACTTACACCACACAGACTGGGACGAGGCTAACAGATCACTAGCGATATAAAAGATCGCAAACCGAGGTTGTAGTCAGAGAGTACTGCATCTCACAAAAGCTGCGCGAGCCGGGATGAGCTCAACAAAACACTAGCGATAGAAGAGATCGAAAACCTAGGTTATAGTCAGAGAGTACTATATCTCACAAAAGCTGCGCGATCGTGACAGTGACCTCTTTTCGCCCTATTTTTTCGATTTTGCCCCTTTCGTCTAAAATGACTTTTGTATCATTTCTTCATGAGTTTTTATTACTGTATGAGAATAATTATGCTTATATATGTGCACTATTATGAATTTTTCATGATAAATTATATGTTATGCTTTGAGCATAATTTGTATTATGCAAGACCTGCAAGAGTTAGTCTAGTGGATAGTTAGGCATGCCTAAAAGAGTCCTTTAGCTATAGCCCTCTGTACTGTTCTGGACCCTAATCAGGTCCCCGTTTAGTTCCTCGCGAATTTAAATGTGTACGGATCTTGTTTAAGATCCCATTTATAAAATGTTTTGAAAATAGAAAATATGATATTGTTTTTCGATTCGTACCTGTAAGGTACCGCCATGCATCGATTCATCCCCGTAAGGTACCGCTATGCGTTTACTCATTATCCACTACTGTGAATCAGCAAGTGTTATGATATGTTCTGTAATGAGTATAAGTATGTGAATCCGAATGACTCTGATTATAAGTTTTAATCTGAATGACTCTAATTATAAGCATATGAATCCGTTGGCATATGAATTTGATTATGAACCTTTGAATGGTTATGAATGTGATCTGTTTATGATTATGTTTTATGATTATCAGTATGCCATTACGTATGTGAATTGCCTTGACGACCATTGTGAGTGGCCGTCCATACTATTGTTGTTTGTTTCCCCACAAAGCATTATCGCTTAGCACGGTGTTTTCACCCGTGCAGGTGCGAAAGGTGTATAGCTTTTGGGAGAGTCACCGCCAGTCAAGCCAACACAGTGGGATTGTTGATAGGACTTAGTTTCTTTTTGTGTCATGATTATTTTGTAATAGTGACCTCTCTTGTGTTTAGTATTTTGTTAAGCTTTCGCTATGTATCTCTGAAAGTTGTAATTATGTTGGTATCAGAACAGTTATGTATTGAATGTTATTATTCCATCAATGAATATTCAGTTTGGTTTAAAGTTTTAATTTTTGCTATTTATATGTATGTCTATATTATGTGAATGAATGTTTTGTACCGTTCTGTTTGTTTGGTGACACCCTTTCTCATACGAGTTCTCACTCCCCCACGGATGGGTTCCCCTACGCATGGGAAGGGGTGTTATAGCTTTTGGTATCAGAGCCCCGGTTTAGACATTTTTTGGGTGATTGTTGTGTATAGATATGTGATTATGACTGTGTTGGCTAATGCGGTTATCTTTGTCTTTCTTTTAGATGGATTCTGATTCTGTTCGTAAGTCGCTTGAGGGCGCTGAAAGTGTGAATCCCTAAGCTGTAGATCCTTCAGTGTCTGTTTCAGCTCAAACGCCTAGGGTTCAGCTTGAGACTGCAGCCATGCCCTTTGAGGCAATGTTGAAGATTTCTCAGGACATGGCTCGAGTCTTGGATAGGGTAACTGCTCTGAGAGCCCCTTTAGAGAGCATGAGGAGAGCTGGTGCAGAGGATTTCTATGATACCAATCCGGATGAGTCTGAGCTTGCTGAGAAATCGATTAAGAAAGTGGAGCGAGTGTTTGAGGAGACTAGGTGTCCTCCAGACAGGCAAGTTGAGAGTGTTGTGGCTTTGCTTCAGGGATCTGCCTATGATTGGTAGAAGTTGGTCTGTAGGAATCCCCAGTTGCCTGACCCGGTCACATGGGAGTTCTTTGAGAGGGAGTTCACCAATAAGTATGTGACTAGGGAGTATAAGGATGCTAAGTGGGCACAGTTCTTGAGTGTGAAACGGAGGGCTATGTCAGTATCAGAGTTTGAGAAAGAATTCAACCATCTTTCTAAGTATGCTCTAGAAGGTGTTCTAACTGAAGAGTTTCGGTGTCGGCATTTTGAGGCCAGTTTGAATGAGTCGCTAAGGGCTTTGATTATTTCTCTGATGAGTACTCCGGGTATTGGGTACTACCAGATTGTGCAAGCAGCTGTGAGGGCTAAAAGATCTGAGTCGGTTCTGAGAGAGAGAGAGCTCAGAGGAGGAATCCCCCTCGTGGTGCATCATCGTCATCATCATCGGGTAAGAGGTCTAAGAACCTGCATGATGAATGTTCTTCAGGTCCGGCTTCGAGAGGCAGAAGGCAAGGTTCTGCCATGGGTTCTAGTGCAGGCAGAGGTAGTTCTGGTTTGAGGACTGACTTATTGCCTGAGTATTCTCACTGCAGTAAATGCCATCGGGGTGAGTGTAAGTGGTTCACAGGGTGGTTGTTTCAGATGTGGTAGCACTGATCACTACTTAGCTAATTGTCCGAGTTATAATAAGGCTTCTGGTGATCAGTGTGAGGCTAGCAGAGTTGGTTCTAATGCTCCGTAAGCCAGTCCTGGTAGAGGCCGAGGTAGAGGTCGAGGTGGGCGGCATAGAGAGGGAGCTCCATCAGAGTCTGTGGATCGTCCTTTGATGGTTCCAGCTAGAGCTTATGTCATGAGAGCTCGGGATGAGCAATATGCCCCAGATGTGATTGCTGGTAAGTTCCTACTCTTTAACACTGAGTTATATGCTCTAATTGACCCTGGCTCCACACACTCATATTTGTGCACGAGTAAATTATTTGATAAGTTGCATGATGTTGATCAATTAGATTATGAGGTTTGTGTGACCATTCCTTTAGGGCATAGTGTCAATGTGAGTAGAGTACATAGGAATTGTCCTCTTTTGGTTCAGGGTGTTGAGTTTTCTGCGGATTTGATTGAGTTGCCATTTCGTGAGTTTGATTTGATATTAGGTATGGATTGTCTTAGTAAGCACCGGGCTGTTGTTGATTCTCATAGGAAGTTGGTTGTGTTGCGAGATAGAGATCAGTCTGTTGTTATGGTGAAAGGTTTGGGTTTGAGTTCTTTGAGTAACGTGATTTTTGCCATGCAAGCTAAGAGCTTTATGAGGAAAGGATGTGAGGCATTTTTGGCAGTTGTGTTGGATTCTAAGCATGATCAGGTTGAGATTGAGGATATTCCAGTTGTTAGGGAATTTAGTGATGTGTTTCCAAGTGAATTGCCTGGATTGCCTCCTGAGAGAGAAGTGGAGTTGTCCATAGAGATTTTGCCGGGTACTTCGCCCATTTCGAAAGCCCCTTATCGAATGGCTCCTATAGAGTTGAGAGAACTTAAAACTCAACTACAAGAGTTATTGGATAAGGGGTTTACTTGACTCAGCATATCTCCATGGGGAGCCCCGGTTTTGTGTGTCAAGAAGAAATATGGTTCTTTGAGGATGTGTATCGACTATAGGCAAATCAACAAGGTCACAGTGAAGAACAAGTATCCTTTGCCTAGAGTCGAGGATTTGTTTGATCTGCTTAGAGGTGCAGGTGTCTTCTCCAAGATTGATTTTCGGTCGGGTTATTATCAGCTTCGAGCTCAGGATACAGATGTGGTTAAGGCTGCATTTCGGACGCGGTATGGCCATTATGTGTTCCTTGTGATGCCATTTGGTTTGACCAATGCACCTGCGGCTTTTATGGATCTGATGAACTGAATGTTTAGGCCATATCTCGATCAATTTGTAGTAGTGTTTATAGATGATATTTTGGTTTACTCGAAGGATGAGAATGAGCACGAAGAGCATCTTTGGTTAGTATTGCAAGTGTTGAGGGAGCACCGTTTGTTTGCGAAGCTTAGTAAGTGTGACTTTTGGCTTCGAGAGGTGTCCTTCTTGGGTCATATTATGTCAGCTAAGGGTATTCAAGTGGATCCAGCTAAGATTGAGGCAATTGTGGATTGGAAAGCACCTAAGAATGTTCCTGAGGTCAGAAGCTTCCTTGGTTTGGCAGGGTATTACCGTCGGTTTGTGTCAGTTATTGCTGCTCCGATGACCAGATTATTGAGGAAAGGAGTCAGATTTGAGTGGTTGAAAAAGTGTCAGCTGTGCTTTGAGAGGTTAAAGAGTTTGTTAGTTGAAGCTCCTGTAAGGGTAAAGAGTTTGTGATGTACAGTGATGCTTCGGGTATTGGACTCGGTTGTGTATTGATGCAAGAGGGTAAAGTAGTGGCTTATGCATCTCATCAGTTGAAGCCTTATGAGAAGAACTATCCGACACATGATTTGGAATTGGCGGCTGTGATCTTTGCTTTGAAGATTTGGCGGCATTATCTCTATGGGGAGAAGTGTAGGATTTTCACAGACTATAAGAGTTTGAAATATCTCCTCACACAGAAAGAGTTGAACATGAGACAACGTCGATGGTTAGAGTTGTTTAAGGACTATGACTGCATTGTGGATTACCATCCGGGTAAAGCCAATGTAGTCGTAGATGCTTTGAGTTGGAAGTCGATTTCGGCTTTATTCTTGAGGCAGTTTTGATAGAGATTTGATTCAGATGGGGCTTTAGTTGCCCAATTGAGAGTGCAGCCTACTTTGAGACAGTTGATTGTGGATGCTCAGAAGGATGATTTGAGATTGCAGTGGGTTTTGCAAGAGGTTCAGCGGGGTAAATAGTCTGAGATTTCGGTTTTAGATGGGGTGCTTATGTATAGGGATCATTTGTGTGTGCCCGAGAGTGATGAGTTAAGGAAGATGCTTTTGAGTGAGGCACATACTACGATTTTTACTATGCATCCTAGCAGTGAAAAGATGTATCGGGATATGAAGCAGTTCTACTGGTGGTCTGGGATGAAGAGAGACATTGTGGAATTTGTGGCGAAGTGTATGACGTGTCAGCAGGTAAAGGCTGAGCATTGAGTCCCTTCGGGATCGCTCACTCCTTTATCCATTCCCCAGTGGAAATGGGATGATATTGCCATGGATTTTGTGTCGGGTTTGCCAGTGACTCAGAGGAAGCATAATTCAGTATGGGTTATTGTGGATCGGCTTATGAAGTCAGTGCATTTTGTGCCAGTTAGAGTGGACTACTCTGTAACACCCCTGCATCCCCTGGGAGGATATGGGGGCGCCACGCACTCAAATACTTATACAAATACATACACTAGCAGAAGCGATAATCAAAAATATATAACTATACTAAAATAATAAAATAAAAAAGATAACGCTATCACTCGGGCCCAACATGCATTTATATCAATATTATACACATATATAAACATATTACAAAACTGTTGTCATTTAGCTATACATATTCGATTCTGTACATATATTACAATAAACTTTACACGTGATGACTAAACCCTTCTATACATAATGATGTTACTCAAAACATCACAAACTCCATCCCTATCTGATACAAAAAGATGAACAAAACTTCCTAGTGGCCTTGACCTGCAGATGCACGCTCTCACTGGTTCGAACCTGTACCTACACAAAAATAAGCATCCGTGCTAAGCGATAACGCTTAGTGGGGATGAAAAATAATGCAAAGGACTTCTTTTCGAAGTCACAAATAAATCACACATTTCACATAACAATAATCAAATAACTCATGCATACAACTTTCACACTTGTACAGATCATTTGCTCACATAACAATAACAACGTGTCCACATTCCTGTAAACATATACTTGTATACAGAACTGTCATGTACTTAAAACATTACTTTCATGTGCAGTACATTTATTCAGAGCAATACTTTTAATCTTTCCATGTTTACTATACAATATTAATAAGCCTGAATTCCTTTCATGGTGGATACGGGTAACTCTGGATACTGTTTACAGTATCTTACATGTGGAGAATGAACTCAAACTCTACTGAATACACAAGGTATTCAAAACTCTAGGCACAATTAAGGCCAACTCTAGCAGCTGCACTCTAACCCTTTATAAGCATGCTTATTTATCCACTATAATGGTAAATCAGGCTCAATAACATTACAAGTATGCTTTGCACTATTGCCAAACTATAGTCTATAATTCAAGTACATTCATCAAATTCAGAAATATTTAATTCATGTACAAACTTTATTGATCATGTTCATTTAGCTAGTATTTATCATGCAAGAGGTTTGACAGACGATTTTGAAGGGACAGAGACCAAATAGTAATACAAAAACCCTGCATAGTCAAACCTCAATTCAAAAACCACAATTCAAAACAAAAGTATCTTACACGGCGGTATGAGAATCCCTCACCACCGTGTAAGGCGATGCAACAGGGAAGGAGAACACATGAGCACGACTCGTGCTTCTTGAGCACGACTCGTGCTCATTCTTCCTTCCTCCTGTAGCACGTCTCGTGCTCCCACCTTCCTTCTCTAGTTGAGCACGACTCGTGCTCCCCCTCTCTCTCTTAGAGCACATCTCATGCTCCCTCTTCCTTTCTCTTCACGAATTGGAGATAACACACAGAAGAACAAAGCAAGACACGCCTTAGAGCCAAGCACGATTTGTGCTCCTTGAGCACGTCTCGTGCTCCTCCTCTCATATATCAGGCAACACACTCTAAAATCCAGGGAAAAAAGATGTCCAGGGACCAGTTACACGGCGGTATGGAATGCCCTTAGCACCGTGTGACTGAACAGGCAACAATTCTAGAATGTGTTTACATGCCGGTATGGTGTTCCATACCGCCGTGTAAACCCTTCCTGACACATAATTTCAAGAAAAACCATGTTTTTAACATATAAGACACATGCACAACTCATTTAATCATGCATATCACCTTAATTTCACAATCAATACAATTAGTTAGATGCTGCAACCAATCAAAATGAACATCTAACAAGTATACTCTAAAAGAGAAGTTGAGCTAACTAAAGATCATCATGCACATCTCTATGTAATCATGTCTCTATTCAATCCTGTATTTCATGTAAATACATGCAAAGATAATGAAATTGCACACGATCCCCACCTCTAGGAAGCTTGAACTCTATGCTCTGTTCAGCTTCAACTTTTTCTTTGCCTTTATCTACTCTTTTGGCTACAGCTTGAACCAAAACCTTGCAAAACACTTGAGTTACTCTTCTCTTTACTTTAAATTAAAAACAGGAATGGAACAGGAGAAGAAGACCAATACTAGTTAAATAGCACCACTTACCTTCTTAGGAGACCAATCTCAATCCTTTACCCACTCTCTTCAAACCAGTCCAAGTATATTCACTCAAAACAGACCATTAAAGAAGGAGGAACAAAAGAAAGGGCAGAGCAATGGTGGACAACGGGAACCAAAGGAGAAAGAAAGAAAGAAAGGAAAAAGTCCAAGCAAAACCAATGTGAAAAAGAAAAAGAGCAGATAGTCCATCCTCATCCAACATTTACTGCTCTAATCAATACCATTTACCGAAATTAATTACATGCATATCTTTTAACCCACTTAGTTCCTTTTAACTTTTAACCAAGTCAAATACCTTTTATCCATTGCTCACTTGTTTCATTTTTTAACTCATATAAACCACATAAATTCTTGCCACTTGTCACACTCCTACAATGCCACATGTCAAAATTCTATAATTCTACTAGGGCCACCTTAGGGTGCTACAAATCTCTCCCCCTTAAGAAATTTCATCCTCAAAATTTCCCCGACATCAGACAATTAACTGAAACTATATTTCATTAATCGATAAAAGGACGTACCAGAAGATCCGGCCGGTGTCTTTATAGCTTCAGCAGTCATCGCATATACACATGGCTGATCATCGGTGGAAAATGGCCTCTCAACTGTTTCCGATGGTGGTCTTTCAGCTCTACTTCTTCCTCTCCCACTTCTAACATTTCCAGAAACATTTCCTTTATCTTTGCTTGCTTGTGATGCTAAATTTTCCTTTAATTTGGGACACTGGGCAAGGAGATGCTCCGCGCTACCACATCTAAAGCAAGCTCCGGTGAGTTTCCTACACTCACCCCAATGACGCCTTCCACAGTGTACACACTCCGGTGCTACACTTCCTCTACTAGCTGGTGGCCTTACACTCCCAACCGAAGTTAGTACAAACGCTGAATCTTGTTCATCTTTCCCTCTTCTAACCCCTCCAGCTCTTTTACCAGTACTCTCATCTTCTCTTGGAAACCTTCTCTTTTGCTCTCTTTTCTGTTTCAACAATTCAGATTCCTCTAATTTTATCGCCGCCAACACCAATCGATAATAATCCACTGGTTGCAAAGCAACCATGGCAGACAGGGGTCCCCGAAGGCTCTCTCTCTCAATCCATCTTCAAACTGGCGACACCTAAAATCCTCAGTTAACATACCTTCCGGTACATATTTACTCAAGCGAGTAAACGCTTTTTCATATTCCCCAACAGTCATATTCTTTTGCTTAAAAGTCACAAATTCTTTCCATTTGGCATCTCGGTAAGCTTTAGTTGTAAATTTTTCTTTGAACTAATGGACAAAGAAATCCCATGTCAATTCCATCGGCCTCTGAGGATTCCTCAACACTAACTTCCACAAGTCATATGCTACACCCTGTAGCAATAACACGGCGCAAGCTACTTTCTGATTCTGTGGGCAACTGATTTCTTGTAAAATTCTTCTTATTCTCTCCAACCAAAACTCTGCTATCTCAGATTGATCCAAGGATGTCCCATGGAACTCTTCAGCTCCTCTCTTTCTTATCAAATCCGATGGTGTCTTTAGAGCTATCAACCTATCCAGAATCTGTACCAACCCTTGCATCAGCTCCGGGTGGTCCTGAATAACTCTAGCTCTTTCCTCTCTATCTTGTACCCGTACATGTGGATCCACATGAACCGGATTCACACTACCCATAGTCTCTCCAACGTTCTCACTCGGGTCGGACTCCATCTAAAACCTACAAAATAGCATCTTATTAGGCCACACTCTAGACAAGCTCAAACACACATACTATACTCTATCACCTTATAGTCCTTAACCATTTAACCTAGAGCTCTAATACCACTAAAATGTAACACCCCTACATCCCCTGGGAGGATATGGGGGCACCACGCACTCAAATACTTATACAAATACATACACTAGCGGAAGCGATAATAAAAAATACATAACTATACAGAAATAATAAAATAAAAAAATAACACTATCACTCGGGCCCAACATGCACTTATATTAATATTATACACATATATAAACATATTACAAAACTGTTGTCATTTAGCTTTACATATTCGATTCTGTACATATATTACTATAAACTTTACACGTGATGACTAAACTCTTCTATACATAATGATGTTACTCAAAACATCACAAACTCCATCCCTATCTTATACAAAAAGATGAACAAAACTTCCTAGTGGCCTTGACCTGCAGATGTACGCTCTCACTGGTCCAAACCTGTACCTACACGAAAATAAGCATCCGTGCTAAGCGATAACGCTTAGTGGGGATGAAAAATAATGTAAAGGACTTCTTTTCGAAGTCACAAATAAATCACACATTTCACATAACAATAACCAAATAACTCATGCATGCAACTTTCACACTTGTACAGATCATTTGCTCACATAATAATAACCACGTGTCCACATTCCTGTAAAATATACTTGTATACAGAACTGTCATGTACTTAAAACATTACTCTCTTGTGTTGTACATTTATTCAGAGCAATACTTTTAATCTTTCCATGTTTACTATACAATATTAATAAGCCTGAATTCCTTTTATGGTGGATACGGGTAACTCTGGATACTGTTTACAGTATCTTACATGTGGAGAATTAACTCAAACTCTACTGAATACACAAGGTATTCAAAAATCTGGGCACAATTAAGGCCAACTCTAGCAACTGCACTCTAACCCTTTATAAGCATGCTTATTTATCCACTATAACGGTAAATCAAGCTCAATAAAATTACAAGTATGCTTTGCACTATTGCCAAACTATAGTCTATAATTCAAGTACATTCATCAAATTCAGAAATATTTAATTCATGTACAAACTTTATTAATCATGTTCATTTAGCTAGTATTTATCATGCAAGATGTTTGACAGACGATTTTGAAGGGACAGAGACCAAATAGTACTACAAAAACCCTGCATAGTCAAACCTCAATTCAAAAAACACAATTCAAAACAGAAGCATCTTACACGGCGGTATGAGAATCCCTCACCGCCGTGTAAGGCGATGCAACAGGGAAGGAGAAGACATGAGCACGAATCATGCTCATTCTTCCTTCCTCCTGGAGCACGTTTCGTGCTCCTACCTTCCTTCTCTGGTTGAGCATGACTCGTTCTGCCCCTCTCTCTCCTGGAGCACGTCTCATGCTCCCTCTTCCTTTCTCTTCACGAATCGGAGATAATACAAAGAAGAACAAAGCAACACACGCCTCAGAGCCAAGCACGATTCGTGCTCCTTGAGCACGTCTCGTGCTCCTCCTCTCACATATCAGGCAACACACTCTGAAATCTGGGGAAAAAATATGTCCAGGGACCAGTTACATAGCGGTATGGAATGCCCTTACCGCCGTGTGACTGAACAGGCAACATTTCCATAATGGGTTTACATGCTGGTATGGTGTTCCATACCGTCGTGTAAACCATTCCTGACCCATAATTTCCAGAAAAACCATGTTTTTAACATACAAGACCCATACACAACTCATTCAATCATGCATATCACCTCAATTTCACAATCAATACAATTAGTTAGACACTGCAACCAATTAGTTAGACACTGCCACGTACCATGATACAACATAATTTTATGCCATGCTTTAACTTGATTTTATCTAAAGTATAACATGCTGAAAAATCTGACTTCTTTTGGTAAGTTCGATTCACTACAATAGCAACAAAGAGGAGGAGGGTGCTGTGTTGAGTTTACCATTTTGGAGTTAAATTTCTCCTTGTATTGGACCAATTCCTTTTTTGCATTCTAAAGGTATGAAGTTTGAGATCTCTTTTTAATTTAATATTATTTGCGTTATTGGCAAGTACACTATTTTTATATGTGATATTACTTTCAATGCTACTATTTTAAAATAAATTCAACAGGACTTATTGCATTTATATTATTTGGTTGATAATTAGTTGGCACTGTATATTAGATGATTAAAATAGACAAATATTTCATCTCTAATGTACATGTATTCGCATACATGTTTACATTAACAGACAATTCGCATTTATTTAATCCATAAATCGCATTATGAAATTATCTTATTTGAATAACAGTTTCGCAAGCATGAGTAATATTGATAGATCTTGGATGTATAGGCGATTAATGCCTGATGGATTCATTAATCTCGAGTTTGCTGAGGGAGTTCAATCATTTATTGAATATGCAAGTTCGCAGCCTGCATATATGGATGGTCAAAAAATTAGATGTCCATGTAAAAAGTGCAAACACATCCGGTTTCTCCCTACTGATGAAGTGCATTTACATTTGTTGAAAAAAGGGTTTGTTCCAAACTATTTTGAATGGACACGACACGGGGAGCCAATAATTTACAGCACGTCTAGGGATAATCAAGTATATTCATCAGTAAATATAGATGGGTCTCAAGGGGGATCTGGAATTGGACAAAATAATGTGGATGTGAACGAAAATCTTTTTGCACAAATGGTTTATGATGCAGCTGGTCATTCCTTTCAAAAGAATATGCAGAATATTGAAGAGGAACCAAACCCAAATGCAAAAAGATTTTTTGACCTATTAGAGTCAGCCGACCAAGAATTATGGCCTAATTGTGAGAAAATGACTCAACTGTCTGCCATTGCTCGAATATTGAACATAAAGTCTGAAGGTCATATTTTCGAATGAAGTTTGGATAAAATTCTTACATGGTACAATGATTCATTGCCTCCTGATCATAAAATGGTTGAGAACTTTTATGAAATGAAGAAGCTTATTCGGGGTCTTGGTTTGCCCGTTGAATGAATAGATTGTTGTAGGTTGGGATGTATGCTATTATGGGGAGAGGATATGGGATTACAAGAGTGCAAATACTGTGGTCAACATAGGTTCAAACCGAGAAAACGAACTAGAACGCAGAAATTAGTTGCTTGGAAGCGGATGTATTATTTTCCACTAACTCCGAGACTCCAATAACTGTATGCCTCTGATGTTACTGCATCTCACATGAGATGGCATAATGAACATGAACAGTATGATGGAAGCATGAGCCATCCATCGGATGCGATAGCATGGAAACATTTCAATGACATCCATACTGAGTTTGCATCAGAAAGTCGAAATGTCAGGTTAGGATTATCCACAGATGGGTTCCAACCTTTTGGTTAATCCGGCCAACAATATTCATCATGGCCAATCATAATTACTCCATATAATTTACCTCCGTGGATGTGTATGGATGAGGCATACATGTTCTTGACAGTGATTGTGCCAGGGCCTACAAATCCAAAGCATAAAATTGATGTATTCTTGCAACCATTGATATCTGAATTGAATCATCTTTGGGAATTTGGTGTTCAAACATATGATGTGTCCCTTAAACAAAATTTTCAGATGAAGGCAGCTTTGATGTGGACTGTGAGTGATTTTCCTGCATATGCTATGTTGTGTGGATGGAGCACAGCTGGGAAATTGGCTTGTCCTTATTGTGGTAATGATTCTGATGCATTTTATCTTCCCAATGGGGGCAAGAAATCTTGGTTTGATAATCATAGAAAATTTCTTCCTTTAGATCACCCATTTAGGCGCAATAAATAAAAATTCATTAAGAATAGGGTGGTGCACACACCTCCTCCTCCTAATAAAGCTGGTGAAGATATATTACGGGAGATTGATCAGTTAGGGCTTCTGAAAGTTACAGAACTTGAAAGTGAAAAGGTTAATAGTAGCATAAGTCAAAATTTTGGTTGGAAAAAATGGAGTATATTTTGGGATTTGCCATATTGGAAGACACTGTTGATACGTCACAATCTAGATGTGACGCATATTGAAAAAAAATATTTTTGACAATCTTTTCAACACAATTATGAACATTGAAGGGAGGACAAAGGACAATGCAAAATCAGCAGCTGATTTGAAAATTTTTTGTAGAAGAAGTGAGTTAGATAAAGATCCAAATACGGGGAAATATTCGAAAGCATGTTACACTTTGGACAAAAAGCAGAAGCAAGTTTTGTGTGAATGGTTAAAAGGTCTAAAGTTTCCAGATGGATATGTTTCGAACCTGGCAAGGTGTGTTGATATGAGGAAGTACAAATTATTTGGAATGAAAAGTCATGTGTTTATGCAGAGGTTAATTCCAATTGCATTCCGGGAGCTCTTACCGAATAATGTTTGGGAAGCTATAACAGAATTAAGTTTGTTTTTCAAAAGCTTAACAGTATCTGAAATACAGTTGTCTGATATGGAAAGGCTAGAAAGGGACATTCCAGTTATCTTGTGCAAATTAGAGGCTATTTTTCCACCTAGCTTTTTTGATTGCATGGAGCATCTACCCGTACATTTAGTACACGAGGCTAGACTTGTTGGTCCAGTTCAATATCGATGGATGTATCCATTTGAGAGGTAATTTTAGTTCAAACTTAACTAGAATTTTTATAGATTAATACCAACTTCTCAAATATAATTATCCTAATTGTAATGTAGGAATTTGCATCACTTGAAGCAAAATGTCAAAAATAAGGCCAGGGTTAAAGGCTCCATATGCAATGTGTATTTAGTAGAGGAAGCAAGTACATTTTGTTCCCTCTATTTTGAGCCGCATGTGATAACTCGAGAAAGAAAAGTTCCTCGTAATGACGATGGGGGTGCGCGGATTGATGATGATAACTTATCTATTTTCAAATATCCTGGCCGACCACATGGACACTCAACAAGAAGAATGTTAATAGAGAAAGAAATGGAGGCTGCCCATGGTTACATTTTATTGAATTGCCAAGAAATTAAATCTTTTTTACAGTAAGTTTAAGTTGTACTCGAAATTGTCCAAGTTCTTTTTGTCATGAAATAGTGTTATGCTAAGATAATCTACAATTTTTGTAGTGAATACGAGGATTTGTTAAGGGAGCTAATGCCAGGAAAATCACAGGATGACATCAACAAAGAAGTGGATAAAAACTTTCCACATTGGTTTGCAAACTACGTAAGCTTGCAAAGTCAAATAAATAGAATGCTTTAAAAAATTAATGTTAAAAGTACATGTTATATGTATTGATTAAATTTTTCATTTTATGATGTAGGCTTCTGAAAATAGAATACAAAATAGACTCATATGTGATCTTGCAAAGGGGCCTTTGCGAACTGTTAAATCATATCCTGTCTACTTCGTGAATGGATACAAATTTCATACAAAAAATCATGGGCATAGCATGGCAACAGTAAATAGTGGGGTTTCCATACAGGGGGAATTGATGGATTATTTTGGCAAAATTATTGAGATACTTGAAATTGAATATCCCGCATTGCTGATAAAACGGTGTGTGCTGTTTAAGTGTGAGTGGTTTGATCCTACTCCTAGCGTCGGAACAAAAGTACATAGCCGATATAATCTCATCGAAATCAACCAGCAGAGAAGATTTAAACAATTTGAACCATTTGTATTGGCAATGCAAGTGACCCAGGTTTATTATGTTCCTTATCCTAGCTTAAGAAGGGATAAGTCAGATTGGTTAGCTGTCGTCAAAGTAAAACAAAGAGGTGTTTTTTATAGACAGGCAAAGGGCGATAGCAAAACAAATGAAAGTGAAGCATTTCAGGAAGAAGAAGCGGATGTACATGAAATAAATGCATGTTTGGAGAATGAACTTTTAAATTATCCAAATAATGAATTTGTGGAAATTTTATCTGGAGAGGAGGAATAATCTGTAGATGGACAGAATTCTGAAGATGAGCCTGACTTTAATTCGGAATACTCAGAGACAGAGGATGATTTTGATGTGCAATTAAGTGATGATAGTAATTAAATTGTGTATGTGTTATAATCTCATAACCAAAATGTGTTGTTATTGCATTTATGTAGTATTTTCATATATGCTTTAATTGTATTGTTCCATTTTAACAGGTATGATAGCTATTCTTTGACTTTTAGGTTGAGAATATGCCACCCAAAAGAAAGAAGCCATTGCTGCCGCCTAGGCTCAGATTATCATCCACTGATAGCGAAAATGTACAAGTGCACCCATCTCATGTTGTAGGGTCACATTTAGATCCTCACCAGCAGTGTGAAGCATCACCTTCACCAATAGCCATCCCCAATGACACTCGTAGTCTACCTAGCGGTTCAGCATCCAACAACCCAAATGTTTCCGTACAACATGAAAATGCATCTACTCCAGCATCAGACCATGACTCTATGCCCACGCATGTACCCGGTTCCGATATCGAGGGTGAAGAAGGAGGTCTCTAGCCTGGGGCGAAGGGAGTTGATGGAAGAATTTACATTAAGATTATCAATGACATGTAAGTTAAATTATTAAAATTTTTGTATTATAAGATAACACGAGTACATACTGATCGTATGGTAATGTAATATCAAAATTGATTTTAAATTGTTCATGTTAACAGGTTTATTCCATCAGGTGTTTGTTTGAGAAAGATTAGATCCAAATTCAAAGAGAAGATCGAATTTAAGGGTTATGTATGGAAGAATCTCTCTCTGCTGACAAAAGATTTTTATTATCAGGAGTTTGAGGTATACAAAATAAATTGCATTATTTCTTTCAAAATAACTGACTTCATACATTAAATAAAATATTTATTGTACTTCACAAAAATAATATTATGTTTTTATTTTTTTTCAGAGAATTTTTTTGGGATTCAAAATTTGATGCTATTATCTATGGAGTTTGGGAAAAGCGGGCCAGCAAACGATACACTGAAGTTTTGTCTAATTTACGTATTCAGGGTCAACGGCCTACTTATATTTCTGAAGAAATCTGGAATCATTGGCAGCAGTATTGGGCAACTCCCGAGGCAATTGCAGCTTCGGAGAGAAATTCTTTAAACAGGCGGGCAGGCTCAGATGGTGAGAGTTTAGCTCTGCACACTGGAGGAACCTTGAGCCATCACGAGCATGCGGAAAATTTGGTAAGTATCTCAATTTTATTCATCAAATGTATAATTTTTATGGATAATGATAGCTTTAATATATGTCTGTTAAATGGATGGGTTTGTTGTGAAGATACATTTTTTGTTTAGCTCTCATTAGTTGTATTATTTGTCAATAAGGTACACACGATAGTTGATGGCATGCATTTTGTCTTCACATTTTAATCACAATTTACAAGTAAAATAAGTATTGTATATTTTGTGGTTGTATGATGATCGGTGTTTGGGAAATGTATGGATATAGGATGAATATATTGTTGTGCCCTTGCCGGGGCTGTGGAAATTTCTATTTGCAGGTTTGGGTAGTACAATTTACAAGCCGTCGTAATGCCGAAATTTATATCAAATGAATAGTAATCACGACAGTTATATATCATTAATGTAAATGTTAAGAATGTGTAAAATGAATAAGTGCATTGATATGTTAAGAGTTTGTGGAATAGTATATTCATATTCAACTTTTCATGCTAGTTGCCTGTTTAATGTTTTCGTCTTATATGCTTAATCCTTCAATACTTAAATTTTATCTTCTTAAAGTTCTACTTTGGTTGATTGTATGATTTTGCTTATTAATTTTTGCAAAAGAAACATATTGTCGTCAGCATTGAATTTGGAACACTTTCATTTGTATAAGTATGCTTATTTTATACACGGATGAGATTTTTGATTTGTACTATTTTGGTCTATTTGTTCAAATACTGATTAATAAGTAGTTTACTTTCAACCATATGCTTACTTGGAATATTATGTGAACTTAGTTATGTAATGTTGTGGCAGTATTAATTATAGGGAATAGATTTCAATAATTGTTTTTAACATGCTCAGCCAACATGTTCCCTAAATTGCTTCTTATGCAGGCAAAGTCTTTTAGTAGGAAGCCTACATATCCTGAATTATTTATGCATACTCACACAAAGAAGCATGATGGACAGACATTCGTCAATACCCGTTGCAGACAACTCAATGTATGTAAATTTTATACGTCATTATTAATTATTTTAATAAATTATTGCTAATTAATTGTAATTATTGTAATGGCAGGAGCAAATACAAGACACTCTCACTCAACAGCGGCAGAACTCTGAAAGTGTTGATGAGAGTCGTATATTTCTTGAAGCAGTTGGTGGTAAGAATAATCGTGGAAGGATTTTTGGTTTAGGGTCAATTGCAAACACTTGCCATCCAAAGTCCTCTACATCATCCATTCCTGCATGTAGTAAGCAGTGTGAGTCTTCTCAGAGAGTTGTTCAGTTAGAGACCACAGTTGCTATGTTGATGGATTCTTTAACACAGTTAAAGAATAGGGTAGAAGATTTGGAAACACATCGTGATCCGCAGCCAGATCGGCCTCCTTCACCTCCACCTATGTACCATTTGTGATATGCCATTATTTGTATTGAATTTATATTATGTTTGTGACAGTTTCACTAGTTTTTACTTTACAGTGATATTATACTGAATTTACTTTTGTGATGTTTTTTCGGATTTTTATTTTATAATATTATAATATATTTTCAGGATTTTAATTATTGTGTCTTACAATTTTTATATGAGATTATATTGTCGATAAGCATACATTATTAATATATACATGATTTGAATTATATTAATTTAAAAATTAATTTTTTTCACTGTTGTAAATAGCAACGGAGCTCTACATTCCGTTGCAAAAAATAGCAAGGGAATTTATATTCCGTTGCTAAATAGCAACGGAATAACAATTCCGTTGCTAAATATAGCAATGGAATTATTATTCCATTGCTAAATTGCAACGGAATTGATATTCCGTTGCTATTTTTAGCAACGGAATTGTTATTCCGTTGCTAATTGTATTATATTTATTTAAAAATATAATTCTTATAGTGTTGAAAATAGCAACGGAAAAAAGTTTTGTTGCTAAAAATAGCAACGGAACTGCTTTTCCGTTGCTACGTCAATAATAATTATATTAATAAAATACGGGAAATAGCAACGGAATACTTATTCCTAATTTCCTAATTTTCTTGTAGTGGAAGCAATGGCTATAGCAGCTAAGCACGTTAAATGGAAACAGGTTTTGGGATTACTATCGCAATCAGAACTATCATAAAACATCTTATTCGATCGTTTGGGAAGAAAGTCAGGGAGCACCCACCGAAAGAGTGAGATTTGGTCTTCAAGCCAATAGGTCCGAGTGTTCCAGACGGACGAGGTAAATTCAGGCCAACGTATAAAGACCCATTTGTTCTTGAAAAGTTGTTATCCAGGGGAGCAGCATTCCGGCAGACAGTAAGGGAAGCAAGTTCAAAGAACCAGTCAGCATCAATAGACCCAAGAAGGTCCATGGCTAAAGGCTAAAAATCAAAAGAAGAGAATAAATGCCCCGCGAGTTGAAAACCAAAAAAAGGCGGCCTTGCTAAAATTGGGCGCCTCGTCAGGGTGAAAACCGAAAAAAGGCACTCAGGTCAAAAATTAGAGGCTTGAGAGAAAATATCCAATCGACAAAACCCGAGAGGGCTGATTGGAAACAGAAGTCTGATGCTTACAAGATCTACTCTGAGATTAGATGTAATTTTGCATTCTGAATCTATGTTAAATAGTGATTATGTGTTATGAAATCAAGCTGAAATATATACACTTATGCAATGATATATTAGGGTGACCAGAGCAGTTCATCTTCATACTCAAAGTTGTTTGGTTCTGGTATAGAATCAGCACATTGGTACTATCTACCCTCTGCCACACTCGCCACTCAGTCACTTCAGTCAACTCATCCTGCTATCAACTGTGAAGCCAATTCTATAACACCCTCATGATAAGAATCAAACTCATACAACCATAATCTGAGGCATAAATACATGCCGATTATACCTGAAAGACCTTTGACGACAGCTCCAGCCTTCTTTACAACCTAAAAAAAAAAGGTCATTAGAGATGAAAATCGTAATTGGCGCTCTAAGCAAAAATTAAGCCAAATGGCAAGGTGAAAACCTGGAAACAGGCAGTCTGTCCTACAAAAAATAAAATGAATAAAAGTTGCTGGATTGGGTTGGGTCCATTCCAGGCAAAAAATGAGGCACAAAGTTATGGGAAAATCCAAAAAGGACGCATTTCTCACTAAGAAAAGCTAGTGTGAAAATCCACAAGGGATGCACTACCTTCAAAGAATGACTACAGGTATCTGAAGAGAACCTCATAATCCCTAAGGCATGAAATTCAAAAATAATTCTGGAGGGCACCGATCCTGCTACAAATTGCGACCAGACCGACTATTGTCTCCAAATCCACTCAAATGAATTCTTATCCTGCATTCCTACATGACACATACATTTCACGTGCATGCTCACCAATTTTCCTGCATATTTAGCTTTCCAGTTTTACAGCAAGAGAGATTCAATACGAACACCGACAAAAGGCGAGTGGCGACATCAGTCAAAACACCAATCAAAGCAACCAACCAAAGATCTCTCAGGGGACACCATCTCAGAAGGGTCAGCACGATGGCGGCACTACTATTCTACAGAAGGTTAGCATGACCACGGTACTACCACTTAAGAAAGGTTAGCACGATGAGGGCACTACCATTCTACAGAGGGTTAGCATGATCACGGTACTACCGCTTCAAAGCTCAGAAGGGTCAGCACAATAGCGGCACTACTATTCTACGAAAGGTTAGCACGACCACAGCACTACTATTCTACGAAAGGTTAGCACGACCACGGCACTACCATTCAACAGAGGGTTAGCACGATCACGGCACTACCGCTTCAAAGCTCAGAAGGGTCAGCACGATGGCGGCACTACTATTCTACGGAAGGTTAGCACGACCACGGCACTACCACTTCAGAAATATTAGCACGATGACGGCCTACCATTCTACATAGGGTTAGCACGATCACGGTACTACCGCTTCAAAGCTGAGAAGGGTCAGAGCGATGGCGGCACTACTATTCTATGGAAGGTTAGCACGACCACGGCACTACCACTTCAGAAAGGTTAGCACGATGACGGCACTACCATTCTACAGAGGGTTACCACGATCACGGCACTACCGCTTCAAAGTTCAGAAGGCTCAGCACGATGGCGGCACTAGTATTCTATGGAAGGTTAGTGTAGACACTGGATCCTGAGTCAGCCTAAATCGAAGTTACCCAGTGATGATAATTGCCTTCACAGGCAAAAAACGCTGAAATTGATGGTTTCCTTGTAAAATTTACAATTTAGAGTCAAAAACAAAAAACATATTAAAAATATTTTAAAGGGTAGTTTTAAAAGCGCGTCGTGCGCGCGTGCGACGCCTTGCGCGTCGGTCGCCCATCCGTGCCCGGATCCGCCGAAATTGCCCCTTTTTCGCCGATTTTTTATTTTTCTCCTATTTTTTACCTTTTTTCACCCAAATTTCGGGATTTTTGAATATTTTCTTCCATTTTTACACCCAAAATCAAGGGAATCAATTAAAAATCTGATTTTTCTTCCATAAATCATTTTTTTTCCTTTTTTCTCATTTTAAGTGGGAAAATTGGAGGATTTTGGAAAAGAGATCATTTTTTCATCTTCTTTTTTCTCTTTTCTTCTAAAAAAGGATTCTCTCCATCTTTTTTGACACTTCTTTTCTCCAAATAAAATTCTAAGATTAAGAAATTCAATTTTTGATATAGAATTTTTATTGAGACAAGAAAAAACTTTTTTTTTTTTCTTGAATCTTGGATCTTTTTATCAAAAGTATTTTTGAAAATAATTTTTTGTTCTTGAAGATTAATTTTGTTTTCATCTTTTTTATCAAAAATATTTGTTCTTGAAACAAAGAAATCAATTCTTTGTCCTCAAGAATTAATTTCTTTCCTTCCAATTTTTTTTATCAATTTTCTCTTGGAATAAATTTTCAATTTTTATTATTTTCATTTTTATCTCTATTTTGTGAATTGCAACAAGGAAAATCAATCATTTTCATCATCAATCGAATTCAAATCCGAGGGTAAATATTCTAGTCTTGATCCCTTAACTTTTATTTTTCTTTTATTTATTTTGCTTATATTTAATTGTTAACCATGTAGATCTTTACATTTATTTTGTTTTTATTTATTTCATGTGTTTTTGTATATAGATCTAATATTTCTAAATATTATTTTTGTCTTATCTCATCTTATTATTATTATTGTTATCATTATTATTATTATTATTATTATTATTATTATTATTATTATTATTATTATTATTATTATTATTATTATTATTATTATTATTATTATTATTATTTGTTTTATTTAATATGTTAATCAATTAATTTTAATATGTTATTTAATTGACTTGTCATATATAATGCATGTTTTATTTATTCTAATCTATGATTTATTGTTTTATGCGTTTAATTAATTTTTTTGGTTTAATCACTAACATAAATTTTATTTGTCTTTGTTTTTTTGGTTTCAAATCTGTATTTTTTCTTGTTTGAGCATCCATGCAAGCGAAGGAGGAGATTTGTGGTTTGATCATTTTATTGTACATGTTAATTTCCTTTGTTTATTTTTGATTTATTTGTTATATAATTGTTAAATGAAATAGTTTTTATGCACAGTTAATTAAAAAATCACACAAAAGTATTTCTATAAAATAAATTGGTTTTTCCTGATAAAATGGGACCAATGTCCTAGTTTTTCATCGAAATACATTGTCACCATCAAAATTGTTTTATTTAATTATGCATGAGAGAACCAATGTCCTCATTCTCAATAAATACCCCGTTTTATGTATGATTTTGTATTTTATTTACAATGGGGGTTGTATTCCGCCCCTAGTTTTGTTGTACTTTATTTTCATGTACTTTATTTTATTTACCCTTTTATTTATCGCTTTCCTTAAATTATCAAACTTGCACTCTAATTATTGCATCGAGATGTATGAGAAAAGGGATGAAAACGTAAATTCAAAACTTAATTATAAAATAACCAAGGTATGAATAAATGAGAAGTCCCGAAACATCTCTGGTCTTTGGGCTCAACGAGGCGAGAGGACCATTCCGATGTTTCATGGGAATGGGATCTCCAAGACACCTCTTTGTCCCACTCAAAGACTTAAATTTACAATCCTAGGCTCCACGGGGTTAGAGGGTCATTCCAGTGTTCTATTGGGATGATATCTCCAAGATCCCTTTGGTTTGCCAAAAATGGATATTATGAGTCGTCTTCGGCTCACCGAGGCTAGACGACCTGTCCCAATGTTCTATTGGGTGGCGACTCTAAGAAACCTCCTTGTTGCCAAAAATAGATACACTTGTAAATACCTTACAACTTTTCATGAACCTCTCTCGAAAGCCCTAAGAGCGGGCCTTCAGGGCATCTTATGGGGTTCGGCGCGCGTCACAGTGATGACTCCGCTGGGGACCTCTAAGTGGCTTCGATTTGAAAGTACCTTGGTTAAAATTTATAATTGAGTTTTAATTTAAAATTTTTATCCCTTTTCAAAGTTGCATATCATAACATTAGAGCCTTAGATCTATGCTAGTTTGGTCCCTTTATTAGCCCCGGTGCATTCCCGAAGCATGACCCTACGTTCTCTCAATGTAGGGAAGTGTTAAGGATAATCACCAGCCCAAGCCTCGTACCATCAAGGTATATCAAATGGTGACCCGATCGGTCGTTACGCTCGTGATGAGCTAAACCCGTCGGCAGGGACCATGCTTGGGTAACCCCAAAATATCATCACCCATGACCAAAGCCCATGTAATGGTATTAGATATTTTACCTAGGTGGTATGAACCATAATACCTTACTTGCTATATGGGCCGTTATATATTGAACAATATCAACCAAATTAAATGGTCTTTTATCAAAGGCTTTCATGCCCCGATGGGCCCATCTTAATTTAGTTGAAATGTTTAAATATATAAAGGCCAAAACTCATACGTATGCGCATTATTCAAGAGATGTTATGCTATCGGTTTTCCACCGAGCACCATACGCGTCCATTGGGTTCCCCGTTAACCCATGGATTAAGCCCACCTAGGAAAGAGACTGCATTACCTCGTGTGTGGGAGTAATAAGGTTGAAAGGATCTACTTGCTTGCATGTGATTGTAAATATTGCATAACTCACTATCATGCATTGTATATGTCATTCATGCATCATTCTAACAATCTAACTTTTTCAGCCATCATAGATTCATCTAAGTGGACAAGAGGTTCCGACAGTCGACTAGTAAGGTCAAATTCGCTTTTTGAGTTGCCGGAATTGGTGTCCAACTGGGTCTCTGAGTCACTCTCTCTAGAACCACCAATGGCAGAAGAACCTGGAGCTTTGACCACTCAGGACCTAGCTAGGAGGCTAGAAGATTTTGAGCGTAGAATGATGGATATGATGGGCACTATGGCTGAAAGAATTGCCCATCCACCTGCTGCCCCACAGCCGCCTACTGCTCTACAACCACAGGCAGCCCCTCCTCGGGGGCAAGCCGAATAACCTGCTGGTAGGGAGGCTCCCTTTCTTTGGAGTTGCTGCTCGCCAACCCAACAATGATCGCAGAGCTGCCGCACCCATCGAGCCAAGAGGGGAAAGGATTCATAATCCCAACGATGATTTCCTGATGGAGGAGGAAGACGAAGAGCCAATAGTCCACCATGCTGTGAGGCCCAGGGCACCCAGGGGGGAAGACGAAGCCTTAAGGGGGATGAGGCAACAGATTGAGGCAATCATGCGTATGCTGTCAGCAGGAAAGGGGGTCAACCCCGAAGACAGAGATCTGGGGGATGAAGAGCTGCTGCCCCAAAGATTCAAGATGCCCGAGCTGCCGAAATTTGCTGGCACCTTTGGCCCATTCGCCCACGTCAAGCAGTGCACCTTGGTCATGAAAGGCACAGGGTTGAGTAAAAAGCAGAAGGTGGAATATTTCTCCCTTAGTCTGGTGGGCCCGGCAATTGACTGGTACCACGGGTTGGATAGGAGGTCCAAGGAGGACTGGGACCTTTTGACCTAAGAGTTCATGAAGCAGTATGACTGCAGCACCAGGATGGAGGTCACCCTAAAAGACCTTGAGCTCTTACAGCAACGGAGCGACAAATCATTCCATGAGTACCTCACCAGATGAAGGAACAGGGTCATGGAGATGAAGAGGAAGCCTGACAACGCTGACCAGATCAGGTTATTCATCAAAAACTCCTGCCCTTATTTGAGGGATTTGTTAAGCTTTAAGGGGCTCAGGGACTGGGAGTCGCTCAAGGATATCGCTGTAGAGGCTGAGCCAGCCTACCTAGCAAAGAAAGTAAGCCATAATAACTTTGCTGGGAAAAGCTATGGGAACCAGTCTGGGCTTAGACCGGGAGGTGCTGGGAGCAGTAACAATAGGAATGGCAAAACAGCCGTAGTGTCAGCTACTGGAGTGGGGCAACGCCAGAGGTACTACTCCAACTTAGGCCGATCTCTATCTTGGGTGCTGGAGAGATTGATGAAAGAGGGTAAGTTGCAATCTTTAGCGCCTAGACCGGCTATGAATCAAGGGCAGCAAGGGTACAGAGAAGACCAGTACTGCGCCTACCACTATCACACCGGCCACCTGACGGATTACTGCCGAACATTGAGAAATAAGATCCAGGATCTCATTGACACCAATCAAATCACGAATCTTGAGAAGAGAGAAAAGAAGAAAAAGGCAGGTTACAACGCGGTCCCTCCACCATGATTATGATCGGGTCCTCTTAATCCACTAGTGAGAGTGGAAATAAAGATTATGTTCCTTCTTTTTCAATCTTTGTTATTATTTTGAGAACAATTTTTTATGACAATGTTTGGTTATTTCAATAGGACAATTTTTTCTTATTTGTATGGTGTTTCTAATGATTTCATTTAACATGATCACAATGCATTTACTTTGACATTAATTCAAATAATATGACTGCAGTTAATCTCAAAACTTTGGGGAACCCAAAGAAAATTTTGATAGCATCTGATATAACTCCTGTAGAGAGGGAAATTCAGAAGAAAAAATAATAGAGAAAAACTAGTTGCAATTAGGGGATTGGATGGAAACTCACTAAGAGCACTAGAACCTTTCTGATTACCCATCAAAGCGATCCCTAGATAAGATGGAACCTATAAAATGATTTAGGCAACATTTTTTTTGTATAGCTCTCTAAATGACTATTTCCTACCCTTATTTTGCAATTGCTTGCTAGCCCATTGAGCTTTATGGAGGTATGCTAAATGCGTGCCAATTTTGTTGTTACACATGTTAAAACTATCCCCTCGCCTAAAATAATTTTGCCTCCCCTTAGAAGAGTGGCCGCTCTAAAAGGGATGGATGTACGTTTTAACAATTTTTTTTTTGGGTTATTAAAAATTGCCTTGGTAAGGATGAGTTTACACTTTGGGAAGAGGGTTTCAGTCATGCGCCAAAGATATGAGCAAAAATAAAAAATAAAATAAAATAGAGCTCAAAATAGTAACCACTTGACGAGTTTCGATGATTACCTTTTTAACTGTCATTCTGATCTTAATGAGCTAAAACGTTACCAAACCCAAATTCAAGAATACCTTTGCATATGCAACTGAGCTGAGAATGGTTCATCCATCAGTCGAGTAAATATTGCAGCCATATTTTCTCTAGCGACCTGATCTTCCTTTGACAGCCATCTACCTAAGCCTAACATTACAACCAAAGTAAGACCTCTTGATTCTTGGTTTAGTCTTATCCAATTAGCGGAGATGACCTTCTAATAAGGTTTGGTACGTAAGAAGAGGCATATGGTGTTTCTTGAGCTTAAAGCGAGGAGCCACGAGTGCATTCATGCATTTGAGTTAAGTCTCATCCCCAAAGTTGCATCTAGAATTCGCGTTCAAAGAAAAAATTAAGAGATAAGAGAAAATATTCAATCATGAAAACCTGAGAGGGCTGATTGATAATAGGAGTTTGATGCTTTTAAGATCTATCTCGGGATTAGCTGAGGTCTTGTATTTTTTTGAGATTAATGCCAAACAATGATCATGCCTAATGAAATCAAATTGAAACACATGCACTTATGCAATGATGTGATCAGAGCAGTTTACTCTGTGTGATTAAAGTCATGTATCTGCCTACCCTCTGCTACTCTCATCACGCAAGCGCTTCAGCCGACTCATCCTGCTATCAAGTGTGAAGAATCAAACTCATACAACCATGTCCCAAGACTCCTGAAATATTCTCGGGCAATATCCTTAGCCTCATCAGTAAAAAAACAAATAAAAAAAAAGTCGTTAGAGTGAAAACCGTAACTGACGCTCTAAGCAAAAATTAGGCAAAAGGATAGGGTGAAAACCTGGAAACAAGCAGTCTATCCTTCAAAAAATAAAAAGCCGTTAGAGTGAAAACTGTAACTGGCTCTCTAAGCAAAAATTAGGCAAAATGATAGGGTGAAAACCTGGAAACAGGCAGTCTATCCTTAAAAAAAAAAGCTGTTAGAGTGAAAACCATAACTGGCGCTCTAAGCAAAAATTAGGCAAAAGGATAGGGTAAAAACCTGAAAACAGGCAGTCTGTCCTTCAAAAAAAAAAGAAAAAAAAAACAAAAAGCTGTTGAATTGGGTTGGGTCCACTCTAGGCAAAAATAAGGCACAGGGTTATGTGAAAATCCGCAAAGGACGCATTTTCCGCTAAGAAAAGCTAGTGTGAAAATCCACAAGGGACGCACTACCTTCAAATAATGAATACAGGTATCAGATGAGAATCTCGCAATCCCAAAGGGCATGAAATTCAAAAGCAGCTTAAAAGGCATCAATCCTATCGCAAAGTGCAGCTAGCCCGGCTATCATCTCCAAGTCCACATAGATGAATCCTTATCCTACATTCCTGCATGATTCATGCATTTCACTTGCATGCTCACTATTTTTCCTGCATATTTTAGTTTCCCTATTTTGCAGAAGGAGAGATTTAATGCAAACACCAACCAAAGCTGAGTGATGACATCAGTCCAAACAATCAACCAAAGACCTCTCCGAGGGCAGACCTCAACCAAAGACCTCTCAGGGGGCAACCAATCAATAAAAATATCAACCAAACAACCAGCCAAAACAACAATCCAAACATCATCTCAAACACTAATCCAGATCCCAACCAAAGACCTCTCCGGGGCAGATCTCAACCAAAGACCTCTCAGGGGGCAACCAATCACAGAAGGGTTAGCACGATGGCGGCACTACCAATCTACGAAGGGTTAGCACGACCACGGCACTACCACTTCAGCAAATCGAAGGGTTAGCACGATGGCGGCACTACCGCTCTACGGAGGGTTAGCACGACCACTTCATCAAATCGAAGGGTTAGCATGATGGCGGCACTACCACTCTACGGAGGGTTAGCACGACCACGGCACTACCACTTCATCAAATCGAAGGGTTAGCACGATGGCAGCACTACTACTCTACGGAGGGTTAGCAAGACCACGGCACTACCACTTCATCAAATCGAAGGGTTAGCACGATGGCGGCACTACCACACTACGGAGGGTTAGCACGACCACGGCACTACCGCTTCAACAAACAATAACACGCCTACAACATAGCCACAACTACCACCACAGGTTTCCCGTTTCGGAAAGGCAACTGCCTCAGGTACGTGTCTCTTTCCTTTTCTTCTTTGAGTTTAGTCTCACCTAGACATTAGTGTGCTAGCTTACCCTAAACTGGGGGCAACTGTAGACACCGGGTTCTGAGTCAGCCAAGATCGAAGTTATCCAGTGATGATAATTGCCTTCACAGGCAAAAAACATTGAAATTGATGGTTTCCTTGTAAAATTTGCAATTTAGAGTGGAAAACAAAAAAAATATTAAAAATATTTTAAAGGGTACTTTTAAAAATGATATTTGAAAATTTTAGTGTTTTTTTAGTCATATTTAAAAAAAAAAAATTCGGCGAGTGTCGAGCGCGGCAGTGCCCAGGCGCGCGCGCCACGCGGGCGATGCCTTGCGCATCGCTCGCGCCTGCCGCGCGCGATCTGCGCTCGGCCGACGGGCGTCGGTCGCCCATCCGCGCCCAGATCCGCCGAAATTGCCCCTTTTTCGCCGATTTTTTATTTTTCTCCTATTTTTGACCTTTTTTCACCCAAATTTCGGGATTTTTGAATATTTTCTTCCATTTTTACACCCAAAATCAAGGGAATCAATTAAAAATCTGATTTTTCTTCCATAAATCATTTTTTTTTCCTTTTTTCTCATTTTAAGTGGGAAAATTAGAGGATTTTGGAAAAGAGATCATTTTTTCATCTTCTTTTTTCTCTTTTCTTCTAAAAAAGGATTCTCTCCATCTTTTTTGACACTTCTTTTCTCCAAATAAAATTCTAAGATTAAGAAATTCAATTTTTGATCTACAATTTTTATTGAGACAAGAAAAATCTTTCTTTTGTTCTTGAATCTTGGATCTTTTTATCAAAAGTATTTTTGAAAATAATTTTTTGTTCTTGAAGATTAATTTTGTTTTCATCTTTTTTATCAAAAATATTTGTTCTTGAAATAAAGAAATCAATTCTTTGTCCTCAAGAATTAATTTCTTTCCTTCTAATTTTTTTATCAATTTTCTCTTGGAATAAATTTCCAATTTTTATTATTTTCATTTTTATCTCTATTTTGTGAATTGCAACAAGGAAAATCAATCATTGTCATCATCAATCGAATCCAAATCTGAGGGTAAATATTCTAGACTTGATCCCTTAACTTTTATTTTTCTTTTATTTATTTTGCTTATATTTAATTTTTAACCATGTAGATCTTTACATTTATTTTATTTTTATTTATTTCATGTGTTTTTGTACATAGATCTAATATTTCTAAATATTATTTTTGTCTTATCTCATCTTATTATTATTATTGTTATCATTATTATTGTTGTTATTATTATTATTATTATTATTATTATTATTATTATTATTATTATTATTATTATTATTATTATTATCATTATTTGTTTTATTTAATATGTTAATCAATTTATTTTAATATGTTATTTAATTGACTTGTCGTATATAATGCATGTTTTATTTATTCTAATCTATGATTTATTGTTTTATGCGTTTAATTAATTTCTTTGGTTTAATCACTAACATAAATTTTATTTGTCTTTTTTTTTTTGGTTTCAAATCTGTATTTTTTCTTGTTTGAGCATCCATGCAAGCGAAGGAGGAGATTCGGGGTTTGATCATTTTATTGTACATGTTAATTTTCCTTTGTTTATTTTTGATTTATTTGTTATATAATTGTTAAATGAAATAGTTTTTATGCACGCTTAATTAAAAAATCACACAAAAGTATTTCTATAAAATAAATTGGTTTTTCCTAATAAAATTGGATCAATGTCCTAGTTTTTCATCCAAATACATTGTCACCATCAAAATTATTTTATTTAATTATGTATGAGAGAACCAATGTCCTCATTCTCAATAAATACCCCGTTTTATGTATGATTTTGTATTTTATTTACAATGGAGGTTGTATTCCGCCCCTAGTTTTGTTGTACTTTATTTTCATGTACTTTATTTTATTTACCCTTTTATTTATCGCTTTCCTTGAATCATCAAACTTGCGCTCTAATTATTGCATCGAGATGTATGAGAAAAGGGATGAAAACGTAAATTCAAAACTTAATTATAAAATAACCAAGGTATGAATAAATGAGAAGTCCCGAACCATCTCTAGTCTTTGGGCTCAACGAGGCGAGAGGACCATTCCGATGTTTCATTAGAATGGGATCTCCAAGACACCTGTTGTGTCCCACCAAAAGACTTAAATTTACAATCCTAGGCTCCACGAGGTTAGAGGGTCATTCCAGTGTTCTATTGGGATGATATCTCCAAGATCACTTTGGCTTGCCCAAAATGGATACTGTAGCGCCCCAATACCCCTTGGGAGGATATTAGGTCGCCACAACGCATGCACATACAGAACACTCATGGAGAAGCGAAGATAAAATCATACAATCACATGTAGCGGAATAATCGTCTTTAATATAACTAAAACATGCCGAAAAGTAAACTCTTATATTCATTTATATATTCAAAATGAAACTGTTCTTTTACATTATAACATTTACTTTACATTTACTTTTCGCTCACATATCTTATACAAAATTGCTTTGCCATATACATGTCCTATACAAAAGTCATTTTACATTTACATATGCCAAGCTATACAAAATGCTAGAATATGTATACAAAACTATGCCATATACAAAAAGACTTCAATATACTCCTAGTGGCCATGACCTTGCAGATGTGCAACCCTCCGAGCCTGTAAACCTACACGGGAAAACACCCATGCTAAGCGAAATCACTTAGTGGGGATATCACACATAAAAGACTTCTAACGAAGTCACAAACATAATCATCAAAGCATATCAATAGTCGATATGCCGATCAATAAGAGCATGAGAAGTAAATAGCATTTACCATACTTGTAACATACTAAACATTTTATCAACATGCTTCATAACATATTTACTAATCTCATGTAACTTATATCATGCTCATATTCTTCTAACTCTAACTATCAGCTCATATAACATATAATATCATATCATTGCATATCATGTCCATTTATATACATATAAGCGTAAAAGTATACTTATAGCATATCTTATACAAATAGTAACTTCTCATATACATGTAAGCTCATATAAACGTTTCAGATATACGATAGTCATATGCTTCTCTAGCCATGTACTATGGCTCCTTAACATTTATACATCTCTTGTACATATAGACATCATTTCTTATACATATAACAGTATCATCTCTTGTACATTTAACATCAATTCATATACTTTTACATTTTACATTTGGCCCATTGTCATAACATAAGTGGATACGGGTACATGTAGATACCAAGTAATGGTACCAAAACATCTAAAGACCATAGTCTCAAGCCATCTAGAGACCGTAGTCCCAAACATCTAGATACTTTAAGTATCAACATCTAGACATCCGTCGATGCCAAACGTATAGACACCCGTCAGTGCCAAACATCTAGCAGCTGCAAATCATCTAACCCTTTATAGGCATGCCTATCTATCCACTTGTATGAGCATCTAAGGCTTATAACCATTATCCCATATCAAAACATGTATGATCATTCATATACATTTACTTAAACCCATGCTAGTCATCTAATCTACTTCATATCTTACTATACATACATACATGTCATTCTAAACTCATTCACATGTAACTCTATATGCATATCATTGCATACATGGTTCACCATGCTCAAGATATTTAAAATATATGCTTGTTAATACGCATCATCATTCATGATTTATCATACTTAATTTACACATGGATATACTCATATATATGCATTAGCACGTTCATGGTTATACGCATTCACATTTACACTTATACACCTTCACATTCTTATTGTACGCATTCATATTCAAGACTATACATATTCGCATTCAAAACTATAGCATTCGCATTCACATACTTAATTCATCACACTTAGAACACCTATAGCTCATACATATTTATATATATATAGTATGCATAATTCATCATGCTAAGATACTCATCTTATAATGATAAATATGTATTGGACAAGTCATGGGAACTCGTGGTGAAGTTCGGGTGCATTTCGGGAAGAAAAACACCCTAAATAGACAAAATAGAGAGGGGTCACGGTGGTAACCACTTGGTTGTCACCGTGAGGCCCATTTACATGCGATTCTGCCCTCTCTGGGCACTGGTCATGGTGGTAATGAATTGGTTGCCACCGTGACATACTAAATTAAGCAAAATAGAAGCTAACTTTTGAGACTGGCTCACACCATAATTTTTTAAAGCCCACACGGATGTCTTACACTCAATTTTAGGCAAAGATCCCTTCACAACATTTGTTCCTATATGTCTTATCTTTCAAATGGGACAAGATTCAGGTAAATTGGATTTAAAATGAAGGAGTTGTGGCCAAAGGAACTCAATTGGTTCTAGAAGCCCTCCTACAGAATTTCACCTACGGTTATGGTCAATTTTGAAGACCTTAGTGTCCTCAAATCAACCGAGCTATTTCTAGGACATTTATAGCCAAGGCTCTTATGGTTCTAATCCAATTGGTCTCACCCATTGTGGAGTTGTAAAACTCAACTTACACTATAAACAAGTCACGGGGGTCAGTATAGGCTTCCAAAACAGATTAACAAAATCAATAGTTAGAGCTGGTTCATTACTCATCACACATCACACTTAGAATTAGGGTTCATACTTGGTTATCATCATACTCATGCCAAAGTTCCAATCTCAACACATAGCAAATTATCATACTTATCATCTTAAGTCACATTCACAAGCATCAACTTCACAACAAATTCAAACTATTCCACATGCATACTCAAGTAAATACAACTTATACACAGAAGTATCCCAAACCTCGAAATGCAGGTGCTGGCCAATATTTACTCAACTAAAGCTTCTCCTTTCCTTTTGCTTTCCTCTTGTCCAAATCTTACACAAAATGCAAACATACACTCTCTCTTAGTCCATACTAAAAATCCAATCGAAATCCAACTCAAAGAATGGGAGTAGAAGAAGAGATACTCATAAACTAACAATCCACTTACCTTCTTGGTTCAACTCTTCAAACCAATCCACATGCAATCAAATTCCAAATTCAAACATTAAGAAACCAAGTTAAACTCAATGAAAAGAGAGATGAATTTCAGAAAATGGAGAGAGAGATGGCCGGATTTCCCAAAAATGAATTACCAATCCCAATTCTGCCTTTGTATATTCTTAAATTTCATGCAAGTGGGTTGGCTGTCTCAAGGAAGAAGCCACATGTGGATTCCACTTTTCAGCCACTCCAAATTTGCACCTCACTCCATGACATTTATCCATTTAGTCCCTCATAATAATTCTGTCCTTTAATTGCAACTTTTCCTTTTTCAATTACACCCTTGGCCCATTAATTACTCACTTAATCCAATCTCATTAACACCCTAACATGCAATTGACAGTATAATTCGACTAGGGTACACTTTGGGGTATTACAGATATTATGCGCCGTCTTAGGCTCACCGAGGCTAGACGACCTGTCCCAATGTTCTATTGGGTGGCAACTCCAAGAAACCTACTTGTTGCCCAAAATAGACGCACTTGTAAATACCTTACAAGTTTTCATGAACCTCTCTCGAAAGCCCTAAGAGCGGGCCTTCGAGGCGTCCTACGGGGTTCGGCACGCGTCATAGTTAGCACGACCACGACACTACCACTTTGGAAAGGTTATCACAATGACGGCACTACCATTGTACAGAGGGTTAGCACAATCACGGCACTACCGCTTTAAAGCTCAAAAGGGTCAGCACGATGGCGGCACTACTATTCTACGGAAGGTTAGCACGACCACGGCACTACCACTTCGAAAAGGTTAGCACGATGATGGCACTACCATTCTACAGAGTGTTAGCACGATCACGGCACTACCGCTTCAAAGCTCATAATGGTCAGCACGATGGGGGCACTACTATTCTACGGAATGTTAGCACGACCACGACACCACCACTTCAGAAAGGTTAGCAAGATGACGGCACTACCACTGCATAGAGGGTTAGCACGATCACGGCACTACCGCTTCAACAAAAAATAATACGCCGACAACTTGGTGACGACCACTCTAACAATACCATCCAGCCTGGGAAAGCGACCGCCTCAGGTACGCGTCTCTTCCCTTCTTTTCTGAATTTTGGCTCACTTAGGCACTTGAGTTCTAAATTCCCCAAAATTGGGGGCAACTGTAGACACTGGGTCCCGAGGGGGTCCAAGATCAGGATTACCCGATGATGAAAATGATACTTGCCACAAGTAGAGGTGTCAATAATGATGTTATCATTGTCGAAAATCTCCTTTGTTCCTCTAAAAATTTTAATTCAAAAATTCGCATTTTTACTTTTATTTTTTTCTTTTATTTTTATTTTTATTTTTATTTTTATTTTTATTTTTATTTTTATTTTTATTTTTATTCGCGTGCCACTCATGCGGGCTGCGCCTAATGTACAACTCTTGCCTAATGTACATTCATATGGGTGTTTGGCCATTATGTATTTAAACAATTCATATGGGTTAAGATGGGCCCACCCGGGGCATGAAAGCATTTGATGAAGAACATTTAATTTGATTGATTTTGTTTAATATATGATGGCCCAAGTAGCAAGCACGATATTATGGTACATTTTACCTAGGGAGAGTATCTATTGTCGTTACATGTGCTTTGGTAAAAAGGTGATATTACTTTAGGTCTACCCAAGCATGGTCCCTGCCAACGGGTCTAGCTCATCACGAGCATAGCGACCAATCGGGTCTCCATTTGATATACCATTTCATGGTACGAGGCTTGGGCTGGTGATTATCCCAAACACTTCCCTACAATGAGTGAAAGTAGGGTTGTGTTTTAGGAATGCACCGGGGTAGATAAGGGACCAACTACCATATTTTAAGGCTCTAATATATGTAATGCTATTTTGATTAGAAATAGAATTTTTGATTCTTAATAACTCAATTATAATTATAACTTAAGTCACTTTCGAAGCGAAGTTTCGATCAAAGTCCCTAGTGGAGTCGCCACTGTGACGCGTGCCGAGCCAGCAAGGCCCTCATTGAACCCGCTTTTAGGGATCAAGAGATTGGTTCGCGTCTTTTATGATCTTGGGCATCATGAGTCATCTTGGATGCTTCCTTTCCAATAGAACATTGGAAAGGAGGATCTAGACCCACAACGCCTTTAGGCACCTTTGAGGTATTTTGGAGTCGCCAGCCAGTTTATGAGAAACTGGGAAAGGTCTCTAACCTCTATTGGTCTAAACGAGAGAAGGTGTTCGGAACTTCACTCTTATTAATGACTTAAGTTTTATAAATGAGTTATTAAGAAATCTAAATTCTATCTCTCATCTCACGCGGTAATGCCATAAATTAAAGCGCATTCATTCACATAGGAAAGCGATAAAAAAAATACTAAATAAATAAATTACTAAAATAAAGATTAGGACAGAACAATCCCCCAAAATGAATAAAAAATAAACAAAAGAAAATGGGACAGAACAATCCCCAAATAAGAAAATATAAATAAATAAAATTGGCTTAAAATAAACGAGTAAATAAATACATATAAGAAATTAAAATGCAACATACATAAATCGGGTTATTCATTAAATTTTAGGAACATTAGTTCCTTTTTATTTATTAGAAAAATTGGAGCATTATTTTTAGGGTATTGATTGGAAAAAAATCGGGATGAGTGGTCCAATTTTATGAAAGCTAATTCTCCATTTTGAAGATGAGATTTTGTTTGCTAAAATAGGACATTGGTCCAATTTATTAAGAAAAGTCCCAAATTATTAATTATAAAAAAATGACTTTCTATAAAGCGGATAATTAAAACTTATATTTTTACATAAGAAAATAATATAATAAAAAATAAAAAATAAAATAATTAACATGCAAACCATAATCTTGGATGGTCTCTAATTCTCCGACACTCCGACCCGGGCACGAAGTGCAACTCTCATACATAAATAAATTTGAGGCGACAAAACAAAAATAAAATAAATGTTAGTAAAATAAATTAAGTAATTAATAAAATATGAACAAATTAATTAACTAAAATTAATTGAACAAGATAATTTATTAAAACAATTAATAAATCAATTAAATAATAACTAAATAAACCAATTAAATATGGAAAATTAATTATATAGAACTAATTAACTATAAAATGGATGCATTAACAAGAGATGAAAATAAATGGAACAAAAATAACATGCAGGGAAAAGAGAGAAAATTAAAATAATGGAGGAGAGAAGAAAACACAGCTGTGTTTTCTTTAGAAACACAGCTGTGTTTCTTCCGCGGAGCGATGAGGAGCGCAGAGAAAGAAAGAAAACGATGGAGCGAGGTGGTATGAAAAACACAGCTATGTTTTCCAAAAGAACACAGCTGTGTTTTTCAACCCAGGCTGCGCGCTAACACAGAAACACAGCTTGTTGAAACACAGCTGTGTTTTTGCCCTGTCACGCAAAAACCAATAGCCACAGTAGGAAAAGCACTGACTTCAAATTTAAAAAGCCAAAAACAACAAATCCAAACTATATGGCACGCAAATAAATTAACAACTAACAATGGCATTAACAATTAAGACAGAAATTAAATAGATAGAACAGAAAATAAAAGGAACGGACAGAGGAGGAGGGGGCAGTGCACGACTCGTGCGCCTCTTGCTCACGAGTCGTGAGCCTCTTGCATGACTCGTGCAAGAGGCTCACAAGTCGTGATCCTCTTGCACGACTCATGCAAGAGGTGCACGACTCAGACAGAGAGCAAGGGGGCACAGGTAAGGGAAAAGATGCACGAACCAGAAAATCAGAAAATAGGGACAAACAGAGTATTTGAGCAAACCAAAAAAATACAAAATCATGCGATCAAAACGTGCAACATATCATGTGAACATGTTCATTTTATCATAATAGCTACTTATGATCTATGTCTGATAACAAACAAACACAAACATACAAATAACAGATTAATAGAATCAAGTGAAAATGAATAGAGTATGTACAAAGAGAAGGAACTAACTGGTAAACCAAAACGAGAAAGAGAAGGAAAAGAGAAGAAAAGGAAAGAAAGAAATAAAGAGACAGTGATCCAAGTATTTACCCTTAGAATGATATTTGATCTTTGTTCTTCAAATGGGGGAGCTTCGTTTTTCCTCGTTTTCTTTCTTGAAAATGAAGTTAAAACCAAGACTCCAAAAATCTTTTTGATGGAAATCACGTTCAAGAAAATCAAACCATAAACTTTAAAACATTAGAAATTCTTTTCTTTTTGGCTCTCAAAACAAATCTCATAATGCTTTTTTCTTTTCTTCTTTCTCCCTTTCTCTCTACTTTTTTTTTCAGCTCTTTACTCCCTGTGTTCTCTCTTTTCTTTTCTTTCGTTCTTCCCCTCTCCCATAATTCTTGCTCCCTTTTTCCCTTTTTCAACTCTTTAAATGTTATTTGACAGGATTCGTTCATTTTCTACCAAATCCCACGTAAGGCCATACTTTCAAACCAAACCTCCATGAAACAAGAAAGGAAAACGTGCTAAAGAGGAGCACACATGAGGCAGCAGGTGAGAGGAACTCCTCACTTGTGAGCTGGGCCTCACGTGGTGAGGCAACATCTCACCCAAAAGAGATGGGCCTCACCAATGTGAGGCTCCATCTCACATGGGTGAGATGGGCCTCACCCATAGGCCCCCAAAACTGAATTCATCTCCCTTTTTTTTTTAAATAAAGTAAAATGAAAAATATTTTTTCTAGGAAACCATCACTTCCATTTGTCTATTCGCCCGTGAACAGGCATCATTCTCATCATTGGGTAACTTTGGCCTGGGCCGCCTCAGGACCCGGTGTCTACAGTTGCCCCCAGTTTTGGGGAACGTAGTGCTTGGATGCCTAAGTGAGCCAAAACTCAAAGAAAAGAGAAAAAGACACGTACCTGAGGTAGCTGTCCTTCTCGAATCGGGTGATGCGCCGAGTCTATTACAGACTTACAAAACTCGAGGTTGCTCTTCCGAGTGGAGTTGTTGTTCTTCTAAACTGCTCTTCTGAGTGGGAGTTGTTCTTCTGAGCTGGAGTTCTGAGCGTGGTGTTCTTCTGAACTGCTCTTTTGAGCGGGGTGTTCTTTTGAACTGCTCTTCTGAGCTAGATGTTCTTCTGAACTGATCTTCTAAGCTGGGTGTTCTTCTGAACTGCTCTTCTGAGCTGGGTGTTCTTCTGAACTGCTCTTCTGAGCTGGGTGTTCTTCTGAACTGCTCTTCTGAGCTGGGTGTTCTTTTGAACTGCTCTTCCTAGCTGGGTGTTCTTTTGAATTGCTCTTCTGAGCTGGGTGTTCTTCCGAACTGCTCTTCTGAGCTGGGTGTTCTTCTGAACTACTCTTCTAAGCTGCACCGAGCCCGTTCTAGGCTTACAAAGTGCGGAGTTCTTATTTCGATATTTTCCTGCAAAATTACACGTGCAGGAGTATATACAAAAAATCATGTGCATGACATGGTATGCGAATGCTTGTAAAAATTAATGGACTATGTCCTAGATGGTCAAGGGTCCATTAAGGATACAGCTTGGCTGCTTCATTATGCCCCCAAGGATCCACAAGATTGTTATCTCGGCTTCAAGGACTCTGACCCAAAACCTGTTCTGACAGATTCGTTATGCATGCATCTTCCCTCCGTCAACGATCATATACCCGAGGTTCTGACTCATGTCCCTACCACTGAAGTAATGCCGCCTTATCGCTCTGGGCGTCAAAAGTCATTATTTTAAAGGTAGTGCGTCCCTTATGAATTTTCACACTAGCTTTTCTTAGCGAGAAATGCATCCTTTCAGATTTTCACATAACCCGATGCCTTATTTTTTGCCTGGAATGGACCCAACCCAATCCAGCAGCTTTTATTTAATTTTATTTTTTTATAGGACAGACTGTCTGTCTTCAGGTTTTCACCCTGCCCTTTGGCCTAACTTTTGCTTAGAGCGCCAATTACGGTTTTCATCTCTAACGGCCTTTTTTTTTCAGGAGAGGATTCTCAAACGATAGTTATTAGATAGATCAACGATATATTGCTTTGAAAGATAGAATTACAAGACCAATGAAAATGCAAACAGAATTCTTTTATTCATTGCAAAATTGTGTACAGTTCTATATGATTTCATCATACATGATCTTCTTTTGACAAGAATTCAAAAGCACAAGACTACACCTAATCTCGAAATAGATCTTGTAAATATCAAACTCCTGTTATCAATCGGCCCTCTCGGGTTTTCTCAATTGAATATTTTCTCTCGGCCCTTAATTTTTGCCCAGGATGCCGTTTTCGGTTTTTACCCTTACAGGGCACCCAATTTTAGCAAGGCCACCTTTTTTCGGTTTTCGACCTGCGGGGCATTTATTCTCTTCTTTTTATTTTAGCCTTTAGCCATGGAATCTTTTTAATCTGTCGACATTGACCGATTCTCTGAACTCATTCCCATCACTGTCTGCTAAAATTGCTGCTCCCTTTGTCAGTAACTTCTTCAGCACAAATGGACCTTCTCAGGTTGGTCTGAATTTTCCACATATATCTGGTACTCCTAGTCTCATCATCTTAAAGATCAAATCCCCTTCTTTCAATGGGTGCTTCCGTACCTTCTTGCCAAAGGACCGAGCTAGCCTTTTCTGATAGACCAGATTGTGATAATATGCCAGCAACCTGTCTTCATCCAATAGATTCAACTGCAATAGTCGCTACTGTGCCCATTCTATCTCCGGAATCTCAGCCTCCATGACAACCCTTAAAGATTTTAGCTCAATTTCAACTGGCAAAACTGCTTTAGTTCCATACACCAGAGAGAAAGGCGTTGCTCGTGTTGAGGTTCTGACTGTGGTTCTGTAACCCCAGAGTGCAAAAGGTAGCTTTTTCGCCCAGTCTTTATAGCTCTGAACCATCTTGGCTAATATTCTTTTAACATTCTTGTTCGCCGCTTCAACTGCGCCATTAGCTTGAGGTCGGTAAGGACAGGACTTGTGATGCTGAATTCCATATTTCTGGAGCATCTGTTTAGTTTCTACTAAAAATTGTACCCCATTATCAAACACAATGTGGTGTGAGAGGCCGTATCTGCATATCAAATTCTGCTCGATTAACTTAGCCATGTCCCTAGCATCAACCTTTCTGAAAGACTCAGCTTCAACCCATTTAGTGAAGTAATCGATGGCGACCACGATGAACCTGTGCCCGTTGGAAGCTGTAGGGCGTATCTCGCCTATGATATCTATCCCCCGGGCTGTAAATAGCCATGAAGATGTCAAATTATGTAGCTCTGAAATTGGCACATGCCTCAAATTCGCATACTGCTGGCATAACTAGCATTGCTTCACATACTTTGAACAGTTCATATCCATTGTAAGCCAATAAAATCCCTGGCGTATGATCTTCTTTACTAAGGCCAGACCACTCATGTGAGTTCCACAAACACCGGCATGAATCTCTTCTATAATCCTATCGGCTTCTTTCTCTGTCAAACATCTTAACTGGATACCGTCTGCTTGCCTCTTATACAAAGTTTCATCCACACTGATGAACTGAGAGGATAACTTCTCTGGTCTTTCTCAGTGGCTTCTTATGGAAAAACTGACCGTTCTAAGTAGTTCTGAATATCATAATACCAAGGCTTCCCATCATCGACCTTAAAACCCATTATCTGCTCAGTTTCAAAATAAGGCTTTCTCACACTAGAGATCAGCACAGGTCTCATAGCAACTCCCATCGGATTATTCCACATGGACACTAATGTCGCAAGAGCATCAACCAATTGACTTTCACCCCTAGGAACGAAGTGAAAAGTGCAAGTCTCAAATAGGCTACTCAACATTTTTAAGTGCTTCACATAAGGCAACAACCTCTTATCCTTAACTGGCCATTCCTCTCTGATCTGATGAATTACTAAGGATGAATCTCCGAACACTTCTGAGGTCTTTGCCCCAGAGCAAGTAATGCTTACAATCCGAAGATGCAAGCTTCATATTCCGCTTCATTATTGGTCGCCTTGTACCTCAACTTCCTGGCTAATGGTAGCTTTTCACCATCTGGGGTTATAAGAATAATCCCTGCTCCTGCCCCCTTTCTGTTAACTGCCCCATCAAAGAACATCTGCTACCCTTATACCATTATGGCCGTGACATCTTCGTCTGGGAAATTATATTCGAACTGATCTTCCTCAATAGAGTGTTCAGCCAAGAATTCAGCTACAGCTCTTCCTTTAATGGTTTTCCTGGTAATGTATTCAATATCGAACTCCTACAACAGTAATAACCATCTTCCCATCTTTCCTAGTAGAGAGGGTGCCTGTTGAAGGCACCTAAGCGGGTTATGCTTAGCAACTGCTTACACGCTGAAACAGTGAAAGTAGTGCCGCAACTTCTTAGAAGCCCATATTACGGCTAATCAAATTTTTTCCACTTCAACATATTTGGCTTCATATGGCAAGAATTTCTTGCTAAGGTAATAAACCGCAAACTCCACTCCAAATTCATCCTCCTGGGCCATAATGGCACCCACTGAGCTGTCTTCTATTGCTAAATACAGGATTAGTGGCTTGGCACGATATGGTGGTCTTAAGATAGGTGGATTTAGAAGATAGTTCTTTATAGTATCAAAGGCCAATTGGTAATCATCATTCCACACCACCGGTTGGTTCTTCCTAAGAAGCTTAAAGATGGGCTCACATACTGAGGCTAGCTTGGCGATAAACCGACTGATGTACTTAAGTTTTCCCAGGAAACTCCTAACCTCTTTCTCTTTCTGGGGCACTTGCATCTCTCTAATAGCCTTGACCGTATTAGGATCTATTTCTATTCCTCTTTGACTTACCACATGGCCCAATAGCTTACCTGAGGTAACTCCAAAAATGCACTTCTTGGGGTTAAGGCACAGGTTGTACTTACTGATCCTTTGAAAGAACTTTTCCAGAGCTTCAAAGTGGCCTTCTCTAGTGACTTAATCATCATGTCATCTACTTAGACCTCTACTTCTTTGTGAATCAAGTTATCCAGGATTCTTGTTGCCATTCTCTGATAAGTTGCACCTGCATTCTTTAATCCGAAAGGCATAACCCGGTAGGCAAATGTTCCCCACTCTGTGATGAAGGCTTTCTTAATTCGATCGATTATCTTATTGAGGATCTGATTATAACCTACATAACCATCCACGAAGCTATACATCATGCATGTAGCTGCACTATCTACCAGTACATCTATGTGAGGCAGTGGAAAGTCATCCTTCGGACAGGCTTTATTCAAGTCCCGATAATCCACACATACGCGGACCTTTCCATCCTTTTTAGCCACAGGAACTACATTAGCTAACCAAGTCGGGTATTGAACTTCCACTAGAAACTTAGCCTCAATCTGCCTATGGATCTCTTCTTTCACCTTTTGTGCCCATGCTGGCCTAAGTCTTCTGAGCTTCTGCTTGACAAGTTTAGACTCTGCATAAGTTGGAATACCATGTTCGGTGACCTCTCGATCAATTCCCGGCATGTCCTCATAAGTCCAGGCAAAGACCTTTTCATATTTTCTTAAAATTCTCTCAAATTTTATTCTCTCCTCAGGAGTTATATCTGATACTATCAAAATTTCCTTTGGGTTTTCCAAAGTTCTAAGATTAAATGTAGTTGTGCTAGTTGAATTAATATCAAAAATAAATGCGTCATGTTTATGATCATGAGAAATGAAATCATCAGAAAGATAACACAAATAAGCAAAGTTGTTCATATTATTAATATCATTAGAAACATTAAGATTGTCTTCATAAAAAATTTCTGGCATAAACAGACTATCTAGATGACTATTATCTTCATCTTCTGTTGATACTAATATTGCAGCAGACTGTGCTTTGGCCTCTAAGCTTGATGAAGGCTTTTCAGCTATCTCTGGTGAAATCCTCAGATCTTCAATCTTCAAATCTGGCTCTGCCAACTTCTCTTTCCCTTTCAATCGAGTGGCTAACAGCTTCTCAGTAACGATCTCCTCGGGTTCTTCTCTATCCCAAATACTGCACTGTGCCATAATCTCCTCATCCCAGAAATCCTCTACAGATTTGATTACCCCAACATCCCAGTCGAAGACATCACTAAATATTTCAAACCCTGGAATAATCTTTCCATTCACCCATTGAAGCTCTTCTTCTTCGGTATAAGCACATACTGAGGACGCAGGAATAAAAGTTTCTGAAATATGGGGGATCTTTTCTGACATCTTCTTCTTGCCACATTCACTTTTATATCCCAAACCCTTTCGATCTTTCTGGCCTTGAGTAGTGATAGCAGATTGCAACCCTTGTGAATTTTTACCCAGACCAGCTCCTGGAAGAAAGTGCATCTTTTTCATCATATTTGCCACCTGAGGGGTACCCGCTGAACCTTGCTCTTCTCCTATCACAGACACATCAAAGCCGCTAAATGGTTAGTTTGAAATCCCCAAAGCAGACACCTGATTTTCTCTTGCCGCCTTAATAGTCACCACCTCTCCTTCATGTGGTATTTTAATCATCTGGTGTAGGGTAGATGGCACTCCTCCTAATTTATGGAACCACGACCTTCCAAGTAGAATTGAGAAATTAGCTGGGATAGGCAAAACCACAAATTCTGCTTCCGTCTCAATAGGTCCCGTCTTAACCAGAGCTCTAAATGTTCCCAAAGCTTGTCTTCTAGAATTATCATAAGCTATGATGATCAAATCAGACTTGCTAAGCTTGCTTTCTTCCAACCCAAAAGCCTGAAGTGCCACCAAAGGGCAGACATTTATAGATAATCCGTCATCAACCATGACACAAGTGGTGTGCTTACCATTAATCTGTCCCTTGATGTACAGCGGCTGGTTGTGATTTTGGCCCTCAGTTGGTAGGTCATCATTTGAATAAACCATTCTCTCTCCTGATCCCCCTTTGACAAGATCTAGCAATTCGGATGGAGAAATAGTGGTGGCCACGGTAGACTCACTCAAAGCCTCAACCAACCTTTATATGTGTGAAGGAGACTGTCTTAAAAGGTCCCATATGGATATCTGAGCCATTGTCTTCTTCAACTACTTTACTATTTGATTCTCTTCTGGCTCTCTTTCTGCTGGTGCTTGTGCTGGTTCCTGCGACCTCTCCACCTCCGGGACCACTCAACCACTCCTCATCACAGCCTTCACTTCTTTCCCTTCTCCATCTGATTCCCATAAGTCTACAGACTTTTCTTCTTTCTCCTCATCTTCGTCTTCTTCGCCACTCTCACTGGTGGACCAACAATCTATCGCCCCTACGGACATCCCTTCTTCATCAACCCCAGGACGAGTGACGACAACTTATTCATTCCCATACAGATCCTGCAACACATACCATTCGGGTAGACTTGACCCAATCATGAAAATGGGTGGTGGCACAGCATTATAGTTGGACATTTTCTTACTCTCTCTCCGTTCTGGGTCAGTGATCTATTTACTGTCGATCAGATCTTGAATCTGGTGCCTCAGTGTTACACAATTATCTATTAGATGTCCGGTATGCTAGTGATAAGCACAGTATTCATTCTCTTTATGCCCCGGCTATCCTTGGTTCTTAGCTGGCCTAGGTGGTAGGGGCTGCAGCTTCCCCTCTTTCATCAATCTTTTGAACACCAACGATAAAGGCCGACCTAAATTCGAGAAGTATCTCTGACTCATGCCCGTTACCGATACCTCAGCTGTCTTCCCACTTTGATTTTCACTACTGGAGGTCGCTGGTCTAGTTGCCCCCTGATTAGCATAACCCCTCTTGGCATAAGCTTCACTATTAGCCTTTCTCAAAAGGTACTCTCCCTCAGTCTCAATAGCGATGTCTTTCAAAGATTTCCAGTCTCTCAATCCCTTCATCTTTAATCCATCCTCAAATATGGGCTCGCATTTTTTATGAACAGCCGAATCTGATCTTGAGTGTCTAGTTTGCGCTTTATTTCCATAACCCGGTTTCTCCAACGAGTGAGGTACTTGTGAAAAGACTCACCCGACTTTTGCTGTAACAGCTCCAAATCCTTCAGAGTTACTTCCATTCTCGTACTACAATCTTATTGTCTGAGGAACTCCTCTGTCAACAAATCCCAATCCTCTTTTGTCCTTCAATCTAGCCCATGGTACCAGTCCATCGCCGGGCCAGTTAAGCTCAGACAAAAATACTCAATCTTTTATCTCTTTGTTAAAGTAGTACCCTTCATTACCAATGATTACTGCTTTATGTGCGCGGTGGGATCAGAAGTGCCATCGAATTTAGAAATATCGGTGTTTTGGAGCATCGCTGTCGCGAGCACGCAACGTTCGTCGTGAGCCCGCGATAACCGAAGTGTTAAGCACCCTCTGTCGTGAGCGCGACATTTATCGCGATCGCGACAGAGCGCGATGCGGGCTAAGTGCTATCGCGAGCACGCGATTCGTCGCGAGCCCGCGAAAGCAATATTTGTTCTCTGTCGCGAGCGCGACAGAGCCTGGCCCTTCCATCCTCCTCGCGGTCACGAAATCCGTAGCGTACGCGCAGCAAAGAGACTTCGGTCTCTATCGCGAGCGCGACAGTTCCCTGTATACTGAATGAGTTTCTTTTGTTGTGTGCAGTTTTTGAACTCCAGTTTCCTTTAATGTCTATGGGATTTATGCTTGATGTCTTATGAATTATATGCATGCAGATCCATGATACAACTATGTACATATATGATGATGATTTTGGAATGTTATGAAATGGATTGAATGGTTTATGCATGACCTGCTAGAGTCTAGAAAGTGGATAGTTAGGCATGCCTAATAGAGTCTTATAGCTGCAGCCCTCAGTTTCATTTGGACCCCGATCAGGTCCCCGCTTGGTTCCTCACGAACCCCTATTTGTTCGGATCTTGTTTAAGATCCCTTTTGAAAATGTTTTGTGAAAGTTAAAAGTATCTTGGTTTTTCGATTCGTACCCGTAAGGTACTATTTGTGATTGGCTTGTACCCGTAAAGTACTGTCCGTATACTCGTTATCCACTCCCTCGAGTCAGCAGGTGCCTAGTATGAATTGTGTTATGAGGAAATGTATGTGATACGTGTGTAAACTCATAAATGAAAAGTATAATCTGTTATGGGAATATGAATATTGTTATGAACTTCTGAATGAATGGCTTAGTATATGCATTCTTATACAATTGATATGCTATGTGTATGGTATAATTTGACGTACGCTTGTGTTTTGCCTTGACGACCGTTGTGAATGGTTGTCCTTATGCTATATGTGTGTTTCCCCACTAAGCGTTTATCGCTTAGCACGGTGTGTTTACCCGTGCAGGTGCAGAAGGAGTTGCTTTGGGAGAGTCGCTGCAGTCTAAGCCAATGCAGCAGGGTTTAGAATAGGACTGAGTTTTGTATTTTGAGATTCTTTTTGTATAGAACTCTTTTATATTTGTTTTGTAATAGCTTCCGCTCTTGTTTATGTAATTTGGGATTTGTAATTAATTGCTATATTTCATAGTTGATCAGAACAGTAATGTAATGCTTCCGTTATATTAATGCATGATCAGCTTTCGCTTTCTTATGCTTCGCAAAAGTTTTTAATTACCTCGCTTTTGTGTATGTTTATCTATGCTTTGTTCTCTACTTTGTTTGGTTGCACCCTGACTCGTATGGCATCTTACTCCTCATGGGATGGGATCGCTTGAGTACGGGTAAGGGGTGTCTCACATCCATTGTTTTTTAACTTTAGACTTGGCAAAATGTCTTCTCCTTCTATTCAAAAGATATACCAAATTCTGGATGATTCCCACACTTGGGAAAACAATATGCTCAGCCCCCTGTCTGGCCTAAAATTTCTACGCCGGGTTAAAATAGACCACCACCTCCTATTAGCTGCAACCCATTTCTGGAACCCTCATTTTCACATTTTCAAATTCACCTACCAGGAACTTTGCCCCCTGCCTGAAGAGCTGGCTGCCATTGCCGGAGCATGGTATCCTATCAATACTCACCCTTGCATTCCCTTTTACGACCTAGTCCCGTCCCAAGACATCGCCCTCTCTTTGGGCTTACCTCCTTTTGAAGCTGCTCAATTGGTCCCCCAAGGCTCTACATTTTCTATGGAACCACTGATCGAGGCGCTGGACAGATTCTCCGATATCCCAACTTACCAAGTAAGCATTATTTTCTTATTTTGCATGGTGAGATTTCTGGCCGTGAGCTCAGAGGATTTGGCTAGTGATCCCTGTTTATTTGGAATTCTGGATGGTTTTCACCGTGGGCTGACCCCCTTTCCCTTCATTCTGGCCGAGACTATCCTAGGCTTGGATTCGGTCCGTTCTGGATCTTCTTCCACATTCATCGGGAGCCCTCTCTTACTTTAGGTATGTCATTGTTTTAAAGGTAGTGCATCCCTTGTGGATTTTCGCACTAGCTTTTCTTAGCGGGAAGTGCGCCCTTTTGGGTTTTCACACAACCCTTTGCCTAATTTTTGCCTGAAGTAAATCCTACTTACCCCAGCGGCTTTTTTTTTTTTTTAGATCTGGCTGCGAGAGAAACTGAAGATTTATCAGAGCCACCTCCCCGAGTCATCGCACAGTACTCGTCGAGGCACTTTCTCTCGCGCCAACGACTGTATACACTTTCATCTTCTGATGAGGGCATCGCCAGATTTGGCGAGATATCAGACAGCGACATCCGCTTTATGGATGCTTGGCTTCCTCTGCCCCATGCAGTCATTGACGAGTCTTCGGGGTGTGTTCCCCTCTGTGGGCTTCGTCAGGCCACTTTCTATATTACGGCCCAGTGCGCTCGTCAGCTTGGGATGACCCAAGACGTGGAGAGAGTCCCACTGTCTTTTCGGGGAGGAACTTTTTCCATTGTCTTTGCCTCCCGCTACCATGAGCTGTGGAGCCGACTTCCTGTGAAGACAGTTATACCCTAATTTGGAGCTCATTCCGCGGCTTCCACCAGCGAGTACAAGCGATGGGTTGTTAGTCCAGCTTCTAATAATAGGACACGAGGGCTTAAACATCTGGCTGGCGAGAGTAGCGGTAGTGCTTAGCTTAGATTAAATATGTATATCTTTTAAATGTTATTTCTTTTCAAAACAGAACTAAAGAATGATGAAAATGAAAAGACTAATTCTCATTTTATTTCACAGAATTGCGAACATTTCCATAAAATTTCTATATACATGATCAGAATTTGCTATGAATTCAACTATGCAAACTATATTAATACATGAAACCGACTTTTGCGAGCATCAAAACTCCTGTTACCAATCGGCCCTCTCGGGTTTTCTCGATTGGACATTTTCTCTCATGCCTCTAATTTTTGCACAGGATGCCTTTTTTCGATTTTCACCCTGTCGAGGCGCCCAATTTTAGCAAGGCCACCTTTTTTCGATATTTGACCCGCGGGGCATTTTATTCTCTTCTTTTTCTCTTATTGTCTTTAGCCATGGAACCTTTTGAGTCTGTCTATGTTCACCAGTTCCTTGAATTCATTGCCATCGCTATCTGATAAAATTACAGCTCCCTTTGACAGTAGCTTCTTGAGAATGAAGGGCCCTTCCCAGGTAGGTCTGAATTTCCCCTGGATATCTGGTGCTCCTGGTCTCATCTGCTTAAACACCAAGTCCCCCTCCTTCAAAGGATGTTTCTTGACTTTCTTTCCGAAGGTTCGAGCTAGCCTCTTCTGATAGACTTTGTTGTGGTAATAGGCTCTTAATCTGTTCTCATCCAGCAAGTTTAAATGTTGCAGCCTTTGTTGTGCCCATTCAGTCTTGGGGATCTGAGCTTCCATGACTACTCTTAACGATCTAAACTCTATCTCAACCGGAAGCATCGCCTCTGTCCCGTACACCAGAGAATATGGCGTGGCTCCTGTAGATGTTCTCACCATCGTCCGATAGCCCCAGAGTGCGAAAGGTAGCTTCTCCCCGATGATATCTATACCTCAGGTGGCAAACGGCCAAGGCAACGTTAGGCTATGCAGTTCTGACACAGGCAAGTGCCTTAAGTCTGCGTATTGTTGGCATAGCTGGCATTGCTTTACATACTTTAAACAGTCATTATCCATTGTGAGCCAGTAAAACCCTTGCCTCATGATTTTCTTTACCAGTGTCAACCCATTCATATGAGCTCCGCACACGCCTGCGTGAGTTTCCTCCATCACCCTCCGGGCTTCTTTCTCATTCAAACATCTCAATTGAATGCCATCGGCCTGCCTTTTATACAGCACCCCATCTATGCATATAAACTGAGTGGAAAGTTTGCGAATTAACCTCTAGTCCTTCTCCGTAGCTTCCTCTCGAAAAGCTGCATTCTATAGATAGTTCATAATATCATGGTACCGTGGCTTCCTATCTGCTACATCGACTTTCGCTACTGACTGTGATTGGAAACTAGGCCTATCTGAGCTGGAAATCAATACAGGTCTCATAATCACTCCTTCCGGATTGTCCCACATTGACACCAAAGTAGCGAGGGCATCAGCTAACTAATTCTCCTCTCTTGGAATGAAATGAAACGTGCACACCTCAAATTGTCTACTTAGATCTTTCAAGTGCTGGATGTAGGGCATCAATCTTTCTTCTTTAACTGCCCATTCACCTCGGATCTGGTTTATTATGAGGGAAGAGTCCTCGAACACCTCAACAGTCTTCGCCCCCAAGGTTAACAAAGCTTCCAATCCAAAAATACATGCGAATATTCAGACTCATTGTTGGTAGCTTTAAACCTTAGTTTTTTTTGCCAAAGGGAGCTTCTCATTTTTCGGGGTTGTCAAGATAACTCCTACTCCTGCCCCTTTTTTGTTCACGGCCCTATCAAAATGCAATTGCCATCCCTGAATTGCAATAACCGCTATATCCTCGTCTGGGAAATTGAATTCGTAGGTGTCTCCTTGAATCGGGTGCTCAGCCAGGAACTCAGCCACTGCTCGCCCCTTGATAGTTTTCCTAGTGACATATTCCACATCAAATTCCTGCAGCAAGAATAACCATCTGCCCATCTTTTCTAGCAAGGATGGCGCTTCCTGTAAATACCTCAAAGGATTCTGCTTTGCTACCACCTGCACCTTGTATGAGTGGAAGTAATGCCTTAACTTCTTTGAAGCCCAGATAATGGCAAGACAAATCTTTTCTACCTCGGCATACTTGATTTCATACTCCAAGAACTTCTTGCTGAGATAGTAAATGGCAAACTCTGTCCCGAACTGATCCTCTTGGGCCATCATGGCACCCACAGAGCTGTCTTCTATGGCCAAGTACAGAATTAGAGGCTTGCTTAGTTGCGGCGGCCTCAACACAGGTGGATGCAATAGGTATTCCCAGATGGCATCGAAGGCCTTTTGACAATCCTCATTCCACACCACTGGTTGATTCTTCCTTAGAAGCTTGAAAATCAGTTCGCAGATTGAAGTCAGTTTGGCGATGAACCTGCTGACATATTGTAACTTGCCCAGGAAGCTTCTCACGTCCTTTTCCTTCTGAGGCACCGGTATCTTCCTGATAGCTTTAACCTTGTCCGGGTCAATTTCGATACCTCGCTGACTGACCACATGCCCCAATAACTTCCCTGAGGTCACCCCGAAAATACATCTCTTTGGATTCAGTCGCAAGTCATACTTCTCTATTCTCATGAAGAACTTCTCCAATGCTTCGAAATGACCCTCTCTGGTGGTAGACTTAATCATCATGTCGTCTACGTACACTTCCACTTCCTTATGGATCAAATCACTCAGAATCTTTATCGCCATTCTCTGGTATGTAGCCCCTACATTCTTCAGACCAAAAGGCATCACTCAATAGGCATACGTCCCCCATTCAGTAATGAAAGCCGTCTTGATTCTGTCGATTATTTTGTTCAGAATCTGATTATATCCCGCATAGCCATCCACGAAGCTGTACATTGCACAGGCAGCGGCACTGTCTATTAGCACGTCTATATGCGGCAGTGGGAAATCATCCTTTGGACAGGCTTTATTCAAATCTTGGTAGTCAATGCATACTCTTACTTTCCGAATATATAGGGATAGCGTGCTCTGCGACATTTCGATCGATGCCCGGCATATCTTCATAGGTCCAGGCAAAGACTTTTTCATATTTTTTTATTATTCTCTCAAATTTTTTCCTTTTCTCAGGAGTTATATCCGATGCTATCAAAATTTCTTTCGGGTTTTCCGAGGTTCCAAGATTAAATGGAGTTGCATCAGAGGAATCAATATCAAATGAATGGAGTGTGATCATGATCATGCATATGGAATTTATCAGAAACATCACACAAGTAAGCGAAATCATTCATATCATTAATTAAATTATGATTGTCATTTACATCATTAAATAGTTCAGGAACGAAAAGACATTCTAAGCTAGTCTCCTCCTTCGCTCCCGCTATCTTTGCTTCAGTATCTGTGGACGATCCCGCGTCATCTAGATTCTTCAGGGGCTCTATCTCTTGAGCTAATTTCTCCAGCTTCTCCTTCCCCTTAATATGAGTGCTTACCATGGCTTCATTTACCACCTCCTCAGGCTCTTGTCCGTCCCAAACAATCCGGTTGGTTAAGACTTCTTCATCCCAAAAGTCTTTCACTGACTTGACCATACCCATCTCCCAGTCATATACATCGTTGAAAAGCTAAAAGCCTGGCGCTATTCTACCTCCAGCCCATTGAGGCTCAGCTTCCCCAGCATAGGCACAAATTGATGATGCTGGCACGAAGCTCTCTCGGATGTGAGGGATTTTCTGCATCGTCTTCTTCTTACTATGCTCTCCTTTGTACCCCAAGCCTTTTCGATCTTTCTGGCCTCGAGTGGTAATAGCAGACTGCAGCCCCTGTGAGTTTTTACCCAGACCAGCCCCAGGAAGGTAATGCATTTTCCTCATCATGTTCACTACTGGAGGACTATCCCCTGAACCCGATTCTTCTCCTATTACCGACACATGGAAGCCACTAAACGGCTGATTGGCAACCCCTAGAGCTGACACTTGATTCTCCCTGGCCGCCTTAATGGTTATCACTTCCCCTTCATGTGGGATCTTTATCATCTGGTGTAGCGTGGATGGTACCCCTCCTAGCTTATGGAACCAGGGCCTTTCGAGCAAAGCTGAGAAGTTGGCCGGAATAGGTAGGACCACAAATTCTGCTTCCGTTTCAATGGGTCCAGTTTTGACCAGGGCTTTAAATATCCCCGAGGCTTGTCTTCTGGAATTATCATAAGTCGTGATGGTTAAGTCCGACTTGCTAAGCATACTCTCATCTAGTCCGTAAGCCTGAAGCGCAACCAAAGGGCATACATTTATAGACGACCCATCATCCACCATAACACATGCAGTATGCTTACCATTGACTTGTGCCTTAATGTAGAGTGGTCGGTTATGATTGCGGCCCTCAACCGGTAAGTTGGCATAAGAATATACTAACCTTTCCTCGGACCCTCCTTTTACAAGATCCAACAACTCTGACGGAGATATAGTAGTAGCCACAGTTGACTCGGTCAAGGCCTCTACTAGCTTTTATCTATGAGAGGGGGACTGCCTCAGCAGATCCCATATGGATATCTGAGCCGTGGTCTTTTTCAACTGTCTGACTATCTGATTATCTTCCGTTTCCTTCTCTGCTGGCGCTTGCACTGGCTCTTGCGATATTTTTACTTCGGGGACCACTCTTCCACTTCTCGTGACAGCCCCTACTTCTCTGCCTTCTTTATCCGACTCCCACAGATCCACAGACATTTGACCTTCTTCCTCACTTTCTTCGTTACTTTCACTAGTAGACCAGCAATCTATTTCCGCTACAGACATCTCTTTTTTACTAACCTCAGGGCAAGTAATAGCAACATATTCGTTCCCGTACAAGTCCTATAACACGTACCACTCTAGTAAGTTTGACCCGATCATAAAAACAGGTGGCAGAACCACATTGTAGCTAGGCTTCTTCTTTCCTTCCCTTCGCTCAGGGTCAGTGATTTGTTTACTGTCAATCAAATCTTGGATCTTATGTCTCAGCGTTACACAATCATCCGTTAAATGCCCGGTGTGCTGGTGAAAAGCATAGTATTCATGTCCTTTGTGTCCCGGCTGACCTTGGCTCCTAGCTGGTCTGGGTAGCATTGGTTGGAGCTTCCCCTCCTTCATCAATCTTTTTAAAACCCACGACAACGGCCGGCCCAAATTCGAGAAATGCCTCTGACTCACCCCAGTCGTCGATACTTCTGCTGTCTTCCCGCTTCTGTTACCGCTACTGGAGCCTGTAGGCTTGCTTACCCCTGGGTTACTATAGCCCTTCTTAACATAATTCTCACTGTTGGCCCTTTTTGCGAGATATTCTCCCTCAGCTTCTATAGCAATGTCTTTTAAAGACTCCCAATCTCGTAAGCCTTTCATCTTCAGTCCCTCTCTCAGATAAGGGCTAGCATTTCGGATAAACAGTTGAATCTGGTCTGGGGTATCTGGCTTTCGCTTCATTTCCATTACGCTATTTCTCTAATGGGTGAGGTACTCATGAAAAGATTCTCCCACCTTTTGCTGCAAAAGCTCCAAGTCCTTCAGAGTTATCTCCATCCTTGCACTGCAATCGTACTGTCTGATAAATTCTTTAGTCAATAACTCCCAGTCTTCTTTTATCCTTCGGTCTAAACCATGGTACCAGTCCACTGCCGGGCCAGTTAAACTGAGGCAAAAGTACTCGATTTTCTGCCTCTTCGTCAAGGTGGTTCCTTTCATCACCAGGGAATATTGCTTTATATGAGCAGTGGGGTCTGAAGTACCGTCAAACTTAGGAATGTCGGGCATCTTGAAATTCTGGGGTACCAAATCATCACTATCCAGCTCTCTATCCTCGGGATTCATTCCTCCCCCTATCTTTAGCATTTTCGTCATGGCTTCGAACCTTTCTTCCATCTTTTTCCACACCTCATCTTCTACCCTAGGTGATTTTCCCTTGGCTACAATCTATTCTTCTGGCTCATTCCATGGGTCAACCTCAGATCTAGGGCCTTCTTTATGCTCAACCGGCGCTGGGGCTCTCGGCTCCACTACAGGTGGATCAACTGCTACTAAGGGCTTTGGTCTACTTTCCTCCTTTTCCTCCTGCACTCCAGCTGAGGCACTAGCCTGTTGCCCTGCTGGTGGTGCCAAAGTGGTAGTAAGATTTCCCATTATGGCTATCATTCGGGCCTCGAATTCCTCGATTCTCTTTCCCACTTCCTCAGCAATCATTGCCCTGGTGGTATCAGTTCCTTTCGGTGAGTTTGACATCTTCGAAGTGGTGTGACTGGCTTCTGAACAAGATTCTGAAGAACTCCCTTCTTCTGACAGCTCAAACTCTGGGTTCCTGATCAATCTACCCGTTGGTCCTCTTGTCCACCTAGGTAGATCTATGATGGCTGCACAGACAAAGAGTCAGAATGATGCATGGATACGATGGAATGCATGCTCATGATATGCAACATCCACAGAACACATACAAGCAGATAGGTCACCTCCACCCTTATCACTCCCACACATGTGGTCACAGTCTCTTTCCTAAGCGGGATTATCCAATGGGTCAACCGGGGACCCAATGAGTGCGTATGATGCACGGCAAAAATTCGGCAGCATATCATTCCTCAACTAATGTACAAGCACATGAGTGACGATCATTACATATTTAGATAGTCCGAACATATCGACATGGCCCTACCGGGGCATGAAAACCTTTGGCTAGGTAACCAAATAAAACATTTGGACATTACCAATATGTAAGGATCCAAACAACAAGCACGGAATTATGGTTCATATTACCTAGGGGAAGTATCTATGGCCACTACATGAGCTTTAGTCAAAGGTGGTGTTACTTTAGGGCTACCCAAGCATGGTCCCTGCCAACGGGTCTAGCTCATCACGAGCATAACGACCGATTGGGTCACCATTTGATATACCATGATGGTACGAGGCTTGGGCTGGTGATTATCCTTAACACTTCCCTACATTGAGTGAACGTAGGGTCGTGCTTCGGGAATGCACCGGGGTTTAAGAAGGGACCAAACTAACGTATTCTAAGGCTCTAAAGGGATGTAAATGCAATTTTGAAAGAAAGCGAATTTATAAACTAAAAGTGTAAATGTTAGTCAAGGTATTTTTAAATTGAAGTCTCGAACCAGAGTCCCCAATAGAGTCGCCACTGTGACGCGCGTCAGACCCCGAGGGCGCCCATTGACCGCCGGCTTTAGGGCGATCGGGCAAATGAGGGTCCATTGAAAGCTTGCAACGAATTACAAGTGCGTCTATTTTGGGCAATAAGGAGGTTTCATGGAGTCGCCACCCAATAAACATTGGGAAAGTTCATCTCGCCTCAGTGAACCTAAGACAGCGCATATTTCCATTTTGGGCAAACCAAAGGGATCTTGGAGGCAATCACCCCAATAGAACATTGGGAATGATCCTCTAACCCTATGGAGCCTAGGACTATTAATTAAGCCTTTTGATGGGACACAAGAGGTGTCTTGGAGGTTCCAATGAGTGATCGGATAGACCTCTCGCCTCGTTAAGCCCAAAGACCAGAGCTGAGTTCGGGACTTCTCATCTATTTCTACCTTGATTTAACTTTACATTTAAGTTTTGAATTTATTAGTTCGCTTTCTCTCTCCACATGATGTAAATTTCAATTAAAAGCACAAATATTCACATTAAAAGCGGTAAATATATAAAATAAAAATAAATGAAATAAATGTTCGAAATTAAATTACAATAAAACTAGGAGCGGAATACAACTCCCATTTTAAAGGTACGATATATATATACATACAAAAAGACGGGAAATTCATTTATTTTGAGGGCTTTGGCCCTCACATGCATTTATTAAAAAAACACTAATTTTTATGTGATTTTTATGGGTTAAAACAGGACATTGGGTCCTTTAATTTTATGAAACAATCCCAATTTTAATTAATATAAAACAAGTATCCATTTTTAATTTATGCGGAATAAAATAAAACAAATAAAAAAATTACATAAATAGAATAAGGAATAAGGAAAATAAATAAACAAATAAATAAATAAAAGGGATATGAAAACTAAACCAAAGATAGGCTTTCTATGATGGCATGATGGTTTTTTCCTCCACAGCTCAATCCATCCAAGAAAAGGAAAATACAATACTCACAAAATAAAAGAAATATTAATATTTGCAATTTAAAGCGATACACATGTAAGTAGAGAGTAAAATAAAATAAAATAAATAAAAAATAAAATACATAAAGATAAAATTGTTGAAGTAAAAAAATATTTTGAAAATAAAATAAAAATTAAGTAGAGGAAGAAATAATAAAAGGAAAAAATGGAAAAAATGGGAAACAAGGATGAGAGACGGGCTTAGTGGCCGACCGACGGCCGTCCCTCATGTGACCGACGGACAATGGGCCTCACACGCCATCTCTCAAACGACACACGGATTTATTGCCCGTCGCCCAAGCGACAGACGGGCCTCGGTGAGCTTCTGCCCGTCGGTTGCCTCTGGTTTCTGAATAAATAAGCAAAAAACTACTTTTTCTCTTCTCTTTTTAAATGAACAACTTTCAAATAAAATAAAGGCAAATAAAAGCTAAATAAAAGATAAATAAATGCAATAAATATGGAAATGAATGTAATAGATTAATAAACCAAATGTCCATAATATTTACCCTCAGATTGTACCTTTTTGGAGTGAAACTTCGGTTTACTCGAACCTTGTATGTCTCACGAGAAGAAAACAAAAACCAAGAAAGAAAAAAAAGTCTATATTTTTTCCTTGATTTTTACCAAATTTTCGAAATGTTTGAATCCACAAATGGATGAAAACTAATGGATTTAGCTTTCTCCAAGTAAAATAGATTCACTTAAAAGCGAAATAAAACGAGAGAAAAAGTAGGAAAAAATGGGAGTTTAAACAAATAAAGAAAAGAAAACTCGAGAAGAAGAAAATTTGCCTTTTAATTTTGCAAGAGTTTTCCCAATCCAAGTAGTTTTTTTTCCTTCTTTGTAGCCCTTTTCTAGCTTGTTTTAATGATTTTTCTTAAGAAAATTCGAACCCTTTTCAAAGGAAAAGATTTACTATTTATAGGCATGACCGACGGGCAGGCCTTGACTCACCGACGGGCGTTCCTGAGCCACTAACGGGACACGTGTCCGTCTCAACGACCGATGGGACACGTGTTCCCAAGAAAAAAATGGTGGCCGCCTCAACGACCGACGGGCATGTGAGTCACCGACAGGATGTCTATCCCTGAAAGAGGCGGTGACCGCCTCGACGACCGATGGGATGCTAACGACAGACGGGCAGGCCGTCCGTGGAGCAAAAACTCAAATTTCAAGTTAAAACTCCCAATTTTTCAAATTCTTCTTTCTATAAAATAAAACCTTTTACTTCTCGTGAGCCCAGAGGATCAAAATTTTCGAGTTCCATCCACTCATTCGGGACCAGGCATCGGCTTTTTCATTGGGTAATCTCTAATCTGGACCGCCCCGGGACACGGTGCTTACAGACGCACTACCTTTAAAACAATGACCTTTGATGCTTGAAGCGATATGGCGGTGTTACTCCAAATAACTTCCCTTTAGGCGGGTAGTGCATAATGCTGAACTTGATTCAGAGTCCTGGGGGGCAAAATGCTCATTGACCAGGGGGCAAAGATGCGCACGGCTCAGTTCTCTTTAAAAAGGTTATGGGTTAGAGTCCGTAAGGCCAAGACAACGCTTTTCTACATCCTTCGGAGCATCAGACAATGTGAACAGCCGAGCAGTACCCTCAACAAATCCCTTAAACACTTGGGATGTGGTCTATTCATTTTTGCATATCACATGCATGTCACGTGCATTCAGTCTTTTACATGTATAGATATGCATACACAATTCTTGTACATTAATCCTTTGCATGTGTTTTCTGTATATAGTTTTGTATGTATATTTCACACATATAATTCCATACGCACACACAATCTTTTGTATATATTGCTGTGTACATGACTCAGAGGGAAAGGATCGACTCAGAGGGAAAGGATCGAATAGACCTCATGAGCAAGGGTGATCCAAGAGATGGGTTCAGCTCAACATGATCGGCCATTTTATCCAGCATAAAATCAGGTGAATATGTACAAAGGTGGAATGCCCAGAAGAGCAAGCCTATCCGGACACACCATGCTAAGGGCACTCCGGAATCACACAAATCTACAGAAAAAAAAAAGATCCCTTGAGAAGCTAGACTACCCACACACACTTTTGGCAATCAGACGCAAAAATGGGCAGGGGTACAGTTTCAGCTCTGCATCGGCGCTCATCCATGCCGAACAATCAGATCAAGATGAAGTCCTCACGAGAATGGAATCTCATGGACCTGCTCCCAAGAAGACATTTAAAAGAACAAGCCTATTCATGCACACCATGCTGAGGGCAATCAGGTAAGTTTCTCTATCATAAGATGTACGCTCACACACATCGCACAATAAGTGTACAAAATCCGAATTTAAATGTACAAAGAATACAACTCTTCGAAAAAACAAACACAAAGACAACAAAAAAACAAACAACCAAAAAAAAACAATAAAAACAAACAAAACAAAACAACAAGAAAGAAAAAAAAAAGAAGATATTTTCAAGGCCTTAAAAATCCAATATACTGTAAAAATTCAAATACATCCAAAATGTAATAATCCCAAAAAAAAATAAAAAAATAATTTTAAAAGTCGCCAAAGACATGGAAACCTATCTGCCTGCGGGCAAGCAACCAAAACCTCCAATTTAAATTTCCTCTGAGGAGGCTCAAATATAATTTCCTCTAAGGAGGCTCAAATCTATTTTCCTCCCTGGAGGCTCAACATCAAATTCTCTCACCCTCTTGATAAGTACGCAGGTCTTTTCAATAAGGAGGCTACGTTGGAGATGATGGAGGAATCGATATTTGGGGAAAAACCAACCGTCCTTCAGGGGGGCACCCGTCTGACATCGGCCCCAACAAGTATGCACTGCCATAGGTAAGTACCTCTTTTATATACCCTGCGTATTTGCTTTGTCCTTTATTGTAGAAAAAAGGTTCATGATAAGCACTAGTAAAGACAATGACGAGTGAGTCACCATGCCGACCTATAGATGGTCGACAGTAGGATATTGCACTAGCCAGATGGAGGTTAGCAGATCAGACACTGTACTAGCCGGATGGGGGTTAGCAGATCAGAATATTGTACTAGCTGGATGAGGGTTAGCAGATCAGAACATTGTACTAGCCGGATAGGGGTTAGCAGATCAGAATATTGTACTAGCTGGATGGGGGTTAGCAGATCAGAATATTGTACTAGCCGGATGGGAGTTAGTAGATCAGACATTGTACTAGCTGGATGGGGATTAGCAGATCAAAATATTGTACTAGCCGGATTGTGGTTAGTAGATCAAATATTATACTAACCGGATGGTGGTTAGCAGACAGATGTTATACTGACCGGATGGAGGTTAGCATATAAGATATTGTACTGACTGGATGGTGATTAGCAGATCAGATATTATACTGACCGGATGGTGGTTAGCAGATCAGATCTTGTACTGACCGAATGGTGGTTAGCAGATATTACACTAACCGAATAATGGTTAGCAGATAGGATGTTACACGGATCAGTTGGATGTTACCAAGGTTATGTTGTGCAAGCCCAGAAGCGGCTACCAAGACAGAGCATTCGATCACATACGATAGAATAGATCTCAACTGGATTGTAGTTAGAGAACACTACATCTCATAGACACTGCGCGAGCTGAGACGAGGCTAGCAGAACACATGCGGTAGAACAGATCGCAACTGGGATTGTAGTTAGAGAACACTACATCTCACAGACACTGTGCGAGCAGAGATGAGGCCAGCCGAGCACATGAAGTAGAACAGATCAAACAGAGGTTGTAGTTAGAGAATACTGCATCTCACAGACTCCGTGCAGGCCGGGACGAGGCTAGCGGGACACCGGCGATAGAACAGATCGCAAATAGAGGTTGTAGTTAGAGAATACTGCATCTCACAGACTCCGTGCATGCCGGCACGAGGCTAGCAGGACACCAGCGATAGAACAAATCGCAAACAGAGGTTGTAATTAGAGTACTGCATCTCACAGACTCCGTCCAGGCCGGGACGAGGCTAGCAGGACAACAGTGATAGAACAAATCATAAACAGAGGTTGTAGTTAGAGAATACTGCATCTCACAGACTCTGTGCAGGCTGGGACGAGGCTAGCAGGAGACCGGTGATAGAACAGATCGCAAATAGAGGTTGTAGTTAGACAACACTTCACCTCACACCATGCAGGCCAAGATGAGGCTAGTGGGACAGATCAGCCGCCATGCAGACCGAGATGAGGTTAGTGGGGCAAATGCGATAGAACAGATCGTAAGCAGAGGATGCAGTTAGACAACACTTCACCTCACACCGCGCAGTCCGAGATGAGGCTAGCGGAACAGATCAGCCGTCACACAGACCGAGATGAGGTTAGTGGGGTAAACGCGATAGAACAGATCGCAAGCAGAGGATGCAGTTAGACAACACTTCACCTCACATCGCGCAGGCCGAGATGAGGCTAGCGGAATAGTTCAGCCGTCACGCAGACCGAGATGAGGTTAGTGGGGCAAACGCGATAGAACAGATCGCAAGTAGAGGATGCAATTAGACAACACTTCAGCTCACACCGCGCAGGCCGAGATGAGGTCAGCAGAATAGATCAGTCGCCACGCAGACCAAGATGAGGTTAGTGGGGCAAACGTGATAGAACAGATTGCAATCGAGATGGGGTTGGATAACACCGTATCTCACAAACACCATGCAAGCCGAGACGAGGTTGGCAGCATACCTGCAATAGAATGAATTGCAAATGGGTTGGATAAACCTATCTCTCGCGACTCTCAGTTATCGGGCAGACCAAGACGAGCCTCATCGGATGGAGATGAGAAACCACTTTCTTCTATGCAACATCAAGAAGGTGAGGACTACCTCAGGTACGTGTTTCTTCCCTTCTCCTCTGAATTTTGGCTCATCTAGACATTAGTGAACTACTTTCCCAAAAATTGGGGGCAACTGTAGACACCGGGTCCTGAGGTTGTAACACCCTTATACCCATAAATGATGCGGATACCGGATGTCACATCACTGCACTGCATTGCCAATCACTGATGATACACTTGAAAGCTCTGAATTTTTTTTTTCCATAACATACACAATAATACATATACAATAAGCATAACAATACACTAACATATAACTTACCTACTTATACCATAATTTTATCCAACTACAATCGTATACATGCCATGTAGATTCTTCGGTCCTTGCTGTCACTAAATCTTCGATTGCTTCTATGTCTTCGGCCACGTCTAACCTTTACAACCTGCGCGCAATAACATTTACGCGCTAAGCATTAAAATGCTCAGTGGTGGATACTTATCCTAAGTTTTCCATACTAATCCTACATGCTTGTTCACTTAATTATTTTACGGTGTTTGGATTATGGAGACGCTTATTTCTAAGTCTTGTAAAATAATTTATAACATACCTTAATGGTGTTCACTAACCTTATCTTCATCATTACACTACTATCACTAATCACTGTCTTTACCTTTATCACTACTCTGCAATTCGTTATTCACTAGCATACCATTTACAATTTCACTATTACTTACACTGTTAACCTTTACACTTATCGATTCCACTGTCATTTGTACTGTTAATCTGTGCACTTATCGATTTCATTATCATTTACACTGTTAATCTTTATAGCTATCAATTTCCGCTATTATTTGCTAATTCCGATGTTTTACTTTATCTATGGGTTTCACTCTTATTATAACTATTGTGATTAACTTTATTATGTGCATTAATGACTCTTGTCGCTTAATACTTTGTTTGATTTGTCATTTACGATCAATTTCATATGTACTTCCTTTTTAATACATTTACCTTTGTAAATAATCTATTAGATTCTTCCTTTAATTTGCATACTCAATTGCAATTTAATTCCGGACAATAAATTATTTATTAACTTACTTATAATTTTATCATTATTTCACTACTAGTAACACTGAGCAAAAACTATTACTTTCTTTGTGTTTCTAATATTTCCTTTACTCATTTACACTATACTAACTCTCTTCGGTTAATGTCATTTATTACATTAAATCTTCCAATAAGTCATTTACTTTAATTAATTTCAATTGCGTTTACTCTTATATGGTTATCACTATACATTAATCTCTATATTATTTCTTCCCTTACTATTTCGATTCTACACTTATCAAAAAATTTTCTTTACGATATCACTTATCCACTTCATTTCACTTATACACTCATTTTGTTTAACAGTTTCCACTTATCACTTATCTATCGATTGACCTATAACTGTCTCTTCCTACTATTCATTTGGTCCACATATACGTCACTAAAATTGCCATTTCTCTCTCAATTTGCACTTAAACATTATCATTAGCCTTGCTATGATCAATTCCGATTAAGTCCAATAAATTTCACTTATTTACAATAATGCCACTAATTTACTTATTTACCCTTCATTGCCGCTAGCATTATAGTTAAGTTATAAATCAATTATATTCATTGTACACTTAATATTCAATCAATCAATATAATTCTAAAATTCTTAATAATTCGCTCCCTAATTACAAACACGCACTTATTGTTATGCTCTTTTTATAATTTCATTTTAATCCCTTCTTTCATGTCAATTTACAATTTAGTCTTTAGTTATTACAAAATTTTCATTGCTTAATTTCATTATTACATTACTTAATTATTTATCATACAAATTTCCATCTAATCAAGACCATAATATTTCTTTCACATTACACTTTAGTCCCAACAATATTCATTAATTTCCGCATTACCACTTCAATTCACTATAATTACAATCATACCACTAGTTATAATTAATCTCACTATTAACTCACAAATTCCATTTTAATCCTTAAACCACTCATTTAAATCATTTATTCATTTATCCACAAATTTTCACTAACTACGATTTGATTAATTAAATCCAATAATTTATTCAATTATTTTCTCAATATAATGATCCACTAAAACTCATTAATTAATTAACTATACAACTAATTTGCCGATTAACATATTTTTATACTAATTTACTAATTAATCTCATTTCAATTATAATATTTATTAAATCACTCTAATTACATTAATTATACATATATTCCATAATTACTCCACCAATTACAATTATTTACACTTATGTCCTTAATCTTTTCACTTAATTCCATATACGTCCCTAACTTTTTCATTAATTACATCTATGTCCCATCTTTTACATTAATTAGATTTATGTCCCATCTTTTACCGTAATACCATCCATGTCCTTTCTTTTTCACTAATTCCCTTTGTGTCCTTATTTTTCATTTTACACTTTTACCCCTATTTACTTTTTTTAATTACTATTTTACCCTTTTTTACACTTAAATAACACTTTTAACCTTATAATTTTACTAAATTATGATATGGTCCTTATTTTATCACTTTTTCACTATTTTACTATTTTAACCTCACATTTTGTCAAAATTACAATTTTAACCTTCCACTTACACTTTTTACCTAACTTGCTCACTTTTTGCCAACTTTTTGTAAAATTACCATTTTACCCCTAATCTTTCTATTTACTTCATTTTAGTCCCGTTTTCACTCATTTTCACTTTTATCACTATTTTAATCATTCTTATCACTTATTTACCATTATACCCCTAGTATGAACCAGGTAGAAAATCTACTGACCGGATATGCGGGACATGGGCCCCACAGACCCATTACATTATAAAATGATCCCAATAGGACCATTTTCACTGCACTGCACTACACTGATCAATGTAATCACTGGATACACTGTAAACACTGAACACTGCACTGGGATAGACCGTCATTGGTCTATCAATAGCGAGTCGCCATGACTCGTACCGCGGTGTGGAATCCCTATGGTTAGCCAATTATATCCTTGACTAGATTTCACTACCAGACAACTATTGAGGGCAATATTTCATCATCATTCATATAATTATCACACTTTATTATCATACACATTTCACATACACATTATTCTCACTTGCAATTTTGCATACACACTTCTCTATCATTATATAGTCATATTATGACATTATATTCCATACGATATCAAAATATACACAATTATCTCTATGTATATCATTCGGCCAAGGATACCATTTTTCCTACCATACACTATAATTTTGTTTATCCACTCAATCTCACTTATTCCATGTTATACATGTCACATATATCATTATTATACCATATATCATCACATATCCCATTATTTTTCCATTATGTTCAATTCGGCCATACACTCACTCACGCATGATGGTTTATTTTAATTCCTTTATTTACTCAATTATATATTACACTTACTATACATGTTATAATCATCAATGACATGCCTTAAAACCCATTAGAACTTTAAGTTTTCCTAAGAATACCATTCGGCCAACACTTTAACATTTCATTATGATTTCTTTTCATACTTTTAATTATTCCATCTTGTATTACACATGTTATGCATATTATAAACATCATTTACATGCCTTAAAACTCACTAAAACATAATACTTCCTTTAGTATACTATTAGGCCAACACTATGTTTTTCATAATAATGTATTTTAATTTCATCTAATCATATTTATACACTATATTAAGTCCATAGATTATGAATATCACATTAGATTTAATTAAACTTGCCTAAATCTCATGTTCACACTTGGACATAACCTAAAACATGTACAAAATCAATGGAAAAGGAAGGATAATGTATCCACTCACCTTAGATTCTTGTTCTCCACTTCTTAAACTTCTTTTCCATAGCCTCAGTCCTTTGAAACCACTTCCACCATAAAAGTTCCTATAGTAGCCGAATTCAAAAATCCATATAACTTTAAAACCAAGCTTCCAATATGAAATCTAACATCATAAATCTTTTCTACACCCTCAAAAACCCCCATAGGGACCAATAAACTAAATTAAAACAACTTAAATCTCTTACCTCAAATTTTGGGCATAACCTTGATTACTTAGTTTTCTTCACTTTTAATGCTCCAAATGGACTCCACTTGCTGTGTTTATGTTATATAGGGACTTAGATTTGTTTGGGAGGCTAATATTTGGAGAAAGATTGAAGAAAGAATGAAGAAAAATGGAGCAAAGTATGAAAAATAACATACGATTTTGAAAGAAGGAGGAGGAGGTCGGTTTTGGCTGGATTTTTCTAGAGAAATCTGGCCTTCTCTCTTCTTATATAGCCCTCTAATGAACCGAACCGGTCCAACCAAGGTGGTCCAACCGATTTAAACCAAAATTTTGGTTTTTCGGTTCAATTGCACTTTTCCAAAGCATCTATATGTTCTTATAGTTATTTCCACTTATAACAAATTCCATTGATCTTAAAACATCAAAAATAGGCTCCCTGCAAATATTTTACTCAATCGGAGTCCGTTTGGGCACCGGTTCACTTAAACCGGTCCGATTCGATCAATTTTTCTTCTGCCGTAAAATATAACCCTAAAGCGGTCAAAATTCACAGAAATCACTTCCATTACATTATTTAACACACTTAACTTCTATTGGGCCACATAAACCTCTCATAACCCTTTGGTCAAACCTCGGTCAAACTCCAGTTCAAATTGAACCGAACCGGTGGCAAACTTCAGAATGACTTTTGAAGGTCGTTTTAGCTCCGTTTTCAGTTCCAATTTCATTACTAAACTCCTTATAACCCACAGATCATTTTTGCGAAATTAAAATTTTTCGGGCGCCGGACAGCCGAGTCCGCTGTATAGCCACCCCGGTATCACCTGTCCCGGAATCACTATTTTTTTAACCCACTTATTACTAAATTTTAACACTGGCAAACTCACTCGCTGCACTGTTCGACGCTGCGATCATTATGATAATACTGGAATTATACTCTGACACTTATAAACCGGTATTTGGGCCACTACAGAGGTAGTCCAGATCAGAGTTACCCAATGAAGAAATTAACGTCGATTTTCGGACGAGGGACGGAAGTTGTGGATGTTTGTCCGCCAGTTTTATAAGGATCGAAGGAGTTCTGGGTAAACGGGAGATTTCAGACAGTCAAAAAGAGTTCAACTTTAAGAATTGGCATTTGAACCCACAGATGGGCAGCCTGTCGATAGAGTAGCCGTCGCTCATGCGAGAGGCCCGTCTCCCACGTCGACTGATGGGCCATCACTCGGGTATGGGAGGCCCGTCTCCCACGTCGACCGACTGGCCATCTCTCATGCCACGTGTAAGGCCTGCCAGTCAAATGACCGCTGGTGCCCTTTGCGACTAATGCCCGTCAGTAATCCACGGGCAGCCCGTCGGTCGGTGATCTGGTTGTTTTAACCGCCGGATTCTACAAAATTTGAGAGATTTTACAAAATATTTTTAAATCTTTTTGAATTTCCCAAATCTTTTCAAATATTTTTGAATATTAGCTTTGATTTTAGAAATATTCTGAAAATCGTTCGGTTTCGATTTGATTTCGGAAAATTCTCTTCAAATCTGAATTTAAAATTTAAACTTATTTGAAATTTCCTCCTAAATCTATAAATAGGGGAAGGGGATTCAGCTTTCGGGGTCGAAAAAAATTTTACTAAGAAATTATTGTTTAGAAAAACTTTTTATTAGAAAACTAAAATTCTCCACAGAAGATTTCTTTTCAGTTTCTATAAAAACAAAATTTCTTTCAAAAATTGCTTTTCTTTTATTCTCGAATCACGCTAATCCGAGGAAGCAAGATCCATTCGTTTTCATCCATCTAGCTAATTCAGATATTTATTGCTGTCCAAATTCCAAGAAAGAGAAAACAATCTCCTTCTCTTGGTTTATTTTTCAAAGTGAGATTTTTGCAACCAAAAATCTCTTCCGTTCGCGCGGTCACAATCCGATTCTTGTAGAACTCGAGGAGTCAACATCTTGCAACGTTCACCTTCACAAGGTAAAAATCCGACGGTAAATATTCTGGACTTATTATTTTGAATTCAAATTATTTTTGTTAATTTCTTGCATAAAAATCCTTTTTATTCAAATTAAAAACAAAAACTTAACTTTTTTGGTTTACTGTTCGGAAACATAGTCAACCGACGGGTATAAGGACCGCCGACAGCCGTCACTCAATCGAGCAACGAGACGTCGTGGTTCACCCTTATGCCCATCTGTCGCTCCCAGGGACGCCCGTCGGTCATATGTCTTGGGCCGTCCCTGGGCCTCTTTTTCCACTTCACCTCTTTTCTTCTCTTCTTTCGTTTAGAAATGGTTTTCTTATTCAATTTCTTTCATTTTCCTCCTTATTATTTAACTCCATATTTATTTTTTCTTTTAATTTACATTAACGTGTTCTTTATTTTGTGAGTTATTATTTTGATTTGTTGGGCAGATTTGGTGCCATTTGGTGTAAAAGCTATTGCAAAGACTTAAGGGTCTTCCCTCGGGTTCAGTCTCTTGACTTTATCTTTTTTATTATATTGCTATTGTGAATAATGTTTGTTTTTTATACTTTCCCGCTGATGTAAAAAATGATTAAAGGTTTTTTTTATTAATTAAATTGGGATTTTCCTTACAAATTGAGGACCAATGTCCTATTTTTTCTAACAAATAAAAGTCAACTCCTCAAAACCATTTTGTAATAAATATGCATGTGAGGACCAATGTCCTCATTCCTAATATATATCCCGATTTATGTATGAATCGCTTGCAATTTATAATGGGGTTGTATTCCGCCCCTAGTTTTGTTGTAATTTATTTTTTGTGCTCCTTATTTTAATTATGCTTTATTTGCTGCCTTCCCTGAATGGACAATCTGAGCTTTAATTTAACTGCATTAAACTGAATGAAAAATGGGATGAAATGATAAATTCAAAACTCAAATATAAACTTAATCAAGGTACGAATAAATGGAAAGTCCCGAACCTTCTCTGGTCTTTAGGCTCAATGAGGCAAGAGGGCCACCTTGGCATTTTGTTGGGGTGGAAACCTCCAAGAAACCTCTTGTGTCCAGTAAAAAGATCAAACTTGCACAGTTTTAGGCGCCACGAGGCGAGAGGGCCATCTTAATGTTCTATTAAAGTGGATACCTCCAAGACACCTCTGGTTTGCCCAAGCGAGAGGCTAGAGGACCATCCTATCATTAGGGTGGATACCTCCAAGACACCTCCGGCTTGCCTATATGGACATAGCAGCGCTGTCTTAGGCTCACTGAGACTAAACAACCTTTCCCAATGTTCTATTGGGTGGCGACTCCAAGAAACCTCCTTATTGGCCAAAATGGACGCACTTGTAATTTCTTACAAGTTCTCATGAACCTCATCCCGATCGCCCTGAAAGCGGGCGGTTCGGGGTGCCCCGGGGTTTGGCGCGCGTCATAGATTGATTTGATGGAAAAAAAATGGAATGGTATAATGAGATTCCATTAATTGTATATATTGTAACATGAAATGTGTATAATGGAAAAAGAAGGATATTGTATCCACTAACCTTATTTTCTTGTTTTCCACATCTTAAGCAGCTTTTCATACCTTAGCTCCTTGAAATACCATCATCTCCTTTATCTTCCTTAAGTGGCCGAATACAATCATCAAAGAAATCACCTTAAATTTGCTTCTTTTATGCAATATAATTACATAAACATACTCTACACATCCTAAAGTACCTATTTGAACCTTTAAACCAATTTAAAAACATCAACTTTACATGCCTCAATTTGACACATAAACTTTTTCACTTAATTTTCTCCACTTCTTCCACTTCAAATGAGCTCTAATCACCACCATCAGATTCTAGAGAGGCTGAACTTTTCTTAAGAGGCTTGAATTTGGGGAGAGATAAAGAGAGAATGGAAGAAAAATGGAGAAGAAAGGAAGAAATTCACTTTGGACAAAGGAGGAGAGGAGAAGGTAGGTTTCTCTAGGGATTTCCCTAGAGAAATCTGGTCTTGGGGGGTATTTATAGGTGTAATTTGAACCGAACCAGGTCCAACCAAAGTGGTAGAACCGGTTTGAACCAATTTTTGATTTTTAAGCTATTTTCCACTTTCCAATGGTAACTATAAGTTCCTCAACTTATTTTCACTCTCAATTAACTCCATCATTCTTAAAATATGAAAAATAGCCTCCTTGCAAAATTTCAGCTTAATCGGAGTCCGTTTGGGGTCCGGTTCGATTCAATACTATTCGGTTCTACCGTAATTCACTAATCTATTACTGTCAAAAATTACTATAACTTTTTTAAGCCTTTACACAACCCACAATGCACCACTTAGAGCTCATTTACTATTTTTAAAAATTGAGTCAAATTTTGGTCAAACCCTGGTTACTATTAAACCGAACTAGAGGCTTTTTTTCAGTTTGACTTTCGGGGACCTATTTGACCTCATTTTCACTCTAAATTATACCACCAGACTCCTTATAACTTATACTTTTCAATAGTTCAATAAAATAATTTTCACCACTGGCTTCCCTGGAGGTCACCCATCAGGGGCTTCCCTGACCTGAGCACGTTTAACCTTTGGCCTCTACTGTCTTTTAAGGCTCAATCATTGATGTTTTCATATGAAATTCACACTATAAACTCTACAGATTTCACTGATCACTACTAACCCGATATTCGGGCCATTACATACACTGTCCAAAAGCTTTACATCAATACGGTTACAAAACTTAATATTAAACGAAATCCCATCATATTTTGTTGGCCTTGGCAGCTGCGAACTTGTCCTCCCAAAATCTCCTACTGCTTCCACATCTGTACGGATAAAACATCCATGCTAAGCCCAATGGTTTAGTGGGGAAAACAAGAGATGAACGACCACTCACAGTGGACGTCAATGCAAACCAGATTCACATGCCACATACATATAAATATAGCATCATAAGCTTAACCATAGGTTCATTCCTACATAATAGCATCACTCATACATTTCAATAATTTACATAATTTTCATAACAGAATCATACACATAACTATGCCTGTAAACTCAATGAAGTGGATAACGAGTGAACACATACGTACCCGAAGGTACAAGCAAATGATTTCCTTTCTTTTCTTTCATTTAAATACATAGAGATCTTAAATAAGATCCAAACACATAGAGGATCACGAGGACCCAAATGCATAGGGACCTGATCAGGGTCCAAGGAACACATAGGTTGCAGCAAAAAGAACTGTATAGGCATGCATACCTATCCAATACTTGACTATTGCAGGCTAAAATATTAATTCATTTATCAATCATACAATGAAACATATTATAATTCACTCATTAAAACATATATGAATTACAAGTGAGAAACCATGCAAAATGCAATAATTAAATAACATTTGAATAATAGGGGAAAGTCACGCCTGCGACGCCCAGTCACACTCGCGATAAAAACGGATGGCATACAGAGATGTGCTCGCGACAGACAACCGCGCTCAGAAGGGAAAGCTGATTGGCCTCTGTCGCACTCACGACAGAAGACGGGTGTAGACACCAGGTCCTAAGAAAGTCTCGATCAAAGTTACCCCATGAAGACATCGGTACCTATTTTCAGGCAAATGGACAAAGGTTGTAGATTTTTGCCCTTTCAATTTACAAGGATTAGGGATTTTCGGCAATGAAAGGTCTCTATGCATCGAAAGGAGTGTTTTATTTGAAAATTTGGTTTTGAGGTTGACCGACAGGTATCCCGTCGGTCAAGGGGTAACCTGTCGCTTGCTTCGAGCGATGGCCGTACCTCATGCAAGTGACACTTGTCGCTCGCGCTTGAGGGACACCCATCACTTCCAACCTTTTTGCCTGTGAATAGGCATCTAATCATCATTGGGTAACCCTGATCAGGGCTGCCTCAGGACCCGGTGTCTACAGTTGCCCTCCAATTTTGGGGAAGCTAGTGCATGGGTGCCTAGGTGAGCCAAAATTCATGGAAAAAGGAAAGAAGTGCATACCTGAGGCATTCCTTACCTTTTTGCTATGTTGAAGATCATGGCGAGTTTGATTAATGCACATTTGCTGACGTGCTGAGCCACTCTCTTGGTGTTCGATTGACGTCATCTTGTTGGCACTTCAAATCCCTTTTAATTTGGTGTTGAATGGATGCCCCCTAAAGGGCTAGTTGTTCTCTGGAGAACTGTTTGCAGAATATGAATATCATCTTTGAGTTGCACTGAATCATTATCTAGACTACAAAGTGCGGATATTCTTGAATCTCACCAAGTCGTTATCTAGACTACAAAGTGCGAACATTCTTGAAACTCACCGAGTCGTTATCTAAACTACAAAGTGCGGACATCCTTGAAACTCACCGAGTCGTTATCTAGACTACAAAGTGCGGACATCCTTGAAACTCATTGAGTCTTTATCTAGACTACAAAGTACGGATATCCTTGAAACTCACCGAGTCGTTATCTACACTACAAAGTGCGGACATCCTTGAAACTCACTGAGTCGTTATCTAGACTACAAAGTGCGGACATTCTCTTGGATTGAAAGGATTTGGAATATTTTGGAAAAAACTTAATGCTCCGAAGGATAATGCTCTGAACAGACTGAGAATGCCTTGGAAAAAGGACTTAAAGGATAATGCTCCGAAGAGACTGAGAATGCCTTGAAAAAATGACTTAAAGATAATGCTCTGAAGCGACTAAGAATGCTCGAAAGAGACTTGAAATGCCTTGAAAAATGACTTAAAGATAATGCTCCGAAGAGACTAAAAATGCTCGAAAGAGACTTAAAATGCCTTGAAAAAAGACTTAAAGATAATACTCCGAAGAGACTGAGACTGCCTTGGAAAAAGGACTTAAAGATAATGCTCCAAAAAAGCTGAGAATGCTTGAAAGAGACTAAGATTGCTCACTGCGAGGCTTTGATTTCTCACTGAGAGACTTAGATACTCACTAAGAGGCTTTGATTGCTCATTGAGAGGGTTAGATGCTCATTGAGAGGCTTTGATGCTCATTGAGAGGCTTTGATGCTCACTGAGAGGCTTAGATTTTGAGCCTCCTAAGAGGAAATTAGATTTGAGCCTCATTAAAGGAAATTAGATTTAGATGATGGCCCATAGGCAAATGGATTTCAATGTCTTTGGTGTCTCTTAAAATAATTTTTTTTCACCTCTTGAGGGGGTCTTTGTATTTGTTTTGATATGATTTTTTTGTAAATTTTTGGGATTTTCACATTTTGAATGTGTTTGAATATTTACAGTACGTTGGATTTTCAAGGCCTTGAAAATATTTTTATTTTTATTTTTATTTTTTATTTTTTTTATTTTTTTGTTTAAGAATTTGTATTCTTTATACATTTGAATTTGAATTTTTGTACACTTATTGTGTGGTGTGTTTAAGCATACATCCTATGATAGAGAAACTTACCTGATTGCCCTCGATATGGTGTGCATGATAGGCTTGCTCTTTTAAATGTCCAATTTGGGGCGGGTCCGCGGGATTCCTTTTCCATGAGGACTTCATCTTGATCTGATTTTCATGACCCGGCGGTCGATTTTTAGAAAATTTATTATTTGATAAAATCGTTCTGTGGGCCGTCAGGAGTCTAGTTGTCACACCCCAAATCGGGCCTAGTCAGATTTGGCAAGTTAAGTCGGATAAGTAATGGATATTTTGGTAATTTGTGCATGTGGAATTTGGATGATAAGGACCTGATTGAAAAGATAATTAAAGTTTGTAAGGAAAGAATTATGCAAGTGAGTAAAGTGCAAGTTTGTCAAAGGATTAAAGAGTAATAAGATAAAATATTTTGGTTGGAGCCAATAGGAGGCTGCCATGTGCCTTGGTAGGTGGGCAATTAGTGGGAAAAGAAGAAAAAAAGAAAAAGAATGAAGGGGAGGAGCAGATCACGTTTTACATTCTGCTCTCTCCTCTCCTCTTCCTTGCTCTTCTTTCTTTCCCTTTTCCGTTTCTTGTTCTCCCTTCCTTGGTTGTGTGTGAATTGGTGTCTTGGTAGAGCTTGAAGATTGCTTGAAGAGGTAAGTTTTGGTTAGGGTTTCCTGCATGTTCTTCTTCTTCCTCTTCTCCTAGTTTTGCTATTTTGAGTTAGGGTTTTGGAAGAGTAAATTGTGGGTTTTTGTTTATACAAGTTTGGGTTGCAAGAGGAAGCTTAAGTGCAAGGAAAGGAAGGAGGATTGAAGCTTGAAGTGTGGTTTTGAATCTAGGATTGCAGGTTTGGGATTTTTGTTTGTGAATTGTGCTTGATTTGCGTTTACTGTAATTTTAGGGTTTATATTCTTGAGAAACTTGAATGTGTTTATGCTTGATTTTGGTTGATTTGATCTCTGAATTAAGTTGCATTTATGTTGTTTATGCTGTATGGGACATCTTCTGGAAGGTATGATGAGATTTGTATGGTTTTGATTCAGTTTTGGAATTGATTTTTGAGTTCTGGGAATTCTGGAAATGGAAAATCGCGATACTGTTGAATTTCCCATTTCTCTGTGTCTGTCGCGTGACTAGCCAAGAAGAGAGGCCAGTCACGAGTCGTGACTCCCAGTCATGACTCGTGACCAGCCAGGGAGGCCAGTCACGAGTGGTGACTGCCAGTCACAACTCGTGACCAGCCAAGAGGAAGCCAGTCACGAGGCGTGACTCCCAGTCACGACTCGTGACCAGCCAGAGAAGGCAGTCATGGGTGATGACTGCCAGTCACCACCCGTGACCAGCCAAAAGAAAGAGGCCAGTCACAAGTCGTGACTCCCAGTCACGACTCGTGACCAGCCAGAGGAGAGGGCAAGTCACGACCCGTGACCAGCAAAGGAAGAAGCCAGTCACAAGGCGTGACTCCCAGTCACGACTCGTGACCAGCCAGAGAAGGAGGCCAGTCATGAGTTGTGATGCCAGTCACGACTCGTGACCGGCCAACCTCGTTGGTCACCCCGTTCGGCCTATTTTTCTAAAATTTCCCGGTTTTAACACAAAAATGAATTTCGTATCTTTTCTGAATGGATTTACACTACTGTATGATACATGTCATGCTTTTATATGCCTTTATATGAGTAATACCGCGATCTCTTCAGATAAAGTGTATATTGTCTCACTCCATGATTAAAATTATGTGTCGTGAAGTATTGGCATAATATAGTCCTGCAATTAATTCTGATATGTTTTAGAATATTGAATAGTGCTAAAGTGTGTTGATTGAATTATATTGCCTGCTTCATAATATGAATTGTATGAGGTATGATTGATATTATGAACATATGTATTTGTCTTTTAGACTCCGGATTATGCATGATGACATACTTGTGTGTATATATATATAGATATATATATACATTTTATTAATTGACACATGACTTGGATAATGCACGTGGGCAATATAAACTTATTTATATGCCTATTATACTCAGTATTGTGCATGATAAACTATGACATGTGACTTGAAACATGTTGTCGCTTATGTATGACCTGTGAGAGTCAGTCTAGTGGATAGTTAGGCATGCCTAATAAAGTCTTTTAGCTGCAACCCTCAGTTCAGTTCGGACCCCGATCAGGTCCCCCTTTTGGTTCCTCGCGAACCCCTCAGTATTTGGATCTTGTTTAAGGTCCCCTTAGAAAATGATTTTGAATGTGAAAAATGATGTTGCTTTTGATTTGTACCTGTGAGGTACCCTCAGTAATCGATTCATACCCGTAAGGTACCCTCAGTACACTCGTTATCCACTATTTTGAGTCAGCAGGTATTCTATTTGTTTTGTCTGATATGAACAAGAGAATGTGATATTCGAATGAGCATAATTCTGGACATGTGAATCAGTTATGTACTCAAATGTGATTATGAACCTCTGAATGGGGGTGAATGTGACTTAAACAGGTGAATTGGACATAATTATCCGTATACATATATATGTATATCATATTGTGAATGTATTTGTATGCTATCAGTTATAGATATAAGTACTGGAATTAAAACGTTCATGACTGTGACCATAATCTTTCAAATGCCATGAATACATTTTATTCCGTTATTCTTATGAGAATGTGAATTCGACTAGTTAAGTTATAAGCATATGAAATAATATGTATATGAATGTGAGCTTAAATTACGGATTGATATGGTTAATTAGTATGTATATGAATGTGATTCTGTACTGTTAATTATTATGGTAGCATGTGAATTAGTATGCATAATAAGGCAATCTGGACTATTGAATGATTATATGTTTAATATTTGGGGTGCAATGCATGTGAAGCGGCTCCAGTAGGTGCAGGTGTGGTAATGTGGGATAGCTATATGACTAGATGGTTAGTGACCTTGCATTGTACATGTAATTACTCTTCATGATGTTCTGATAAATGTAGTGGAGGTGGTAATATGCTTATGTTACGTAATAACATGGAAGTGTAGTGTTTGACGTCTTCCCTTTAGTTTGGCTAGTGCGTGTATTATGGCATAACAAAAGTATGTTTAGATAGCTAGTGTTCTTAGCATGATAGTTGGGTACGTTATTATATGGTAATTGTGTCGCATGTGAATGGGCTTTCAGTTAATGCATGAGTACTTTGGCATGATAGTTGCAGGTGCAATATCTCATGTGACTATGCACGGTACGGTACTGATACTTGATACCTATGTATAAGTATATGCATGTGAGATTGTATGTAGTTCTGCATGATAATACTTGTATCGTGAATGGTATTATACCTGCTTTGGCTTGCTTTCGACGTAAGTATATGGATATGAATGTGGGTTTTCGAATGAATGCCTTTACTATGCAAGCATGATCGTATATGTGTTGTGAATGTCCGTATTTGCCATTGTGAATGTGTTATGCCTTGGCGACCATTGTTAATGGCCGTCCATAATTCTTGTGTGTTCTCCCCACTAAGCGTTATCGCTTAGCACGGGTTCTTTTCCCGTGCAGGTGGCAGGTTTGGTTCTGTTCGAGTCGCGCATCTGCAAAGTCGGCCACATAGGAGTAGAAGTTTTGTATTTTGTTCAGTTTCTGTATTTTGGATCTTGTATTTCTATAACCTTTTGTATATGTAATTATTATGCAATCATCTTGTTGTAATATTTCTGATGAGGTATGCGTTAAAATGCTCATGTATTAAGTTATTCCTCAGTCTTATTATTCGCCTGATGCTTCCGCTGATTGAAAGAGTGTATGCATGTGTGTATGTGCTTATGTTTCCACGTAGTGCTTGCGAGTGTGTGAGTTAATGCATGACCAGCTTTTGCCCGCAAGGTAAGTTTTAATTATTCTGCATTTATGCATGTATGATTATGTAAGAATGTATGCTTCTGCATAGTGTATGTATGCATGTATGTGAGTGAGCGTCGATAGCGCTCTCCGGCGTCCTTCCAATGGGGACGTAGGGGGTGTTACACTAGTAGTGAAATTTAGAGTGAAAACGAAGTCAAAAAGGTCTCCGAAAGTCATTCTGAAGTTGGCCTCTAGTTCGGTTCAATTGAACTAGAGTTTAACCAAGATTTGACCCAATTTTTAGAAAATGATTCTGAGCTCTAAGGGGTGTATAGTGGGAAGTCTAAAGGTATAAAAATAATTTTCTGCAATTTTTGATAGCATTAGAATTGAATTTTACGGCAGAATAAAAAGTGGTTGAATCGGACCAGTTTAAGTGAACCGGGCCTCAAATGAACTCTGATTGAGGTAAAAATTTGTAAGCAAGCTATATTTGATATTTTAAGAACAATGGAATTTATTAGGAGTGAAAACAAGTTGAGGAACTCATAGATGACTTGAAACAGTGAAAAATCGATCAGACCACTTTGGTTGGATCTGCTCGGTTCAATTTCAGTCTATATAAGGAAGTGAGGAGGCCATATTTCTCTATATTTCTCCAGCCTCCACCGCCCTTCATCTCTCCCTCTTTGGCCGAATGCTTTCCTTTGATTTCTACACCATTTTTCTTCTATTTTCTCCTCATCTCTCTCCAAATTTTAGCCTCCCAAGTAAAGTTTAACTCATCTACAACATGGTGATGGTAATTTGAGTCCATTTGGTGGGGTAGAAGTGGGAAAAAGCTAGAGATAAAGATTATGTCGATTTAGGGTTCTATAATTTGATTTAAAGGTTCCTATGGGAGGTTTTCAAGTGTGTAGAGTGTATTTATGAAGTTATTTTGTAAAAAAAAAGCATGGATTTGGTATTATGGTGTTGTTTAAATTCGGCCACTTTAGGAAATTCTAAGGAGAAAAGAGTTCCAAATGAGTAAGGCTATGGAAAGAAAGCCTAAGGAGTTAGGAAATTCTAAGGAGAAAAGAGTTCCAAAGGAGTAAGGCTATGGAAAGGAAGCCTAAGGAGTAGAGAGCAAGAATCTAAGGTGAGTGGATACAATATCCTTCTTTTTCCATTGATTATGTATGTGTTATAGGTTATGTTTAACTGTGAACATGAGATTTAGACATGAATAATTGAAATTAACTTGATAAACATGATTAGTGGACTTAAGTAATCATGTGTATGTATGTAAAATGAATTATAGAAACATGGATGGAAAACCCTAGGTTAGGCTAAATGGAAATTAGTGAAAATACTTTGATCAAATCGATGTTTATGGTATATAATTGATGTAAGTAATAAGTATAACATGTGAATTGATTAATGGAAGGATTAAAAGAATGAAAAAGAAACATGATGAAATCTTGTAAGTGAGGCCGAATGGGTTTAAGTGGAATTTAAGTAAGAATAATGGTAATTATGGCATGTAAGTGGTATTTTTCATATGTATAACATGTAAATTGCATGATTGAGTGGTTAAATAAAATTAAAGTGGATGTTTATGATTGGCATGTAAAGAGCATAATTGAGTCGTTAAATGGAATTAAAGAGAATTTAATGAAAAATTAGTATGATGGCCGAATTGATCATGATAGATTTTTATGGTGTGTTTTGATATTTAATAACATATAATGGTATGAAGTGAATGAACAGTGATAAATGAGTGTGTATGCGAAAATATAAGTGAAAATGATGACTTGGCCAAAATGTATATGTTGGCGTAAATGTGAAATTTAAGTGAATTTTTAATAATATATTGCCCTTAGTAGTGGTCTGGTAGAAAAATCCAGTGCAGGATATAATTGGCTAGCCATAGGGATTCCACACCGTGGTATGAGTCATGGCGACTCGATATTGATAGGCCAATGACGGTCTATCTAAGTGTACAGTGTATACGATGTTTACAGTGATCAGTGTAGTGCAGTGCAATGATGAATGGTCCCATTGGGGTCATTCTATAGTATAGTGGATCTGTGGTTTCACGTCCCGTGTATCCGATCGGTAGATTTTCTATCGGGTATATACTAGGGGCATGATGGTAAATGTGTGATAAAATTGATTAAAACAGTGATAAATAAGAAAATAAGTGAAAATGGGACTAAAATATAATAAATGAAAACGTTTAGGGGCAAAATGATAAATTAACATAAAATTAGGTAAAAAGTGTAATGATAAGGATAATTTGGTAATTTGGACAAAATATGAGGTTAAAATTGTAATTTAGTGTAAAAGTGGTAAATTAGGAACCTAAATGTAATTTGATGAATTTATAAGGTTAAAAATGGAATTTAAGTGTAAAAAGGGTAAATTGGTAATTAAAAATAATTAAAAGGGGTCAAAGTGGAAATTAAGAATAAGCGAGGTTAAAAGTGTAAAATTAAGCATATGTAATGGCAATATGGTAATTAAGTATAAAATGAAGATATAAATGGAATTAATGTAAAAGAACGGACATGGTTGGTATTAAGGTAAAAGTGGGGACATAGATGTAATTAATGGAAAAGTCAAGGATAAACTTGGAAACCAAGAAAAAAGATTAAAGGCAAAAATGTAATTAGTGAATAAATAAGTTTAATTAAAGGATTAAAATGTAAATAATGAATAATATAATTAAATGAGTGTTTATGTAATTAAATTAATAATTTTAATGATTAAATATGATTAATGATTTAATAGGAGAGAATAACAAATTAAAAGTAATATTAAGAGTAAAGTAGTGACATAAGTGTAATTATAGTAAATTGAAGTAGTAAAATTGGAATTTAAGGTAAAGCAAGGAGTAAAGTGTAATTTGGATTAAAATATTATGGTAAGAGTAAATGATAAAGTGTATGATAAAATAATGAATAAGTATGGTAATGAAATTAAATAGTGGCATTTGTGTAATATAAAACAATTAAGAGTAAGAATATATATTAATATAAACTGTAGGGACCAAATTGTAAATTTACAATTGTACGAGTAATTAAGATATTATATTGTAACTAATAGTTGGCACCGATATTAATTGTACATTTGATAATTAGCGAGTAAATAATCGATGAAATCGGAATATTGTAATACAAATAATTAATGATTAAGTAATGGTCTTAAATTGACCTAAAGTATAATTAGATATGTGTGTGTAATTTAATTAGGGTTGTTAAGTGACAGAATTGTAAATAAGATATAAGCAGGGGTAAAAGTGTGAAATAGTGGCACTAATGTGAATGAGTGGAAAGTGAGGAGAATAAAGGTAATTGTTTCGGATAGAGTTAATGTAGGGATCAGATAATACATTAAATAAAGGACGGACTACTGATTAAATATTATAACATTAACTGGAAAAATTGACTAATAAGAGAAGTGAAGAAAATATTGATTTGCCTATACATTGGTAAATAAGGGAATGTCACAGAAATTAAACTAACAATGTAAATAGTGATGATGATATCAATAAAAGTGCAATAAGAAGATAATTTGAAATTGTGGTAAATACAGATGACTAAATTGTAAATTATTATAGAAAGACTTTTAAAAAGAGGTTTTAGTGAACTAAGTTATAGTGTAAGATTTCTGAATGAAAGGCTATAAAGGATTAATAAGTTAATTGTGTAAATTGCTAAATTGGAATACTAAAAGTATCTGATTTATATAATGGAAAATAATGAGTAAAAGGAGAATAGAGATAAATGGTAATGTGATTAATAGGAAGTATTAAATAAAAAGGAATTAATGGACCCATTTTAATGTTGAATATAAAAGTGAATAAAAATTAAAAAAGAATCTATGTATTAAGAATGAATCTATAAGAACTACAATGATGAAGAGTGTGGATTCGATGATTGTTAAGATTTATGTTAGTAAATAATTAATGAGAAACTACTAGAGTAAAAGATAAAAGTGATAGCAATCTCAGTAACAATAGAGATAGTGTGGATTAAAGCAGAAATAAGAAAATAATGATAGAATAATAAGTGCTCCAATAAGCTAAGTGATTAAATTATAGTGATAACCATTCGGGAATTAATATGACTCGAAAAGGATTAAAGTGAATAACACAGTAAAAGATTTAATATAATAAAGATATTAATATAAAAGGATTAGTGTAGTGCCACAAAGTAAAGGAAGTGTTGGGAACGTAAAGGAAATAATAGTGTTAGATCAGTGTCACTAACATCGGAAATAATGACTAATTAATAAATGATTTAAAAAATAGTAGAGTATCCGATTATAGACTGTAATTAAGTATATAAGTTAAGGAAAAGGGAAGAAATCCACAAGTTATAATATAGATAAAACGATAAAAAGAATTGTTAATAGAATTGATTATTAATTAATAGACCAAGGATAAAATAGTCAGTGTTGAAATTATTAGTGCACATGATAAAGATAGCAATAATAGAAATGAAAAGGATAAAGTAAGTGATGTGTAATAGTTACAGAAAATAAACAAATGAATATATCTATAAGATAATTACGAAATGGTCGGTATAGCTAGCTCTCAAAAGTAATGGAAAGAATGTAACAGTAGTATATCGTAAAGGTTAACAGTGTAAGTGATAGTGAAATTGACCATAGCATAATAGTGATTAATGTAATTATAAAATAGTGAAAAAGGTAAAGATAATGATAAGTGATAGCAGTGATAGTGAGAAAAGAAAAGATAGTGAGTGCCATAGAAGTATGTTCAACTGTGTAAAGACTCAGGAATAAATATTCCCATAATCTAAATAAAGGAAAATAATTACGTGTGTATGTATATAGGATTAGTGTGGAAAACTTAGGATATGTATCCACCACTGGGCATTTTAATGCTCAGCGCGTAGAATGTTATGCGCGTAGGTTATGATAGTTTAGACGTGACCAAAGACGTAGTGATAACAGAAGGATGGTCGATAGCAAGGATTGAAGGATTAGCATGGCATGTATACGATCGCAGCAGGGAGAAGCAATGGTATGGGTATGTGATTTGTATGTTAATGCATTGTTATGTTTATTGTATATATATTGTTGTTGTAAAAAAAATTCTACAAAATTATTGAGTACTTTATAATGTATGTCAGTGCAGTTTAACATCCGGTATCCGTATCATTTATGGTATAAGGGTGTTACAGTCCAACATGGATGAGCTCCGATATTGAGCTGAAATTGTACCTCGGCCCGCTTTTGCATCTGATTGCCTCCAACAAAAGTACGTGTTGGTAGTCTAGCTTCCCAAAAGATCTTCTTTTCTGTAGAGCTGTGTGATTCTGGATTGCCCTTAGCATGGTGTGCCCGAGTAGGCTTGTTTTTCTTGGTGTTTCTCCTCTGTACAGGCCCATATGATTTTATACCGAATGTCGTGACCGACAATGTTGAGCTGAATCCATCTCTTGGACCGCCTTTGTGCATGAGATTTATTTGGACCTTTCCCTCAGAGTCATGTACACAGCAATGTATACAAAAGATTGTGTGTGCGTATGGAATTATGTGTGTGAGGTATATACACAAAGCTATATACAGGAAACACATGCAAAGGATTAATGCACAAAAATTATGTGTACACAACTATACGTGTAAAGGATTGAATGCATGTGATATGTGCTTATGATATGCATGCTAAACATGTGCAAAGAATTATGTGTTATATGTATGTAGAAATTATGTACACGAAATATGCGCGAAGAATTGCATATGCAAAATATATACAAAGTTCATGCATGTGTGAATGCATGTTAGGCATCGTGAAAGGCTATGCACATGCAAAGTTGTGCAAAGAGATATGCAAAAAATTGTACATTTGAGACGTACGTGAGATGCAAAAATGGATAGACCACATCCTAGGTGGTTAAGGGATTCATTGAGGGTACTGCTTATACTGTCTGATGCCCCCAAGGATCTAAAAGACATCTTGGCTTAGGAACTTCGACCTATAACCTTTTCAGAGAGAACCGTCCGGTGTGCATTTTTACCCCCCTGGTCAACGAGCATACGCCTTTTGCCATGAGCTGTACAGCGTTTTGCCCCCAAGACTTTAACTCGTGTCCTAAATTATGCACTATCTGCTTGAAAGGAGACTATTCGGATCGCCTTATCGCTCCATATACCGGTGGTCATTTATTAAAGATAGTACGTCCCTTGTGGATTTTCACACTAGCTTTTCTTAGTGGGAAATGTGTACTGCTGGAGATTTTCACACAATCTTGTGCCTAAGTTTTGCCTGGAATGGACCCAACCTACTCCAGCGGCTTTTATTTATTTTATTTTTTGTAGGACAAATTGACTGTTTTCAGGTTTTCACCCTGCCTTGTGGCCTAAATTTTGCTTAGAGAGCCAGTTACGGTTTTCATCTCTAATCGCCTCTTTTTTTTTTGAAGGGTATGGCTGCAAGAAAAGTTGAAACTACTATCAGAGCCCCCTTTTAGAGTGATCAACAGTTATTCATTGAGGCACTTCCTTCCTAGACAGCTGTTGTATTCCTTTGCCTCTCCTAACGAAGGTGTTGCTAAATTGGGCGAGGTGGCGGATGAGGACATCAACTTCATGTGCTCCTGGCTCCCCTTTTCTGTTGTGACTCTGGATGGTTTTTCGGGATGCGTACCCTTGTGCAAATTTCATAAGGCCACTTTCTATATTACCGCCTGCTGTGTTCAACAGTTCGGAGGGATTCAAGATGTTGTGAGGCATCCTCTATCCTTTCAAGGTGGCCCTTTATCTTCTGATTTTACCTCCAGATACCATAGCCTCCGGGCATAGCTGCCAATAAAGACTGTCATACCACCTATTGGGGATTGTTCCTCTGCTTCCACTAGTGTATACGAGAGATGGATGATTAGTCCTGCAGTTGATAATAGGACCCATCGACTTAGGCATCTGACTGGCTAGAGCAGTGGCAGAGCGTAGCTTATTAGATTTCGTACATCCAATAATGAACAATGTCTTTCTTTTTAAAAGAGAACTAGAAGATAATGAACATATGAGTTGAATTGTTTCTATTTTATTTATTTTTCAAAGATTTCAGTATAATTTCTCTATACATGATCATTATCTAACATAGATTTAAAATGTAAAACTACATCTAATCCAAGAGTAGATCTTGTAAGCATCAAACTCCTATTTTCAATCAGCCCTCTTGGGTTTTCTTGATTGGACATTTTCTCTCGAGCCTTAAATTTTTGACCAGGGTGCCTTTTTTCGATTGACGAGGCGCCCATTTTTAGCAAGGCCGCCTTTTTTAAGTTTTCGACCCGCAGGACTTCTATTCTCTTCTTTTGATTTTTAGTCTTTAGCCATGAAACCTCTTGAATCTGTCGACATTGACTAGTTCCTTGAATTTATTCCCATCGTGGTCCAGTAGAATCACTACTCCCTTGGATAAGAGCTTCTTAAGAACAAATAGACCTTCCCATGTTGGCCTGAATTTAACCCGTATGTTCGGAATACCTAGTCATATTTGCTTGAAGACTAAATCTCCCTCTTTCAGCGGTTGCCTTCTAACTTTCTTCTCGAATGACCTAGTAAGCCTTTTCTAATAGACTTGGTTGTGATAGTAAGGTCGCAACTTGTTCTCATCTAACATATTCAGCCGCTGCACTCCCAATTATTTTCTGGAATTTGGGCTTCCATGACTACCCTTAAAGACTTGAGCTCCACTTCAACTGGCAATACTGCTTTCATCCCTTATACCAAGGAATAAGGCATGACTCCTGTAGAGGTTTTGACAGTGGTTCTCTAGCCCCAAAGTGCAAAAGGCAATTTTTTTGCCCAATCCTTGTAGTTCTGAACCATCTTAGCCAAGATCTTCTTGACATTCTTATTAGCAGCCCCTACTGCCCTATTAGCTTGAGGGTGATACGGAGAGGACTTGTGATGCTCATAGCCATACTTTTGGAGTAGCTTCCTAGTTTCAGCCATAAACTGCATCCCGTTATCAGACACAACATGGTGCGAAAGACTTTTTCACACATTGTTACATTGTTAATTCTGGTTCGGCAACTTCACGATCATCTCCTGGCATGTCTTCATAGGTCCAGGCAAAGACTTTTTCACACATTTTTTTTAATATTCTCTCAAATTTTAATCTCTCTTTAAGAGTTACATCAGATGCTATCAAGATTTCCTTTAGGTTTTCCAAAGTTTCGAGATTAGATGGAATGGCATCAGTTAAATCAATGTCAAATGAGTCATGATCATGATTATACATAGTGAAATCATAAGAAATATCACACAAGTAAGCAAAAATGTTTATCTTATTAATGCAACTAGAATTAAAAATGTCATTATTAAATAGTTCAAAAATAAAAAGAACATCTAAGTAGCTAGCATCTTCCTCTGCCGCTGACACAAATTGCTTGAAAATCTTCTAACACCTCAGGCTCCCCTTCTCTGGACGGTGCCCCCAAGATTGGTGATGTTATGGCCTTATAATGACTCTATCTCTTTCTCTTCTTCCTTTAGGCCAGGCATCAACTATTGAATGCGATCTCTTAGAGGACGACAATAGTCTGTTCTATGCCCTGTGTATTGGTGGTATGCACAATACCAGTCAGTTCTGTGTCTAGGCTATCCTTGACTTGGGGCAGGCCCGATTGGCAAGGGTTGTAACTTCCCTTCCTTGATGAGACGGGTGAAGTGCCAAGATAATGGCCTACCCGAGATAGTGAGAAGGCACCGAGTTGTTCTAGTGACTGGGATTTTTATAGCCCTAACATTTCCCTTACTGTTGTTGTGGATACCTGAGCTTCCATTTTTCAAAGTATGCGTCAACGCTGGGTCTCCACCCTCTTCAGGCACAATGTCACATTCTAGAGTAGGTCTCATATCTTCTCTTTGTTCGACTGGTGAAATAAGCAAAACCTTGCCTCTAGGCTCGAAAGTAAACGGAAGCACTACGATCATCGCTATATGAGCCTTCCTGGCCATGGCTGGTTCAGCTTGGTTACGGGTAGTCGCTATAAGTTGAGCTTAAAGAACGAACGCCATGGCATCCATTCTTTCCTTAACTATGGCCAACAACCTTTTTTCAAGCTCTTCGAGCCTTCTATCCACCTCTTGGGCAATTAAGGCACGAGTCTCTTCAGTCTGTTGCAAAGGTTCAACCATTTTCAATGCCTGCGAATGTTCTAATAAGAATGCCAAATCTCTGTCAACCAACTTGGACTATGATTGCTCTTTAGGCAATTTTCAGGATCCCAAAACCAGCTAAGCAACTGGTCCACGATGGCTGAAAACTCGAAGGGTTAGAATGATGTATGTGATGCATGGAATAAACTTATGCACAAAACAACATATACATGTGAAAATTATATGCACAGAATAAAATGTACACACACGAAATGAAATGTACATGTTTTTTTTTATGTTTTATGTACATGAATGACACATAATGCATGAGCATGCTGTGCAACATCCATAACCACATGCAAGCAAGTAGAGCCTTCCAACCTTGTTACTCCCACACATGAGGTAGTGCGGTTTCTTTCCTAGGTGGGCTTAATCCATGGGTTAACGGGGAACCCAATGGACGCGTATGGTGCACGATGGAAAACCGGAACCTAACATCTCTTATCTAATATACGTATGGCTTTTGACTATTGTCTATTTAGGCAGTCCGAATAAATCGACATGGGCCTATCGGGGCATAAAAGCCTTTGATTAGGTGGCCAACCAATCTATCTGGGTTTGTCTAATACATAATGATCCACACAGCAAGCATAGTATTATGGTTCATACCACCTAGGGGAGGTATCTACTTTCATTACATGAACTTTGGGCAGGGTGATGATACTTTAGGTCTACCCAAGCATGGTCCCTGCCAACGGGTCTAGCTCATCACGAGCATAACGACCAATTGGGTCTCTATTTAATATACCATAATGGTACGAGGCTTGGGGTGGTGATTATCCTTAACACTTCCCTACATTGAGTGAACGTATGGTCGTGCTTCGGGAATGTACCGGGGCTAAAAGAGGGATCAAACTAGCATAGATCTAAGGCTCTAATGATATGCTATGCAATTTCGAAGAGGGATGAAATTTTTAAATTGAAACTCAATTATATGTTTTAATTAAGGTATTTTCGAAGCAAAGTCTCATTTATAGTCCCCAATGGAGTCACCACTGTGACGCACGCCGAACTTCGGGGGCCCCAAAAACTCGCTTTTAGGGTCTTCGGGAGAGGTTCTTAGAACTTGTAAAAGATTACAAATGCGTCTATTTTGGGCAACAAGGAGGTGTTTTGGAGTCGCCATCCAATAAAATATTGGAAAGTGTTGTCTAGCCTCACTGAGCCTAAGACAGCGCATGTGTATCTATTTTGGGCAATCAGAGATATTTTGGAATCCTCCTTCCAATAAAACATTGGAAAGATTCATCTAATCTCATGAAACCTAAGACGATGCATATACGTCTATTTTGGGCAAGCCAGAGATATTTTGGAATTCCCTTTCCAATAACATTGGAAAGGTTTATCTAATCTCGTGGAGCTTAAGACAATGCAACTTAGGCCTATTTTGAGCAACAAGAGATATTTTGGGATTCTCCTTCTAATAGAACATTGGGAGGGTTCATCTAATCTCGTTAAACCTAAGACCAAAGATGGTTCGTGACTTTCCATTTATTCATATCTTGATTAAAATTATGATTGAGTTTTAAAGATAAAATTTCATTCATTTTCTCATTCGATTAAATGTAGTAAATAGAGCGCATATTGATCACGTAATGAAAACAGTAAATAAAGCAACATTAAAATAAAGTAAATAAAAGTACATTAATTTACAATAAAACTAGGTGCAGAATACAACCCTCAATGTAAAGGAAATACAAATAATGTATAAAATGAGGTATTTATTATGGTTAAGAACATTGGTTCTCGCATGCATATTTAAGAGAAAAAATGTTAAAGGTAACAGTTTATTTGGATGAAAAATTAGGACATTGGTCCTATTTTATTAGAAAAATTCTTAATTAATTAATAAAAATATTTTTTATAATTTTCTTTTAAAGGTGCATAAAATAAACAATTTTATTAGAAATTACATGGAAAAATAAATAAAAAGCCTAAATAGAGAAAATAATACAAATAATAAAAATAATAAGTTAAGTCAAATGAGTCTCCTGAATCTCTTCATTTGCTCGCGAAAATGTCCAAGTATTGGAATTAAAACAAACACAAATAAAACTATTGTTAGTAATTAAATCAATTATTATAAAAAAAGATATAAAAAAAATGAATAAAATGAAATGTAATAAAATACATCAGAAGTCCAATTGTTACATTTTAAACGATAGCATTTTAATTGAAAATCAATTAAAATGTTGGTGTCTTTTTTGTAGTTCTCCGTAAAGTATATGTATGTACACATAATAACCAAAATGACGTCGTATTGAATTTTGATCGATTTCATTTTACTTTTTTGTTGTTTTTTCTTTATTTTTTTACTTATTGTTTGAAATTTAAATAATCAGATATTTATATTTTATTTTAATTTAATTTAATTTTTATATAAAAATTTGAATAAAAATATTAATAAAATAATATACATATATATAACAATAATTTATAAATAAATATAACAAAACAAAATTTAATTGAAAAAAAAATTGAATCACTAGTTTGGATCGAATTTCATTATTTCTTAGTGAAATTTTTGAATTTTGAGTTCAGATTAAGTTCGATCATAATTTTTGAAGGTCATTCAAATTCTGTTTTAAATTTTGAATACATTTTTTGAATGAATTCACGTTGAATTTTCAGACTAAATCAAAGATTGCCTGGACTATTCCTAACCCTACCCCTACTGAACGACACAATATCAATGTTGTGAAAACTGGACCGGACCAACCGGTTGAACCGGTCTAACCGGGAACTGACAGCTGGTCTGGTTTCAAAAACATCAAAAATCAAAATGTATTTAACCCGAAAAGAACCGGCGAACCGGCAAATCAGGAAGAACCGGGTTTTGCGCCAAAAGACACCAAACGGTGTCGTTTTGATGGAAAAAAAAGAAAAAAAAATACGTTGTGAGGGATTAGGGCAGAAGAGGTAGAGCAGCGATGACAGTTATCCTTCTTCACCAGCTCACTCCATTTTTCCATTTTCTTCACTCTATTTTTGCATTTTCTTCGGTCACACCTCATCTCACCGTCGCACCGCTGCCGCACCCCATTTGCCCCCTAGTAGTATGAGCCATTTGTGTGTGTGCATTCATTGTGTGTGCTTGGCTTGTGACAAGGGTATTTTGGGTAAATTGCATGTTTTGGGGTTTTGCCAGTATGTGGGTGCATGTACGGTATTAGGGTGTGAATTAGTTGGGTTGCATTTGGGTGTGTTGCTCACATGTTTGTAGGATGTGAGTGGATTGTGTTTGTGTGTTTTGCTCACACCTTGGTAGGGTGTGCCTAAGTTGGGAGAGTTTTGTGTGTGTTCGATGTGTGTTTGTTGGGTGTGAGTGATCAAGATCCACCACTAGGAAGAGGACACATGGCTAGGGTTAGGAGAGAGGGGATTTAAAAGAGGAAAGAGAAAGGGAAGCAGAAATTCTGCTCCCTCAATCCCGTTTCTCTCTTCTCTTCATTTCTCTTCTTCCTCTTTTCTTCCCATTTTGTGCCCTAGCTTGGATTCAAGTCATATTTGGTGGGAATTGATCATCTCCTAGCATTCTTATTGGTGAGTTTTCTGCATTTTCATCTTGTTCATCTTCTTCTTCTCATTTTATGGGTTTAAGGTTTTGATCTAGGGTTTTGTTGTTTGTTGTATTATTGGGTTTGTTTATTAGTTGATCCTCCTCGTGATCCCAAAGGGAAGGAGAAGGCGTCGGGAAGTGGCACTAAGTGATTAGGAACTAAGGAGATTCAGGTCTGGGAGTTTTTGTGATTTATGCATTTTTGTGATTTTTGCTCTTTGGATGAATTTCTGGAAAATTTGGTGTTCTTGATATTTATAATGGTTTATATGTTATGGGTTTTGGTTTAGATGATTTATAAAGCCTTGATTGTGAGTTATTGAACCCAAATGTGCATTTGATTGAGATGATGAATGAATAGTGCTGAGATTTAAATTGTGTAAATTGATATTATTTTTAGCATGATTTAATTGAAATTCTTGGTATAAATGTTGTGTTTTATGTTGTTTATGATGTTTGGGTTGCTGGATTTGAGGTAAGTTGATGTTTGAGTTGAGATTTGAGGTTTGGGTGTTGTGGAGGTGAATTTTCTGCAGATTTCTCGTGTAAGAGCTGGAAATCACGACTCTGTCGCGAGAGCGACATCATCGCGACCTCGCGATAGAGCCCGATGAAAGCAGCTCTCACATGCGTCCGAGCTCCCTGCTGAGCAGAGCAGCAGAGCCTTCATCGTGAGTGCGACAGAGCGCTCGACTACCGAGCTATTTTGGGCGATCCTTTGTCGCGAGCGCGTTCTCGAACGCGAGCGCGATGGATCGGGCTGGCAGCTCACTGTCGCGAGCGTGACAGTGAGTTGTATTTGATCCTCCGTGACATCGCGAAGATTGCCGTGATCGTGACCTGGGGCAAGTTCGCCTCTGTCGCGAGCGCGATAGTTTTTGCGAGCGCGACAGTGACCTTCTTCATGCCCTGTTTTTCGATTTTGCCTTTTCTTCTAAAATGAATTTCAAATGGTTTTTTCATGAATTTTTACCTCTGTATGCTATATAATATGCTTGTTTATATGTGCAATATTATGAATCCTTCATGATAAATGATATGCTATGATTTGGAACCTGAATTGTATTACATGACCTACGAGAGTCAGTCTAGTGGATAGTTAGGCATGCCTAATAGAGTCTTTTAGCTGCAGCCTCAGTTCCGTTTGGACCCCAATCAGGTCCCCGTCTGGTTCTTTGCGAACCCTTATGAATTTTGGATCTTGTTTAAGGTCCCTTCGAAAAATTGTTTTTAATGTGATAAAATAATGGTTTTCGATACGTACCTGTAAGGTACTGTCTGTATTCGATTCGTACCCGTAAGGTACGGTTTGTATACTCATTATCCACTACTGTGAGTCAGCAGGTGTTCTGTTTGCTTTGGTTTGCTTCGATATGATTACAAGAATATGATTTTCGAATGTGCATAATGATAAGTATGAGAAATCAGTTAATATGTATATGAATGTGGATATGAGCTTCTAAATGTATGTCTTTATTCTGTAAGCATGATTATATATCTGATATGATTATCTGCATATGTCATATCGTGTATGTGATTTGCTTTGGCGACCACGTCCTCTCTTTTGTTGTGTGTTTCCCCACTAAGTGTTTATCGCTTAGCACGGTGTGTTATCCGTGCAGGTGCGGAAGGTGCTGTATTTTGGGAGAGTTGCCGCCTGTCAAGCCAACACATAAGGGTTTAGTGATAGGGCTTATTTTTATAGTATATTATGATGATTCTTTTTGTATTAGAACTCTCATTGTATCAGCATTTTTGTATAGCTTCCGCTCTGTATATTTTGGATATGTAATTATTTTGTAATATCAGTTTAATCAGAACATTATTGTAATGAATATTGTTATATTAATGCATGACAATGATGATGTTTCTCTAAAGTTTTAATTTCCGTATGTTGGTGATGTGTGAATGTATGCTTTGTATTGATCTGTTTGGTGTGACACCCCTACTCCTACGGCATCTCACTCCGATCCGGATGGTTTCGCCTACGTATGGGTAGGGGGTGTTACAGCACCGCCATCGTCACACCGCCGCACCCTTGCTGTTCCTCCTTTCTCGAGAGATTCTGGTAATTTTTTTTCTTCAGGTGATGGAATTTACGATTCTTATTAGTAGCTTAATTTGGAGATGTGTTGTTTGGCTTCTGTGTGGCATGATTAGTCCTTTGCTTATGGGTCAAGCATGAATTGTGGGATTCAAACAAAGATTAAGTTACTAACTTTATAGAAATGGAAGTCTAGTTGCTGAAATTGAAGGGTAAGATTTGCTGTATATTTGATAATGAAGCAGAGATTCATGGTTTCTTATTCAAATTGTAAAGAAATTTTAGTTTATGCATTGATCATATATATATATATATATATATATATATATATATATATATATATATATATATATATATATATACATATATATATGTATATATGTATATATATATATATATATATAGACATTTAATAAATAAATCTAGAAAAGCTAAAAGAATTGGAAATTTAAATGCCAAATTCCAGAAAATTGAAATGAGTTTTACTTGCTTGAAAAGGAATGTAGAATCTTTTGATCTTCAGCAGCAGAGGATGGAAGTTTTTGAATCACTTAATTTTTGTTTTACTTTTGATGTGTCGTCCAAGTAGAAATTCTTATTAGTTTTTGTAGACACCGGGTCCCGAGGCGGTCCAAGATCAGGATTACCCGATGATGAAATAGAAGACCGATTTTGGCAAGAAAGGTGAGAATCGATCGTTCCCTTGTCAAAGGTGTGTTTTTCGAAAAATAATTAAAAATATAATTTTTGGAAATCAAAATTAAAATGGAGTAAAAAAAATAAATATAAATATATTAATTTTGTGTCAAGATTTAAAATAAAAAAAAATATATAAAAAAAAATCGCGAGTGCCGCCTGCGTTAGCGCGGGGCCGCCTGCGCGGCAGGCCGCCCCAGCGCGCAGGGGCGCCTGCGCGGCAAGCAACCCCTGCGCGCGAGGCAGGGGGCACCGCGCGGCCCCCTGCGCCCCCCCTGCGAGTGAGGCAGGTGCCTCGCGCGATGCCCCTGCGCGCGAGGCGGGGGGCACCGCGCGCCCCCCCTGCGCGCGAGGCAGCAGCCTGCCCCGCACGGTGCCGGGGCACCACGCGCGCAGCAGGCTGCCGCGCCCCCTTCGCCCTCCGCGCGACCTGTTGGTCTTCGCCTGTCCTGTTTTTTCGCTGTTTTCAGTCTGATATTTCCGTTTATTTCACCATTTTATGCTATTTTGGATTAACTAAAAATAAAAGCTTTTTTGTCTTTTGCTTTTTTTGGCCAAGGCAAGATTAAATGAGGATTTTCCCTCATTTTCAAGGAGGACGGCAACATTTATTCAAGGGGAGTTTTTTTTTGAATTTTGCTCTCTAACTTTTTCTTTTACTCTCCAGGAAACATTTTCTTCTACAAAAATTTCTTCAAGAATTCTTAAGTTTTCTTCTCAAGTTTTAATCTTTGTTACTCTAAAAATATTTAATCTTGGATTTGATTTGAGCAAGAAAAATCAATTTTCTTTGCTTTTCCATCCCACAAAAAATATTTTCTAAAGTTAGTTTATTCAAAAATACAAATTTTACATTTTTATTTTTCGCCTATCACCGCAAAAATCGACAAAGGGAACGGATTGAGACATCTTATTTCCGATCTAGAAAAATTCTGAGGGTAAACACTTGGACCAATTTTATTTATTTATTTGCATGTTATTTATTATTGTGAATATTTTTGCCTCTTTTGCCATTAAAAATCATGGCTTTTGTCTAATATTATTCTTTGGTTTTTGCTACTGTTGGAATCTGTTCATGATTTTAATTCATTCTTCTTGTGATTTCTGGCGCCATCCCATTTTTATTCTTATCCTTATTATTATTATTATTATTATTATTGCTATCAATATCGTCATGTCTTTATGTTTATACCCACTACCATGTTTATTATTATTATTATTATTATTATTATTATTATTATTATTATTATTATTATTATTATTATTATTATTATTATTATTATTATTATTATTATTATTATTATTATTATTATTATATATCCTATTTGTGCCACTGTTATCATCATTATTCCTATAATTATCATCATCATCTATCAGCATTATATTAATATTTGTGTGTCTCATAATGTTATAGTTGTCACCATTATTTATTATTTATTATTGGTGTTATTGTTACATGTTGCATTTGTTTGATTAATTCACTTAGAATATTTGCTAATATATTTTGATGTTAATTTTGTATGAGATTTAATTTGAGTCGGGCTACGTGAGCGCCCTGCGACTCCCCCGGATGGGTCGCGACACGTGGAGGGTCATATCGGTTTGGGGTGAGATCTTTCCAATCCCTCTCTTCATGTTGTGATTATTTGTAAATAATTATTTTGTTTATGCAAGCGTGAGATAAAAAGTCACAAAAATACTTTTACAATTAAATTGAGTTTTTCACTAATAAAATTGGGACCAATGTCCCTTGTTTTAGCCTAACAATAAAATTATCACAATTAAAACGAAGAGTCAATTTTCAATAAAATGGGATCACTCATCCCGGTTTTCATTCAAACAATCAAAAACGACTCTTCGAACCTTCTTTAAATTAATACGAAGGAACCAATGTTCCTAGATTTCGAACAAGTGAGAAGGAACCAATACTTCCTAAAATAATGTCCCGATTTATGTATGCATTTTCTTATTCTGTGTGAGTGTTTTAAATTTACGTTCATTTTCCTTTTGGGCCCTTGTAATTAATTTTGGGGCAACTTTATTTATTTTAGGGGATTGTATTCCGTCCCCATTCATGTCTTTGATTTCCTTTCGATGGGGTTGTATTCCGCCCCAATCTCTCTTGTAATTATGTGCTTGCGTGTTTACTGCTTTCATTTATCGCTTTATTTTACTCGCTTTATTTATTGCTTTTACTTTATTGCTTTCGAATGATTGATATGCGCAATTTAATTAAATGCATTAATCGTGTGAGATGAGAGATATAATGTTAAGAAGTTAAAAATCCACTTATACTTAACCAAAGCATAAATAAGAGGGAAGTTCCGAACACCGGATCTCTGGTCTCGACCAACAAGAGGTGAGAGACCTTTCCCAATTCTTTGGAATTGGGTGGTGACTTCATGATACCTCAAAAGGTGCCTCTAGGTGCCATTAGGCTAGGTGGTTCTCCCCAATGTTCTATTGGGAGGGACGCACCGATGATGCCTCGTGGTGCCCATGATCAAAAGACGCAAACCTTCATACCTCGAATCCCAAAGGCGGATTCAAAGCGAGGGCCCTTGCTGGGTTTTCGGGTCCGGCACGCGTCACAGTGGCGACTCCACTGGGGACTTTGTGTTTGAGACTTCGCTTTGAAAGTACTTTGGTTAAAATATATAATTGGGTTTTTAAAACTTAAAATTCTATCTCTTCTCAAAAATTTGCATCACATTTTAGAGCCTTAGACTTATGCTAGTTGGTCCCTTTCTACCTCGGTGCATTCCCAAAGCACGACCCTACTTTCACTCATTGTAGGGAAGTGTTAGGAATAATCACCAGCCCAAGCCTTGTGCCTTTTGGTATATCAAATGGTGACCCGATCGATCGTTATGCCCGTGATGAGCTAGACCCATCGGCAGGGATCATGCTTGGGCAGCCCTAAAGTAAAATCACCTTGACCAAAGCTCATGTACTGGCAAGTAGAAACTTCCCCTAGGTGGTATGTTCCTTAATACAATGCTTATGATATGGGCCGTCACGTATTAAACAAAATCAAGCAAATTAAGTGGTCTTTTATCAAAGGCTTTCATGCCCCGATGAGCCCACCTTGACTAGATTGAGTTGTCTAAATACGTAATGGCCAAAACCCATACGAATGCGCATTAGATTAAGACTGTTATGCTGCCGATTTTCCACCGTGCACTATACGTGTCCGATGGGTTCCCTGTTAACCCTCGGATGAAGCCCACCTAGGAAAGAGACCGCACAACCCCGTGTGTGGCAGTGATAAGGTTGGAAGGATCTACCTGTTTGCATGTGGTTGTAAATGCTGCACGTCATGCTCATGCATCACACGTCATCCATGCATGTTAAAAATAAAATAAAATGCATACATAAACACATGTCCATTTTATTTTTCATATGTACATCCTTTTCTCTGCATATCTTGTTTACATATCATCCTACGTATGATTTTTTCCATGCATCGCATCATATCACTCTGATCTATTGACATTTCACTCATTGAGGACTATTTGCATGGCACGACCATGCATCATATGTCATCCATGCATCATTCTAACCCCTTTGATTTTTCAGCCATCATACACCATTCACCGGGGAGGTTCTGGGGTCCTCATAGCTATCTGAAGAGTAAGCAGAATTCGAAGTGGTTGGCAGAAATCTACCGTCTTAGTCAGAGCATCCATAGACATTGGGAATGGCTGGTCCTTCGCGACAGATTGAAGAGGCCCGTGTCATGATTGCCCGAGAACAAGATGAAAAGTTTGAAAAACTTGAAGGGAGGTTGTCAGCCACAATTAAGGAAAGGTTGGATGCCGCGGCACTAATTCTTCAAGCCCAAGTCACTGCAGCTACACTTAACCGATTTGAGCTAGCCGCGACCAAAAAGGAGTACGCGACGATGGCTGTAATGTCTCCATTCACTCTTAAGCTTAGAGGCGAGACGACACCCAACTCACTGATCGAGCAAGTGGAAAGAGGAAAAGGGCTAGGGCCCTTACAGCCGATGGGTCCTCTCAGTCCCGCAAACACTAAAAAGAGATTAGCTGATCTTGAGGAGGAGATCATGAGGTCCAAGCTTGCAACTACCCGGACACCTCCCAATGGGGCCGTTACTAGCCCTGCAAGTCTCGGAATTGGTAACTATGGTGACAGCAGAGTTACAAAAAGGATGGGGAAAGCGCCAATAGTTGAGATGGCTCAGAGGCATTACTCTAATTTAGGCAGACCTTTGTCTTGGGTCCTGGAAAGGCTGATGAAAAAGGGGGTGTTACAACCATTGCCGTCCAAGCTGGAAAAGACCTGGGGGCAGCCCGGGCACAAGGAAGGCGAGTACTGCGCCTACCACCAACACACTGGCCATATGACGGATAATTGTGCTAGGCTGAGGCACGAGATTCAGGATCTGATCGATAGCAACCAGATCACAGACCCTGAATGCCGCCAGGGTAGTGAGGGGAGCTTAAGCTTTACAGGGGGCGATGGAGAAGGTTTTAGAGCCACAAGGACCCCGACCTTCGGAATGACTCAGAGTCACTATGCCATACTGAAAAAACCCCTGTCCAAGCACTTCGCTCATTTTGTCAGCAAGGGGAAAATACAGTCAATGCCGGCCCAACCTGCCAGGGGCCAAGGGCGCCCCAATCACCGAGCAGATCTGTATTGTGCCTACCATCAGCGTACCGGGCACGAGACTGACGAGTGCCGAATTCTGAGGAGGCAAATTCTACACTTAATTGATGAGGAGCTGAGAAGTGAGGAGAATGGTTCCCAAAAGTGATAATAGGCCGTTGACTGCAGCGTCCGTGTTGGCAAGAGAAGAAGGAAGTAGTTATTTAGATGTTCTTTTTTATTTTTAAACTATTTAATGATGACAGTTTTAATTATAGCTTTATTGAATGAAATGGATGGATTTGCTTACTTGTGTGATGTTTCTTATGATTTCATTATGCATAATCATGGCACATTTACATTTGACATTGGTTCAACTAATGCCATTCCATTCAATCTCGGAACTTTGGGAGAACCCAAAGAAAATCTTGATAGCATCTGTTATGACTCCTGAAGCGAGATGAAATTTGAGAGATAAAAAAAAATAATAATAAAATAAATAAAAAGAGCCTTTGCCTGGACCTGGTATGACGTGTTGAAAATTGACAAAGACATTCTTGAGATCAATACTACTTCCACGTGCCAACATGACGACGAACCGAATGTTGAAAGCCATTTCTTTGCACTCCCACGACATCTGGGATGCATATGATGCCACCAAATAAGATCAAGCTTCGAAAGCTACATCAGGAGTTAGGCGAATGAGACTCAAGACCTTCACGAAGAAAACATAACTCACCAGAATACAACTCATCAGAACCAAACAACGTGAACCCTTTCCTCTCAACCATTTGAAATGTGTACCCCAAAAACAATTATGATCGACTCTTAACCATCCAGAACCCTTATAGCCAAAATTCTTGCTAAAACTATATGCCCGACTAGATTGAGCAACATGGTCCCAGTGGTTAAGATAAAAAGTGCACGTATGTGTAAAATTGAGGACTTGAGCAAAGCTTGTAAAAAAAAAAAAATTGGGTTGCAAAAAAAAAAAAAAAATAAAAAAAAAAAAAAGGAAGAGAGAAGAAAAGAGAGAATTGATCAGGGGGCAAGGGAATACTATTTGAAGAAAAGCTTCGCTCAAATCCTGTTGATCTACACATGCCTGCACGTTGTCATTCTTCTTGGCTACTGAAAAGGATCTAAAAGGCTAACCCACAAACCATCCACCCAATCCTAGCCGTCGAAAACCATTTCGAAAGCTTAAACCACCAAAACCGATAAAAGTACCCCCGATCATCCAAGCCCAACCTGTCACCCTGTCTCAGCCATCGAAAGGCCATCCCAGGGTTCGAACCGCCAAAGCCAATAAAGGCCAAACGCTAAACTTCATATTCAAGCCCCAAATAAGGAACCCATCACCTCGACCAGTCTGCACAAGGGTTAAGACCAAGACTTTGATACCAAGAGGAGCCACTCTCAGAAGCAGCAATCCTCCCGGCAGATGAAGATGAAAGCGAATTCAACCAATACTGACAAACTGAAGGAGGGTCCATGGCGAAGGCTTAAAAAAAAAAAAAAAAAAGAGAGAGAAAATATTCAATCAAGAAAACCCGCGAGGGCTGATTGGAAACAGGAGTCTGATGCTTACAAGATCCACTCCGAGATTAGATGTAATTTTTGCATTCTGAATCCATGTTAAATGGTGATTATGTATAGAGAAATCGTGCTGAAATGCACACAGTTTTTTGCAAATACATAAAGCAAAAGCAGTTCAACTCATCATTTCCTAGTTCTTTTATAAAAAGTAAAATCTAGATGGCTACTCTACTCCTGCTCTCACCAACTAGATGCCCAAGCCGAGGGGTCCTTTTATCCACTGTAGGGCCAAGTACTTTCCTCTTACATGCACTTAGGGTGAGGTCTATGATCAGGACAGTTCATTTTGCACGCTTAAAGTTGCCTAGTTCTAGCATAAAATCAGCGCATTGGTACTATCAATCCTCTGCCACTCTCGCCACTTAGGCACTTCAGTCAACTCCTCCTACTATCAAATGTGAAGTCAATTCTATAACGCTCTCAAGATAGAAAACAAGCTCAGACAACCATGACCCAAGACGCAAATACACGCCGATTATACCTGAAAGACCTTTTACAACAACTATCTACCCTCTACTATTCTCGCCACTCATGCACTTCAGCCAACTCATCTTGCTACCCACCGTGAAGCCAACCCTAAAGCACCTTCCCGATGAAAAACCAAGCTCATACAACCAAAATTTGAAACATAAGCACATGCCAATCATACCCGAAAGATCTTTCGCAACAACTCCAACCTCTCTCACAAAAAAAAAAAAGGCCGTTAGAGATGAAAATCGTGACTGGCGCTCTAAGCAAAAGTTAGGCCAAAGGGCAGGGTGAAAACCTGGCGACAGGCGGTCTGCCCAAAAAAAAAAAAAAGAAAAGAAAAAGCCGCTGGATTGGATTGGGTCCATTACAGGCAAAAAATAAGGCACAGGGTTATGTGAAAATCCGGCAAGGACGCATCTCCCGCTAAGAAAAGCTAGTGTGAAAATCCACGAGGGACACACTACCTTCAAATAATGACTGCAGATATCAGAGGAGAGCCTCATAATCCCCTAAAGGCACGAAATTCAAAAGCAATTCTAGGGGGCACCGATCCTGCTGCAAATCACGACCAAACCGGCTTTGGGTTCCCAAAATCCACTCAGATGAATCCTTATCCTGCATTATTGCATACATATGCATCTCACGGGCATGGCATTTGATGATGCCTCAATGTGCATTCACGCATGCACTTTATATATATCTTGCATAAGCAATTCTTCGCACGCATTTTGTGTACATAATCTGTACATACTTGCAACGCAAATCCTTTACGCATGCCTGGCACAAGCACTCATCGCATGCATCGGACAATCCTCCCTGAAAAAAAAATTATGAGCCAGAGTCCCCGAACCAAGGCAGCTCCCTCAGACCCTTGGGGGCATAATCGACCAAACAATGCCGCAAATCGCTTCAACTGAAGTTATCGCACCTCGACCACTGGGCCACTCAAAGGAATGGTGTCACCTGCATCCCGTATGACATATGCATATGCACGTGCATAACTTACCCTTGCATACAAATCTCTTTTGATTTCGCAGGAAAATCTGGCGTCTAGACACACCGACAAGCTGGTGTTTATCAGTCGTTCAGCCGTGGTTTCACACACCGACAAGCTGGTGTTCTATCAATCGCGCTTTTCAAAGTCTGGCGCCTTCACACACCGATAAGCTGATGTTTATCAGTCGTTCAGCCGTGGTTTCACACACCAACAAGCTGGTGTTCTATCAATCGCGTTCTTCAAAGTCTAGTGCCTTCACACACCGACAAGCTGGTGTTTATCAGTCGTTCAGCCGTGATTTCACACACCGACAAGCTGGTGCTTTATCAACCGCGTTCTTCAAAGTCTGGTGCCTTCACACACCGACAAGCTGGTGTTTATTAGTCGCTCAGCCGTGGTTTCACACACCGACAAGCTGGTGTTCCATCAATCGCGTTCTTCAAAGTCTGGCGCCTTCACACACCGACAAGCTGGTGTTTATCAGTCGCTCAGCCGTGATTTCACACACTGACAAGCTGGTGTTCTATCAATCACGTTCTACAAAGTCTGGCGCCTTCACACACCGACAAGCTGGTGTTTATCAGTCGCTCAGCCGTGGTTTCACACACCGACAAGCTGGTGTTCTATCAATCGCGTTCTTCAAAGTCTGGCGCCTTCACACACCGACAAGCTGGTGTTCATCAGTCGCTCAGCCGTGGTTTCACACACCGACGAGCTAGTGTTTCATCAACCACGTTCTACAAAGACTGACATCTAGACACACCGACAAGCTGGTGTTTATTAGTCGTTCAGCCATGGTTTCACGTCGACAAGCTGACGTTGCTCAATCATGTGACCAGTAGTAATCCTATGATGCCGACAAGCTGGCAAGACCAAGTTCCGGACAGCGACCGCCTCAGGTACGCATCCCTCCCTCTCTTTTCTGAATTTTGGCTCACTTAGGCACCTAGGTTCTAAGTTCCCTAAAATTGGGGGCAACTGTAGACACCGGGTCCCGAGGCGGTCCAAGATAAGGATTACCCGATGATGAAATAGAAGACCGATTTTGGCAAGAAAGGTGAGAATCGATCGTTCCCTTGTCAAAGGTGTGTTTTTCGGAAAATAATTAAAAATATAATTTTTGGAAATCAAAATTAAAATGGAGTAAAAAAAAATAAATATAAATATATTAATTTTGTGTCAAGATTTAAAATAAAAAAAAATATATAAAAAAAAATCGCGAGTGCCGCCTGCGCGCGAGGCAGGGGGAGAGCGCGGCCCCCTGCGCGCGAGGCAGCAGCCTGCCCCGCGCGGTGCCGGGGGACCACGCGCGCAGCAGGCTTCCGCGCGCCCTTCGCCCTCCGCGCGACCTGTTGGTCTTCGCCTGTCCTGTTTTTTCACTGTTTTCAGTCTGATATTTCCGTTTGTTTCACCATTTTATGCTATTTTGGATTAACTAAAAATAAAAGCTTTTTTGTCTTTTGCTTTTTTTGGCCAAGGCAAGATTAAATGAGGATTTTCCCTCATTTTCAAGGAGGACGGCAACATTTATTCAAGGGGAGTTTTTTTTTTGAATTTTGCTCTCTAACTTTTTTCTTTTACTCTCCAGGAAACATTTTCTTCTACAAAAATTTCTTCAAGAATTCTTAAGTTTTCTTCTCAAGTTTTAATCTTTGTTACTCTAAAAATATTTAATCTTGGATTTGATTTGAGCAAGAAAAATCAATTTTCTTTGCTTTTTCATCCCACAAAAAATATTTTCTAGAGTTAGTTTATTCAAAAATACAAATTTTACATTTTTATTTTTCGCCTATCACCGCAAAAATCGACAAAGGGAACGGATTGAGACATCTTATTTCCGATCTAGAAAAATTCTGAGGGTAAACACTTGGACCAATTTTATTTATTTATTTGCATGTTATTTATTATTGTGAATATTTTTGCCTCTTTTGCCATTAAAAATCATGGCTTTTGTCTAATATTATTCTTTGGTTTTTGCTACTGTTGGAATCTGTTCATGATTTTAATTCATTCTTCTTGTGATTTCTGGCGCCATCCCATTTTTATTCTTATCCTTATTATTATTATTATTATTATTATTATTGCTATCAATATCGTCATGTCTTTATGTTTATACCCACTACCATGTTTATTATTATTATTATTATTATTATTATTATTATCATCATCTTTATGTCATTAACTTATTGTTTGCCTATTTCATATTTGCTACTGGGTATTATTATTATTATTATTATTATTATTATTATTATTATATATCCTATTTGTGCCACTGTTATCATCATTATTCCTATAATTATCATCATCATCTATCAGCATTATATTAATATTTGTGTGTCTCATAATGTTATAGTTGTCACCATTATTTATTATTTATTATTGGTGTTATTGTTACATGTTGCATTTGTTTGATTAATTAACTTAGAATATTTGCTAATATATTTTGATGTTAATTTTGTATGAGATTTAATTTGAGTCGGGTTATGTGAGCGCCCTGCGACTCCCCCGGATGGGTCGCGACACGCGGAGGGTCATATCGGTTTGGGGTGAGATCTTTCCAATCCCTCTCTTCATGTTGTGATTATTTGTAAATAATTATTTTGTTTATGCAAGCGTGAGATAAAAAGTCAAAAAAATACTTTTACAATTAAATTGAGTTTTTCACTAATAAAATTGGGACCAATGTCCCTTGTTTTAGCCTAACAATAAAAATATCACAATTAAAACGAAGAGTCAATTTTCAATAAAATGGGATCACTCATCCCGGTTTTCATTCAAACAATCAAAAACGACTCTTCGAACCTTCTTTAAATTAATACGAAGGAACCAATGTTCCTAGATTTCGAACAAGTGAGAAGGAACCAATACTTCCTAAAATAATGTCCCGATTTATGTATGCATTTTCTTATTCTGTGTGAGTGTTTTAAATTTACGTTCATTTTCCTTTTGGGCCCTTGTAATTAATTTTGGGGCAACTTTATTTATTTTAGGGGATTGTATTCCGTCCCCATTCATGTCTTTGATTTCCTTTCGATGGGGTTGTATTCCGCCCCAATCTCTCTTGTAATTGTGTGCTTGCGTGTTTACTGCTTTCATTTATCGCTTTCTTTTACTCGCTTTATTTATTGCTTTTACTTTATTGCTTTCGAATGATTGATATGCGCAATTTAATTAAATGCATTAATCGTGTGAGAAGAGAGATATAATGTTAAGAAGTTAAAAATTCACTTATACTTAACCAAAGCATAAATAAGAGGGAAATTCCGAACACCGGATCTCTGGTCTCGACCAACAAGAGGTGAGAGACTTTTCCCAATTCTTTGGAATTGGGTGGCGACTCCATGATACCTCAAAAGGTGCCTCTAGGTGCCATTAGGCTAGGTGGTTTTCCCCAATGTTCTATTGGGAGGGACGCACCGATGATGTCTCGTGGTGCCCATGATCAAAAGACGCAAACCTTGATACCTCGAATCTCAAAGGCGGATTCAAAGCGAGAGCCCTTGCTGGGTTTTCGGGTCCGGCACGCGTCACAGTTTTAAATTTATTCTTGTTAGCGCATGAATTTTTGCTCTAAAGGTACTTGATAAAATGTGCAAGTGAGATTCATTTTTGTAAATGTTGTTTACATAGCGACTTAACTTTAATTTAAAAGTTGTTGTCTTTTACTATTTTGATATGATCTATATATTAAAAGTTGAAAGCCTTTCTATGCCGGCTGGTAAAATTATAAGCTGTATGTGTTTGCGTGTTTTGCATTTTTATTTATGTTGATCATAGTGCATCAATTTTCTGGAACTTGGCATTTAAATTTTATATATATATATATATATATATATATATATATATATATATAAAGTTCTGCTAATCTCCATTTTATAATTTGAGTGTTAGGACCAGAATATATATATCATATTTAATTGTGTTTGAATGTTTTTTTTATATATCATACTTTTAAATTTTTTATAAATAATTATATTAATATTTAAAAAAAAATAAAAACAGCGACTTTCATCGGAAACCCTAAACATTTTATTTTTTTGTCCTTTCCTAAACAAATATCCCAGCCGCCACCGCTCTCGTCTCTACCTGGAGTATCGTCTGCCTCCTCTATTTTGCACGAACTTTTTGGGGCACTCCCAGTTGTTGCCTTCGTAGCTTTAGGAATTTTTCACTTGACAAAAAATTGAATCATGAATTCGACAAGAAGATGATACATTACTGTCTGGCGCTTCACAATGATTACATCATGAAACTCGTTTGAAGAGTTTTCTTCTGTCAATTGAGACAATAAGTATGTTTTCTCGACTATTTTCAGTATAATTTGTCGCACTTTCTTAATGTGTTGCAAAATTGAAACGAGGGCAGATAACTATGGGATTTTTGTTTTAATTTGATATGGGAGTGAGATTATGTGACAGTCTCAATTTGGGGATTTCGTTGTTTGAGTACTGCAGAATCGATTTTTGTTTTCCGAACCCACAATGCATGAATTAAATATTCGAAATCTCGTTGTGTAACCCTAGTTTTACCTCGATGTTGCAAAATGACCATGGGAGTGTAGATGGAGGTGCGTTATTGTGTTCTTTTCCTCTGTTTCTATAAACTGTGTTCTAACTGCGTTAAGTCTTACTGGGTTGGTCGGTTATAAACTCTCAAACTGCCACATTCATTTTTGTTTGGATGGTTTGGGTTCATCTCAACTTTGATCCAATTCCACTTATCAACAGCTCTACTTGGTAGGGCAGGAAACTTAATTTGATTGCAGCTGGCCGAGCTGGTTGGCTCAAATATTGCCAGGCAGTAAGTTATGCAGCTGCATAGATTCATTAAGGCACAATACCAGCTCTTGACTGCTGGAGTTTCAGCAGTGTAAGATAGATGATGCCTTACAATTTTTTTTTTTGTTCAACCTTACAGTGTATATAGTTGGAATTTTCCTTTCTCAATGATACCTAATTACAGGTTTGAAGGGTAAGATAAGCTGCATGACTATCGCTCGTCTTAATACATTGTCAAACTGTGCTACCCTTTTTCAGGGTTAGCTTTTAAATTTGTTTTGTGATTTGTTTTCTAGATTTCATGACCAGAGTTATATAGGTAACAAGTTGCACTCATTTGTACATTACTCTTACGTTTTTCTGTTTCCATGTTTCTTTTCTGACTTGATTTATAGACGCGAGTGTGTTCTTGTAATTATTGCATTGAGAAACTTTTAAGGAGTTGAATGACAAGTGTGCCTACTGTCTCACATCATACTTTTTTTCATAAAAATAAATAAATTAATTAATAATTAAATTAAGGCCCATTTAATGGAATTATCTTTTCTGGTTCAGCCATGACGTTAGCTGCGGACAAGCCCAAGAGTGAAAAATGTCTCTTTATGACTGCGTGCTTTTGTTGAAACCTCATGTGAAGAAGGAAGCATTGATGGACTTGGTAGCTCAAGTAGGAAAACAAGTTTGTAGCAGAAATGGTGTTCTCACTGATATGAAATCATTTGGCATTGTTCAACTGGGTTATGTAATTAAGAAGCTTGATGGGAGATACTTTCAGGTTAGCATTCTTATGCTTCAATAGCTATGCGATAATGAAGTTTCTTTCTATTAATATTTTCTCTCGATTAATCATTTTCCATGTGTATGTGGTTGTTGTCAAGAGTATTTTCTCGTATGTACATGCATTAGGCTATTTTGATGTTTTCTTTTTTTCTTTTGATTACTATTGATTGATGAATTGGACTTCTAGCAATTGCTTTTTATGAGTGTTGCTTGATTTAGTTCTCATATAATCCTTGCTTGAGCTTTTGTAATATGCACATATTTGATTTTCTCTCATTTTGTTATAGGTTATTCTCATATGATATCGAAAAGTGAGCAAACTTTAAGTAGTTCTCGTTTGATGCTGAAATCAAACAAAAGTTTAATCAGCCTGCTGTTCAAGACAAATAATTTTAATCCTTTTATAAAATCAGGGATGGAGTAACGTGAAATAGTTTTGATATGAAACTAAGTAATATGCCTGCACTTCACGCAGTGATGAACACGATGAAAGTATGCAAAGTAATGATTGATGAAAATGCTGAAATTGTGCAAAGTAACGGTCAACAGTGTGCTTCAATCATGGTGGGGCGAAGCATATTGGTAGGAGTATGCTGTAAAGTCCATGTAGGTTAGAAATTTTTTTTTATGTATATAAACTCATTATTATTTTTGAGAAGTCATTATTCATTTATTAATAATATATTATGATTATCTCTAGTTTGATTTTGTATGTTAAATTAATAAATGAAGTTTTTGGTATTATAAATACAATGCAAAAACAATCATAAAAGAGTTAATTATGTGATATATCTATTGCTTGCAAATGTATTAATAATTAAATATTTCTAGTCATAATATTAACAAGATAGAACATTATTAATATAGATAGATTAGCACTTATTATACTTATTGAAAGATTCAAATAGTAGTTCTTATAATTATGATCATGAAAATGATCAAAGCTAATATGTAGATGATTGTTGGAAAAATAAGTTCATTGGAGATCTGCTAAATGAATCATTGTGTGGATATTAAATTTATATTAGTGAGAAATCTCTACATAACGGTGGTGCAAGTATTTTCAGATTTGAAATCACTAAAGTTATTTTAAGTAATGAGTTTTATACTTTAATTTCATGACTGCTTATGTTTATCGATATGTGAACATAATTAAGAGGTGGGATATATTATGACCTAGTTGAAAATAGTTGAGTGATCAATTAATGATTTATTATTCTGGATTTATTAAGTGAGTTATTTCACATGTTCTATAGTATCCCTGTTTAGAGAATTTATGGCGAGAGTGGGATATTAATGTGGACGAGTTCTACAAAGAGCATTTTGTGAATAATAGTTAAATTATTAGAATAACTATATTTAGATATATATGAGTTAACAAAGTGCATATTCAAAACCTAAATGAGGTAAAGTAAGATGAAATGGGTAATTGCATGGTAATTGTTTTATGGAAGGGTTCAGTAAAAAATATTTGACTTTTCTATTACTTGGGTAATCATGATATTTTGTTAGAAGTCTCTCATTATTTGTACACAGGCATAAATATTAATATTAATTAGACAATTAATATAATGATTTAAAGAATTTAAATTATGTAATTCATTAATTGCAAATATGTTTGTATCACCAAGTAAACTAGAAAATCCAATAGGTCACACACCTATAGGAAAATGGTATAATAGTAAAAAGGCAGATGTAATAATATTTAATATTATTATGGATAGAAGAAATAAATAAAGAAATAATTAATTAAAAGAGTTTAATTAATTATTTATGCTTAGAAAAGTCCGTAGAGTTTTCTGCGCATGGTCTGTACTAATGGATCAGGTTGGTCCATTTTGATTCTAAATAAAATATTAATTGACTATAAGTGCTTTAGAACTGAAATAATAATATTAGATTATTTGGAGAATTAATATTAGGTCTAGAAAGAAAGTTATCTATGCAAAAGCCCATTGGGAGTGGCTTATGCGCAGAAAGCATACATAAGGCTTTAATGGCCTAATTCTTCGGTCAAGCTAAATTAAATATAATTTATAAGTGTTATGAACCTTATATATTTAATTTGGTTAGATCTTAAATCCATTTGGTTAATTAAATCCAAGTCTGCGCAAAAAGGCCCAATGTTAGGGCTTCTACGCATGTCCCATTTTGAATAAGCCTGGACTAGATTTAATCAATCAAAATAAATTAATTAATTAAGAGTTAATTATGAGTTAATTTTTCAGCCTTTTTAGAGGTTTAATTCTACTAGAGTTGTGTTTTTAACTTGGAGTATAAAAGCAGCAGTTGAAATGGAGTTAAACTGAACAACAGAAGAATCAGATTTCCTCTCATTCTCTCCCTCTCTTGACTAAATTCTCTCTAGTTCACAGAGAATTTTAGCTGCTTTTGTTCATCCAATCTTGGTTCATTCAATTCTTCTCTGGTGTGGATGATCATTTGAGGTGTTCATCATTAGATACTGTGGTTTGCGACAATACAATGTGAAATAAAATCAACCGTTCAACAAAAATCAACAAGCGATTTTTCTAATTAATTATATAGCTTATTGTAGACAACGGGTCCCAAGACGATCTAAGATCAGGATTACTCAATGATAAAAATGATTGCTTGTTCACAAGTGAAGATGTTATGACTGATGTTTCTCTTGTCGAGGCCCTTCCTTTTAAATGAAAAAAATATATAAAATTTTTTTATTTTGGGAAAAAAATTTATTTTATCTTCTAGGATTTTCGGTGGTCTATCGTCGAGGTGGCCTATGCGGCGTGCACGAGGTGTCGCGCGAGGCCGCACCTCACGTGCTGCCTCTAGGCCGCACGTCGACGTGCGGCCTCGCAGTTGAGGCCGCACCTTGCGTGCAGCCTCTAGCCCGCACGTCGACGTGCGGCCACCCGCTTGCGGGCCGTTTCCCTTGCCGTGCTATCCCTTTTTCGCTTGCGAAAAGACTGATTTTTGGGATTGTAAAATCGATTTTTTTCATGTTTTAGTGTTTTTTGGAAAAACGGGTTTAGGAAAGCAGCTTCTGTCTTTTCCCTTATGCGAGATGAGGAAAAATAAGAAGAGAAAATTTTTATTTGACAGGGGATCTTCTTCCTTAGAAAAAGAAAGACAGAGGAAAGAGGAAAAGAAAAAAAAAAGGCACTTCTTGAAGAGAAAATATTTGTAATTTGATTATTCTTCTAAAAAAAAGGGTTTTGTTCTTGGATTGATTTGAGTAAGGAAAACTAATTTCCTCAACTTGGGCATTTCATTGAATTTTTTTTTTACTTTATTTTCGTAAGTTTTTGTGTTGAAAACTTGAGTTTACTTGAGTATTTTTGGTGTTTATCACTACAAAACTCGACAAAAGAGACGGATTGAGATATCATTTCTCCACTCTATAAATTTTGAGGGTAAAGATTTTTGGGCTTATCTTTTATCGTCATATTTTATTTTATTCTTTACGGTTTTGGCTAATGCATGAGTGATGGTTTGGTGAATGCATGTCTCCTTTTTGTTGGGTTTGAGATTTATTTTTTTTTACATGGTTCTCGTGACGTTCCTTCTATGTTTAAATGCTGATATTTTTTATTTATTGCATGTTCATTTATTTTCTCCTTTTTCCTTCACTTAGTTTCATTGGTTTAGTGCTAACATTATTACTATTATTATTTATTGTTCTTATTATCACGGTTAACATTATTATTATCGTTATTATTACTTATTAATGTTGTTATTATTGTGTTGTCATTACTATTACTACTATTATTATTATTATTATTGCTATTATTATTTGCATTAATCACTACTGGTGACATGGTTATATCATGGTTGCCATTAGTATTATTGTTATTAATGTTATTATTATTATTGTATTGTTACTGTTGCTACTATTTTATTGTTACTATTTGTAAACACTGGGTCCTGAGACAGCCCAAATCAGAGTTACCCAATGATGATAAGATGCCTGTTCACAGGCAAAAAGGTTAAAAAGTGACAATTTTCTGTTTAAATTTGCATTTTAGAGCGAAAAAATAAAAAATAATAAAAGAAATATTTTTAAAATTAGATTTGAAAAATGGGGTTTAGAAATTGTAGTATTTTTAGTTAATTTTTAATAAATAAAAAAAAATTAATTTCGAGCGTCGGCGGCTTGCGGCAGCGCACAGGCGCACGCGCCCAGCGCCTGGGCGCTCGGAGCACAGCGCTCCGCGTGCTCGACGGGCAAGCCGTCGCTCACCCGTCTTGCTTGCCAGAGTGCGGCGCGCGCGCTGGCAGCCCGTTGGGTGCGCCGACGAGCGTCGGTCGCACCTGTCCCGCCTCAAACGCCCATTTTTGGCCCAATTTCAGTTTTTTTCCGATTTTTTGACCTAAAGATCCGTTTTTTATTCCATTTTTGGTATTTTTATATATTTTTCAGTTTTTAAAATTAATAAATTAATTTTGAATTTAATTTAATTTAATTTTATTTATCCTTAAGATAAATGTCAAGGATTTAATTTTATCTTTTAAATTCTAATTTGAATTCAAAAGGATTTGATTTTATCCTTATATCTAATTTGAAGTTAAAAATATTTGATTTTATTTTCTAAAATCAGGTTTGAATTCAAATGGATTTGATATATATCTTTAAAGGATTTAAATTTTAAAAAAGATTTTGTTTTTAAATTCAAAATTTAAAAAGGATTTTGTTTTTAAATTCAAATTTTGAAAAGGAATTGATTTTTAAATTTAAATTTTAAAAAGATTTGTTTTTGAATTTTTAATTTCAAAAATATTAGAATTTTTTATTTTCATCCTCATTTACCTATAAATAGGAGGTTGAGGATCGAGTGAAGGAGGTCGGATTTCTTACTTTTCATTATTTCTTTTTCAACATAATTCTCTCTATTTTTTTATGAAATTTATTCTTCAAATAAATTTCTCAAATCAGTTTTCAATAAAATAATCTTTCTTGAGACAAAGAATATAATTTTTTGTTCTTGAGTTGTTATTTTCTTTCATTCTTCATTTTTAAGCAGTTTTCTTTCTTGGAATAAAACTCCGAATTTTTCATTTTCAACTTTAATTTTGCGGATCAAACCAAGGAAATCAATTATATTTTCCCTTCATCGAGCACGAATTTTGAGGGTAAATATTTTGGGCCCAATCCTACTTTTATTTTATTTATTTTATTTTATTTATTCACAATTATTTCATCAACATATAGATATTTATATCTATTGCTTATTTATTTTATTTCTAATATTTCCTTTTATTTCCATTATTTTATTTCATTATCCCACTCACATGTTGTTTGTTTTTTTTGTGAGCTTATTTATTTTCACTAAATATGGGGCGCTGAGAAGGGGAGCCCGCTAGGATAATTTTGGGACACCAATTTGGTTCATTTTCTTTACCCTATCTCCTTTTAGTTTATCTTCATTTCCAATTTGTTATAAATATTATTTTAATCCCGCTAATATAAAAATGGTTAAATGTTTTTTATTAATTAAATTGGGATCTTTTGTAAATTAAGGACCAATGTCCTATTTTTTTAGCAAATAAAACCGACACTTCAAAAAATTATTTTTTAATAAAAATGTATGCAAGGACCAATGTCATCACCCTTAATGTATATCCCGTTTTATGCATGCTTTGTATTTTATTTACAATGGGGGTTGTATTCCGCCCATAGTTTTGTTGTAATCTATCTTTATATGCTTTATTTTAATGCTGCTTTTATTTATTGTTTCCCTTGAATGGATAATTTGCGCTTTAATTTAATTGCATCGAATTGAATGAGAAATGGGATAAAACGCTAAATTCAAAACTCAATTATAAATTTAATCAAGTTATGAATAAATAGGAAGTCCCGAACCTACTCTGGTCTTTGGGCTCAATGAGGCGAGAGGGCGATCTCAGCATTCTGTTGGGGTGAAAACCTCCAAGACACCTTTTGTGTCCCGTAAAAAGGCTTAAACTTGCACAGTTCTAGGCGCCACGAGGTGAGAGGGCCGTCCTAATGTTCTATTAGGGTGGAAGCCTCCAAGACACATCTGGTTTGCCCAAGCGTGAGGCGAGAGGACCATCCTATTATTAGGGTGGAAGCCTCCAAGACACCTCCAGGCTTGCTTATGAAGGACATAGCAGCGCTGTCTTAGGCTTACTGAGGCTAGACGACCTTTCCCAATGTTCTATTGGGTGGCGACTCCATGAAACCTCCTTGTTGCCCAAAATGGACGTACTTGAAATTTCTTACAAATTCTTATGAATCTCATCCCGAAGGCCCAAAAAGCGGGCGGTTCGGGGCGCCCCGGGGTTCGACGCGCGTCACATTATTGCTATTATTTTATTTGCTATTGTTATTATTATTATTATCATTATCGTTATTATATATTTGTATTTGGTATTGTTATTGTTGTCATTATTTTATAGTTGACCATGTCTTATATTTCTTTATCTTATGTTTATCCGTTTAATTTTAGTATTACCACTAACATTTTTATTATTGTCTTTCTTGTTTGGGCAAAATGTGATGTCGCTCGTTTGAGCATCGCCGTGATCGAACGGAGCGGTCACGACGCGTAGGAAACCTTTTTGGTGAGATCTTACCTGTCTTTTATTTATGTGACTGTGACGCGCGCCGAATCAGCAAGGCCCTCATTGAACCCGCTTTTAGGGATCGAGGGATTGGTTCACGTCTTTTATGATCTTGGGCATCATGAGTCATCTTGGATGCCTCCTTTCTAATAGAACATTGGAAAGGAGGATCTAGAGCCACAATGTCTTTAGGCACCTTTGAGGTATTTTGGAGTCGCCACCCAGTTTACGAGAAACTGGGAAAGGTCTCTAACCTCTATTGGTCTAAACCAGAGAATGTGTTCGGAACTTCACTCTTATTAATGACTTAAGTTTTATAAATGAGTTATTAAGAAATCTAAATTCTATCTCTCATCTCACGCGGTAATGCCATAAATTAAATCGCATTCATTCACATAGGAAAGCGATAAATAAAGCAGTAAATAAATAAATTACGAAAATAAAAATTGGGACAGAACAATCCCCCAAAATGAATAAAAAATAAACAAAAAAATGGACAGAACAATCCCCCAAATAAGAAAATATAAATAAATAAGATTGGCTTGAAATAAATGAGTAAATAAACAAATATAAGAAATTAAAATGCAACATATATAAATCGGATTATTCATTAAATTTTAGGAATATTGGTTCCTTTTTATTTATTAGAAAATTGGAGAATTATTTTTAGGGTATTGATTGGAAAAAACCGAAATGAGTGATCCCATTTTATGAAAACTAATTCTCCATTTTGAAGGTGAGATTTTGTTTGCTAAAATAGGACATTGGTCCAATTTATTAAGAAACGTCCCAAATTATTAATTATAAAAAAAAACACGACTTTCTATAATGCGGATAATTAAAACATATATTTTTACATAACAAAATAATATAATAAAAAAAAGAAAAATAAAATAATTAACATGCAAACCATAATTTTGGATGGTCTCTAATTCTCCGACACTCCGGCCCGGGCACAAAGTGCAACTCGCATACATAAATAAATTTGAGGCAACAAAACGAAAATAAAATAAAATGTTAGTAAAATAAATTAAGTAATTAATATAATATGAACAAATTAATTAACTAAAATTAATTGAACAAGATAATTTATTAAAACAATTAATAAATCAATTAAATAATAACTAAATAAACCAATTAAATACGGACAATTAATTATATAGAACTAATTAACTATAAAATGGATACATTAACAAGAGATGAAAATAAATGGAACAAAAATAACATGCGGGGAAATGAGAGAAAATTAAAATAATGGAGGAGAGAAGAAAACACAGCTGTGTTTTCTTTAGAAACACAGCTGTGTTTCTTCAGCGGAGCGACGGGGAGCTCAGAGAAAGAAAGAAAACGATGGAGTGAGGCGGTATGAAAAACACAGCTGTGTTTTCCAAAGGAACACAGTTGTGTTTTTCAACCAAGGTTGCGCGCTAACACAGAAACACAACTGTGTTTCTACGAAACACACCTGTGTTTTTGCTCTATCACGCAAAAACCCACAGCCACCGCAGGAAAAGCACTGATTTCAAAATTAAAAGCCAAAAACAACAAATCCAAACTATATGGCATGCAAATAAATTAACAACTAACAATGGCATTAACAATTAAGACAGAAATTTAATAGACAAAACAGAAAAGAAAAGGAGTGGACAGAGGAGGAGGGGGTAGCGCACGAGTCGTGCGTCTCTTGCATGAGTCGTGAGCCTCTTGCACGACTCGTGCAAGAGACGAACGACTCGTGCAAGAGGTTCACGACTTGGATAGAGAGCAAGGGGGTACAGGCAAGGGAAATGATGCACGAACCAGAAAATCAGAAAACAGGGACAAACAGAGTATTTGAGCAGACCAAACAAACACAAAATCATGCGATTAAAACGTGCAACATATCATGCGAACATGTTCATTTAATCACAATAGCTACTTATGATCTATGTCTGATAACAAACAAACACAAACATACAAATAACAGATTAATAGAATCAAGTGAAAATGAGCAGAGTATATACAAAGAGAAGGAACTAACTAGTAAAGCAAAACGAGAAAGAGAAGGAAAAGAGAAGAAAAGGAAAGAAAGAAATAAAGAGATAGTGATCCAAGTATTTATCCTCAGAATGATATTTGATCTTTGATCTTCAAATGGGGAAGCTTCGTTTTTCCTCGTTGTTTTTCTTGAAAATGAAGTTAAAACCAAGACTTCAAAGCTTTTGGTGAAATGTTTATGGTGATAAGATAACAGAATAAAGCGTGATTAAATCCCAAACTCCAGGAATGGATTTCCTGGATTTAAGATATAATCTCAAAAGCTATTTGAGAAAACCAGAATTATTTTCTAGCTCTCCCCGTTTTCTTTTCTCTCTGTGTTCTTTTTTTTTCTTTTTCGTTCTTCCTCTCCTCCAAATAAAAATCTCTTCTCCTCTCCGTTTTTCAACTCTTTAAATGTTATTTGATATGATTAGTTCATTTCCTACCAAATCCCACGTAAAGGCATACTTTTAAACCAAACCTCCATGAAATAAGGAAGGAAAACGTGTTGAAGAGGAGCACACGTGAGGCAGCAGGTGAGAGGAACTCCTCACCTGTGAGCTGGGCCTCATGTGGTGAGGCAGCATCTCACCCAAATGAGATGGGCCTCACCAACGTGAGGCTCCATCTCACATGGGTGAGATGGGCCTCACCCACAGGCCCCAAAAACTCATTTCATCTCTCTCTCTCTCTCTCTCTCTTTTAAATAAAGTAAAATGAAAAATATTTTTTCGAGGAAACCATCACTCCCGTTTGTCTATTCGTCCATGAACAGGCATCCATTCTCATCATTGGGTAACTTCGGCCTGGGCTGCCTCAGGACCCACAGTTGCCCCCAGTTTTGGGGAACTTAGTGCCTGGGTGCCTAGGTGAACCAAAATTCAAAGAAAAGAGACATGACACGTACCTAAGGTAGTTGTCCTTCTCGAACCGAGTGATACGCCGAGTCTGTTACAGACTTACAAAACGCGAGGTTGCTCTTTTGAGCGGAGTTGTTGTTCTTCTGAACTGCACCGAGCCGAGGCTTACAAAGTGCGAGGGTTGCTCTTCTGAGCGGAGTTGTTCTTCTGAACTGCTCTTCTGAGCGGGGTGTTCTTCTGAACTGCTCTTTTGAGTTGGGTGTTCTTCTGAACTGGGTGTTCTTCTGAACTGCTCTTTTGAGCTGGGTGTTCTTCTGAACTGCTCTTCTGAGCGGGGTTGTTCTTCTAAACTGGGTGTCCTTCTGGACTGCACCGAGCTGCTGACAAGACTATAAAAAGTGCGAGGTGTCCTTCTGGACTGCTCTTCTGAGCGGGGTGTTCTTCTGAGCTGGGTTTTCTTCTGAACTGCTCTTCTGAGCGGGGTGTTCATCTGAACTGCTCTTCTGAGCGGGGTGTTCTTCTGAACTGCTCTTCTGAGCTGGGTGTTCTTCTGAACTGCTCTTCTGAGCTGCATGTGGTCTTCTTGGATAATTCCTGCAAAGCTATGTGCATGGAAGTATATACAAGAAATTGTATGCATGATATGAGGTGTAGATGTTTGTAAAAATGGATGGACTATGCCCTAGATGGTCAAGGGTCCATTAGGGATACAGCTTGGCTGCTCCATCATGCCCCCAAGGATCCACAAGTGTGTTAACTTGGCTTCAAGGACTCTGACCTAAAACCTGTTTTGACAGATTCGTTATGCATGCATCTTCCCTCCGTCGATGATCATATACCCGAGGTTCTGACTCACGTCCCTACCTCTGAAGTAATGCCGCCTTATCGCTCCGGGCGCAGAAAGTCATTATTTTAAAGGTAGTGTGTCCCTTGTGGATTTTCACACAAACTTTTCTTAGCGAGAAATGCGTCCTTTCGGATTTTTACATAACCCTATGCCTTATTTTTTGCATGGAATGGACCCAACCCAATCCAGCGGCTTTTATTTTATTTTATTTTTTATAAGAAAGACTGCCTATTTCCAGGTTTTCACCCTATCCCTTGGCCTAACTTTTGCTTAAAGCGCCAATTACGGTTTTCATCTCTAACGGCCCTTTTTTTTAAGAGAGGATTCTCAAACAATAGTTATTAGATAGATCAATGATATATTGCTTTGAAGACAAAATTACAAGACCAATGAAAAGGCAAACGGAATTCTTTTATTCATTGCAAAATTGTGTACAGTTCTATATGATTTCATCATACATGATCTTCTTTTCACAAGAATTCAAAAGCACAAGACTACACCTAATCTCGGAATAGATCTTGTAAGCATCAAACTTCTGTTATCAATCAGCCCTCGTGGGTTTTCTCGATTGAACATTTTCTCTTGGCCCTTAACTTTTGCCCAGGATGCCTTTTTTCGGTTTTCACCCTGACAGGGCGCCCAATTTTAGCAAGGCCGCCTTTTTTCGATTTTCGACCAACGGGGCATTTATTCTCTTCTTTTTATTTTAGCCTTTAGCCATGGAATCTTTTTAATCTGTCGACATTGACCGGTTCTTTGAACTCATGCCTATCACTGTCTACTAAAATTGCTGCTCCCTTTGTCAGTAACTTCTTCAGCACAAATGGACCTTCCTAAGTTGGTCTGAATTTTCCACATATATCTGGTACTCCTAGTCTCATCATCTTAAAGACCAAATCCCCTTCTTTCAATGGGTGCTTTCGTACCTTCTTGCCAAAGGACCGAGCTAGCCTTTTCTGATAGACCTGATTGTAATAATATGCCCGCAACCTGTCTTTATCCAACAGATTTAACTGTAATAGTCACTACTATTGTAGACACAGTGTCCCGAGGTAGTTTAGATTAGAGTTACCCGATGAAGAGATCAATGTCTGTATTCAGATAAGTGGATGGAAATTCGGGAGTTTTTGCCCTTCGATTTCACAAGGATTAAGAATTTTTTTTACCTATGACAGGAGATTTCGGAGAGTTCGGGAAAATTCCCCTTTGAAAATGAGGTTTTTTGGTCAGGAGACGGGCTTCCCGTCGGTGGTGAGACGCCCGTCGCTCATTCCCTCGCAACGAGCGACTGGCTGTCACTCGGATGCAGGGGCCATCTCTCACGTTTAAGAGACGGCTGTCGGTCGTTTAAGCGGGCGCGCGCTCGAGAGCGATGGCCGTCGATATGCCCCGTGACTCATGGATGGTCCGCCGGTTAAATTACCGCGTGTACCCTTTCCACACACGCCCGTCGGTGACACCACGGACGACCGTCCGTCGTTGATCAGACTGTTTTAACCGCCTGATTTTGTGAATCTTATCCAAAATCTTTAAAATATTTTCAAATATATTTAAATATTAGATTTGATTTTGGAAATATTCTGATAACCGATTCAGTTACGATCTGATTTCAGAAATCTTTTTCGAATTCAATTTTTATTTTAAATTTATTTGAATTATCTTCTAAACTCTATAAATAGTGGATTAAGTTTCATTATTCGGGGTTGGAAAACTTTTAATCAGAAAACTATTTGCGAGCAGTTTATTAAAAATATGAATTTAACAGTTTTTCACAAAGTCTTTATTTTTCGCATTTTGTTCAATAGAAATTCTTTGAACATTTCTATTCTTCTTTACTTTTTTACCTGTGAATTGAGCTAATTTGAGGTGACGAAATTCATTCGTTTTCGTCAATCCAGCTAATTTCGATATTCGAGTTGCTGTCAAAATATCAAGAAAGAAAAACATAAATTTTCTCTTCTTGATTTATTTTTTCAAGATATAATTTTCGTGGCTGAAAATCTCCCAAAAATATGCAATCACGAACCGATCCTTGTGAAGCGCGCAGGACTGAGATCACTCAATATTCACCTTAAAAGATAAAATTCGAGGGTAAATATTCTAGATTTAATATTTATGTAATTTAATTAATTTACGCCATCATTCTTTTATTTTTTATAAGTTTTTTTCGATTTAACAAAGGGCAAAGGTTAAAACTTTGATTTTTCTCTTGTTTTCTGAAATTAGGGTGACCGACGGGCCGAATGGTCACCGACGGCCGTCTCTTGTTTGAGCGATGGGCCGTCGATGGTGTTTTCTTCCGTCCGCCGGTCAACCCAGGGATGCCCGTCAATCATGCACAGTAGGCCGTCCCTGGGTGATTTTGTAACACCCCCTACCCATACGTAGGCGATCCCATCTGATAAGGAGTGAGATGCCGTATGAGCAAAGGTGCCACCAAACAGATACAAAGCAAAACATACATTCATCCATACCATACATACTGAAATACAGGATAATTAAAAACTTTAAAGGAAAAGAAAGCCATAGCTGATCATGCATTAATATAACAAAACCATTACAATAATGTTCTGATCAACTAGCTGAAACAAAAGATATTACATAACCAGAATATAAATACAACAGCGGAAGCTATAACAAAACTGATACAGGAGAGTTCTATACAAAAAGAATCATTACAGATTACAAAAACTGAGCCCTACACTAAAACCTTCTGTGTTGGCTTGACGGCGGCGACTCTCTCAAAGCAAAACTCCTTCCGCACCTGCACGGGTAAAAACACCGTGCTAAGCGATAAACGCTTAGTGGAGAAACACACATAAAATATGGACGGCCATTCACAATGGTCGTCAAGGCATAACACATACACAATGGCAAATGCAATAGCTTTAACATAATCCATATAAGCATGCTCATAAATCAAAGCCATACATTCCGTATCTCAATTTCATGTTCATGCCAAAATAATCCAACATCCGTCTCATCATTATACTCATTCAGATATCACATTTATATAGCCAATTCAGAATAGAGCAATTCAATCGAACACCTGCTGACTCGAGGTAGTGGATAACGAGTGTATTGAAGGTACCTTACGGGTACGAATCGAATACTGAGGGTACCTCACAGGTACAAATCAAAAGTCATTTCATTTTTATCAAAACACAATATTTTTACTGAGGGGATTTTAAACAAGATCCTAATACTGAAGGGTTCGCGAGGACCCAAACGGGGGACCTGATCGGGGTCCAAACTGAACTGAGGGCTGCAGCTAAAAGACTCTATTAGGCATGCCTAACTATCCACTTACTTGACTCTAGCAGGTTAAGCGTCATTCAAATCATAATTCAGAATACAACATATAATTCATCTGAAGAATCACGGTATCACTTATATCAAAGCATATAAAAGTATGACATGCATCATACAGCAGTATAAGTCCATTCAAAAGAAGTACAGAAATTCATTTTTGAGTTAAAACCGAGAAATTTCAGAAAATAGGCCGAACGGGGGTGATCGACAAGGTGGGCTGGTCACGAGTCGTGACTGGCATCACAACTCGTGACTGGCCTCTTCCTCTGGCTGGTCACGTCGTGACTTGCCTTTTCCTCTTGCTGGTCATGAGTCGTGACTGGGAGTCACGTCTCGTGACTGGCTTCTTTCTTTGGGCTGGTCACGGGTTGTGACTGACACCACCCGTGACTGCCTTCTCAGGCCTGTCACGAGTCGTGACTGGGAGTCACGCCTCGTGACTGGCTTCCTCTTGGCTGGTCACGAGTTGTGACTTGCAGTCACCACTCATGACTGGCCTCTCTGGCTAGTCACGAGGCATGACTGGGAGTCAGGACTCGTGACTGGCCTCTCACTTGGCTAGTCACGCAACAGACACAACCTGGAAACGGGATTTTCAACAGTAATGCGATATTCCATTTTCCAGAATTCCAGAACTCAAAAATCAATCCCATACTTGAATCAAAACCACACAAATCTGTTCTTAACTTCCAGAAGACATCTCATACACTATAAACGACATAATTACAACTCAATTCAGAAATTAAAACAACCAAATCAAGTATACATGCATTCAAGTTCCTCAAGAACACAAACCCTAAACATTACAGCAAACTCAAAATCAAACAATTTTATCAAACAAATCCCAAACCTGAGATTCAAAGCTTCAATCACTTAGCTCCGCTAGTCCCAGCAATATCCTTGCCCTTAGGATCGCGAGGGGCCACAGCTAAGCAACAACACATCGAAGAACAACCAAAATAAAACCCTAAGTTAAATCTAAACCCAAAGAAGAAGAAGATGATGAAAACAAATGGAAAACAAAGATGAGGAATGCAATGACTTACCAAAAGAATGCCAAGGAGATGATTGATTTCCACTAACAGTAGCTTAATCCAAGCTAGGGTTCCCAAATAAAAGCAAAGGAAGAAGATGAGCTAGAGAAGAAGAAGAAGAATCGGGAAAAAGAATTAAGTCCATGCCTTCTCACTTTTCCTTCTCTACTAACTCATCTTTTTCCCTAACCCTACACTTGTCACTTTCCTATTGGTGGAAACCAATCACTCACACCAATCAAACAAATACTTCTCACACACAATGCACTCCCAACTAATGCACACCCTACAATGGTATGAACACACACACAATGCACTCCCATCTTAAAACACCTTAATATGAAATACTCAAGTGCACAAACTATTTCCCAATTAATTCACACACTAATGTCATACATATAACCATATGCTAATAAACCCCAAAAACATGCATTTTACTAAAATACCCTTATGATATGCCGAACACATGCGAATGCTTACACATACAGACAGGCTCATTCTACTAGGGGGCAAACGGGGTGTGACAATTCTCCCCTACTAATAAGAATTTCGTCCTCGAAATTCTCACCTGAACTGAACAACTGCGGATACTGAGCTCTCATCGACTCTTCCGGTTCCCAAGTCGCTTCCTCGACTCCATGATGGTTCCATAACACTTTTACCAATGGGATCTGCTTACTTCTCAACTGTCTTACCTCTCAGGCAAGAATAGCTCGCGGTTCCTCATCAAAGGAAAAATCTGGCTGAACCTGAATATCCTGGACCGAAAGAACATGCGAAGGATCTGATCTGTACCGACAAAGCATCGAAACATGGAACACGTCGTGCAACTTCGCCAACTCCATCGGGAAAGCCAATCTATAGGCTACTGGTCCAACCTTACCCAGAATCTCATAAGGACCTATGAAACGAGGACTAAGCTTACCTTTCTTTCCAAATCGAAGTACTTTCCTCCAAGGCGAAACTTTAAGGAAAACCTTGTCCCCGATCTCAAATTGCACGTCTTTCCTCTTCAAATTGGCATAAGACTTTTGTCGATCCTTGGCCGTCTTCAAATTTCGCTGCACAACTCTGATCTTTTCTTCGGTATCTCTAACCAACTCTGGGCCAATCACTGATCTCTCGGATAGCTCGGTCCAACAAACCGGAGTCCTACACTGACGACCATATAAAGCCTCATATGGTGCCATACCAATACTCGACTGAAAGCTATTGTTGTAGGCAAACTCCATCAGCGATACATATCTATCCCAACTACCCGAAAAATCCAAAGTACAAGCCCTCATCATATCCTCCAGAATCTGAATGACCCGCTCTGACTGACCATCTATCTGAGGATGAAACGATGTACTGAAGTTCAACTTGGTGCCCAAAGCTCTCTGCAACTCTTTCCAAAACTTGAAAGTGAACCTCGGATCCCGATCTGAAACTATGGACAATGGCACACCATGCAACCGAACTATCTCATCCACATAGATACTGGCCAATTTATCCATCGAGTAGTCCACTCTAACTGGCAGAAAGTGAGCTGATTTCGTAAGCCGATCCACTATCACCCAAACTGAGTCATGTTTCCTCTGAGTCAAAGGCAAACCAGATACAAAGTCCATGGCGATATCATCCCACTTCCACTCAGGAACGGATAAAGGCGTAAGCAATCCCGAAGGAACCTGAAGCTCGACCTTTACCTGCTGACAAGTCAAGCACTTGGACACAAAATCCACGATGTCTCTCTTCATCCCGGACCACCAATAAAACCGTTTCATGTGCCGATACATCTTCTCGCTGCCAGGATGCATAGTAAAAACTGTACTATGCGCCTCACTCATAAGCTGTCTCCTCAAATCCTCAGACTCTGGCACACACAAGCGATTTCTGAACATAAGCACCTTATCCTGAACTGAGAACTCTGACTGCTTACCCGATCTGACCTCTTGCACAAATCGCTGAAGTCTCTGATCATCCCTTTGAGCATCCACAATCCTCTGTCTCAAGGTAGGCCTCACACGCAACTGAGCAAGCAAAGCCCCATCTGAATCAAATCTCCATCTGAACCGTCTTAGGAACAAGGCTGAAACTGCTTCCGACTCAAAGCATCAGCGACTACATTGGCCTTACCAGGATGGTAATCCACAATGCAGTCGTAATCCTTAAACAACTCAAGCCAACAGCGCTGTCTCATGTTCAACTCTTTCTGTGTGAGGAAGTACTTCAAGCTCTTATGGTCCGAAAAGATTCTACACTTTTCCCCATACAGATAATGACGCCAAATCTTCAAAGCAAAGATCACAGCCGCCAACTCTAGGTCATGCGTCGGATAGTTCCTCTCATGTGGCTTTAACTGTCGAGAAGCATAAGCCACGACCTTACCTTCTTGCATCAAAACACATCCAAGGCCAACACCCGAAGCATCACTATAAATGACAAACTCTTTACCCGAGATGGGTTGAGTAAGAATAGGAGCCTCAACTAGCAACTGCTTCAACTGATCAAAACAGGATGGCATCTATCTGACCACTCAAATCTGACCCCTTTCCTCAACAATCTAGTAATCGGAGAGGCAATCACAGAAAAACCCTTAACAAACCGACGGTAATACCCTGCCAAACCAAGAAAACTCCTCACTTCCTGAACATTCCTAGGCGCTTTCCAATCAACTATCGCCTCAATCTTGGCTGGATCCACCTGAATACCCCTAGCTGAAACAATGTGACCCAAAACTGACACTTCCCGAAGCCAAAAATCACACTTGCTAAGCTTGGTAAATAACCGATGCTCTCTCAACATCTGCAAAACCAATCGGAGATGCTCCTCATGCTCACTCTCATCCTTAGAATACACCAAGATGTCATCAATGAACACTACTACAAATCGATCTAGATATGGCCTAAACACACGGTTCATCAAATCCATAAAAGCCGCTGGAGGATTGGTCAAACCAAACGGCATCACAAGGAACTCATAGTGGCCATACCTAGTCCGAAATGCAGTCTTAACCACATCTGCGTCCTGAACTCGAAGCTGATAGTACCCTGATCGAAGATCTATCTTGGAGAAGACAACTGCTCCTCGAAGCTGATCAAACAAATCTTCAGTCCTAGGCAACGGATACTTATTCTTCACTGTGACCTTATTGATCTGCCTATAGTCAATACACATCCGCAGAGATCCATCTTTCTTCATGACAAACAGAACTGGAGTTCCCCAAGGACATATGCGAGGTCGAATAAACTCCTTATCCAATAGCTCTTGTAATTGAGTCTTAAGTTCCCTCAACTCTACAGGAGCCATCCAATAAGGTGCTTTCGATATGGGAGTGGTACCCGGCATAATCTCAATGGACAACTCGACCTCTCTCTCGGGAGGCAAACCAGGCAACTCGCTCGGGAACACATCACTAAACTCCAGCACAACAGGGATGTCCTCAATCTGAACTTGATCTCTCTTGGAATCCAACACAACTGCTAGAAAAGCCTCACAATCTTTCCTGATAAACCTCTTGGCTTGCATCGCAGAAATCACATTATTCAAAGAACTAGCACCCAAACCTTTCATAAACACAGGAGACTGACCTCTATCCCGAAGCACAACTGTCTTCTTATGGCAATCAACTATAGCCCGATGCTTACCCAACCAGTCCATACCCAGAATCAGATCAAACTCTCTGAAAGGCAACTCAATCAAATCCGCTGGAAGCACAACTCCCTCAACCATAAGGGGACAACTCCTAAAGACTCTACTCACACTGACACTATGCCCTAATGGACTGGTCACACATATCTCATAATCTAACTGATCAACCACATGCAACTTATCAACAATTTTATCTGTGCACAAATATGAGTGTGTGGAACCAGGGTCAATTAGAGCATACAATTCAGTGTCATGGAGTAGGAACTTACCAGCAATAACATCAGGCACATCCTGCTCTTCTCTGGCTCTCACAGCATAAGCTCTAGCTGCAACAGGCAACTCACGATCCACTGTCTCTGATGCAGCACCCTCTCTAGGTCGACCACCTCGACCTCTACCACGGCCTCTACCATGGGTAGCCTGAGAAGCATTCGAACCAACCTTGCTAGCCTCTCTCTGGGAACCTGAATCCTCATGCAATCTCAGACAGCTAGCCAAAAGATGCTCAGTGCTCCCACACCTGAAGCACGCACCGGAGAGCCACCTACACTCACCCCGATGAGTCTTACTGTAATGAGGACAAACTGATGCAGTCTCAGATCTACCACCTCTACCAGAACCTGACACAGCTGCAGAACCCTGTCTTCTACCTCTAGAAGCCGGGCCAGAAGATGACTCATCCTGCGGGTTCCTCGATCTCTTACCCGAGGATGAAGAAGATCCTCCACGAGAAGGGTTCCTCCTCTGAGCCCTCTCTCTCAACACAGTCTCAGACCTCTCAGCCCTCAAAGCAGCCTCCATAATCTGATAATAACTTACCCCAGGCATGCACATCAAAGAAATCAAAGCAATCTTCAAAGACTCATTCAATCCCGCCTCAAAATGCTTGCATCTGAAATCATCTGTCATAACCCCACGCGGAGCATAGCGAGATAACCTGTTGAACTCTTTCTCATAATCTGAAACTGACATGGTCCTCTGCCTCAAACTCAAAAACTGTGCCCATCTAGCATCTCTATAAGTCTGAGTAATATACTTCTTCGTGAACTCACCCTCAAAGAACTCCCAAGTAATTGAATCTGGTAGCTGAGGATGCCTGCAAACCAATTCCCACCATTCAAAAGCGGACCCTTGCAGTAAAACTAGTGCACACTCTGCCTGCTGGTCGGGAAGACACCGAATCTCTCTCAGAGCACGCTTCACTTTATCTAGCCATTTCTCAGCCAACTCAGACTCATCCAAACCTGTGCCATAGAAGTATTCAACACCTGCCCTTCTCAAATTCTCCATAGGGGCTCTAGGAGCAGTCACTCTCTCCAAAACCCTAGCCATGTCCTGATGCAATCTAAACATAGCCTCAAAAGGCATGGCTGCAGCCTCGGGCTGGACCCTAGCATGCTGAGCCGACACAGAAATTGATGGATCTATAGCTTGAGGGTTCACACTCTCAGCGGATTCCTCAAGTGATCCACGAAAAGAGTTAGAAGCCATCTAAACAAATAAGAAACAACCGCATCAGCCAACACAGATCTAGACACATACACATCTAAGCAACTCAACGTAACATCAACAACACCCAGAAACGCCTAAATCGGAGCTCTGATACCAAAAACTGTAACACCCCCTACCCATATGTAGGCGATCCCATTCGATAAGGAGTGAGATGCCGTATGAGCAAAGGTGCCACCAAACAGATACAAAGCAAAACATACATTCATCCATACCATACAAACTGAAATACAGGATAATTAAAAACTTTAAAGGAAAAGAAAGTCATAGCTGATCATGCATTAATATAACAAAACCATTACAATAATGTTCTGATCAACTAGCTGAAACAAAAGATATTACATAACCAGAATATAAATACAACAGTGGAAGCTATAACAAAACTGATACAGGAGAGTTCTATACAAAAAGAATCATTACAGATTACAAAAACTGAGCCCTACACTAAAACCTTCTGTGTCGGCTTGACGGCGGCGACTCTCTCAAAGAAAAACTCCTTCCGCACCTGCACGGGTAAAAACACCGTGCTAAGCAATAAATTCTTAGTGGGGAAACACATATAAAATATGGACGGCCATTCACAATGGTCGTCAAGGCATAACACATACACAATGGCAAATGCAATAGCTTTAACATAATCCATATAAGCATGCTCATAAATCAAAGCCATACATTCCGTATCTCAATTTCATGTTCATGCCAAAATAATCCAACATCCATCTCATCATTATACTCATTCAGATATCACATTTATATAGCCAATTCAGAACAGAGCAATTCAATCGAACACCTGCTGACTCGAGGTAGTGGATAACGAGTGTACTGAAGGTACCTTACGGGTACGAATCGAATACTAAGAGTACCTCACAGGTACAAATCAAAAGTCATTTCATTTTTATCAAAACACAATATTTTTATTGAGGGGATCTTAAACAAGATCCTAATACTGAAGGGTTCGCGAGGAACCAAACGGGGGACCTGATCGGGGTCCAAACTGAACTGAGGACTGCAGCTAAAAGACTCTATTAGGCATGCCTAACTATCCACTTACTTGACTCTAGCAGGTTAAGCGTCATTCAAATCATAATTCAGAATACAACATATAATTCATCTGAAGAATCATGGTATCACTTATATCAAAGCATATAAAAGTATGACATGCATCATACAGCAGTATAAGTCCATTCAAAAGAAGTACGGAAATTCATTTTTGAGTTAAAACCGGGAAATTTCAGAAAATAGGCCGAACGGGGGTGACCGACAAGGTGGACTGGTCACGAGTCGTGACTGGCCTCTTCCTCTGGCTGGTCACGTCGTGACTTGCCTTTTCCTCTTGCTGGTCACAAGTCGTGACTGGGAGTCACGTCTCGTGACTGGCTTCTTTCTTTGGGCTGGTCACGGGTCGTGACTGGCAGACACCACCCGTGACTGCCTTCTCAGGCCTGTCACGAGTCGTGACTGGGAGTCACGCCTCGTGATTGGCTTCCTCTTGGCTGGTCACGAGTTGTGACTTGCAGTCACCACTCGTGACTGGCCTCTCTGGCTGGTCACGAGGCATGACTGGCCTCTCTGGCTGGTCACGAGGCGTGACTAGGAGTCAGGACTCTTGACTGGCCTCTCACTTGGCTAGTCATGCAACAGACACAACCTAGAAACGGGATTTTCAACAGTAACGCGATATTCCATTTTCCAGAATTCCAGAACTCAAAAATCAATCCCATACTTGAATCAAAACCACACAAATCTGTTCTTAACTTCCAGAAGACATCTCATACACTATAAACGACATAATTACAACTCAATTCAGAAATTAAAACAACCAAATCAAGTATACATGCATTCAAGTTCCTCAAGAACACAAACCCTAAACATTACAGTAAACTCAAAATCAAACAAATCCAAAACCTGAGATTCAAAGCTTCAATCACTTAGCTCCGCTAGTCCCAGCAATATCCTTGCCCTTAGGATCGCGAGGGGCCACAGCTAAGCAACAACACATCGAAGAACAACCAAAATAAAACCCTAAGTTAAATCTAAACCCAAAGAAGAAGAAGATGATGAAAACAAATGGAAAACAAAGATGAGGAATGCAATGACTTACCAAAAGAATGCCAAGGAGATGATTGATTTCCACTAACAGTAGCTTAATCCAAGCTAGGGTTCCGAAATAAAAGCAAAGGAAGAAGATGAGCTAGAGAAGAAGAAGAAGAATCGGGAAAAAGAATTAAGTCCCTGCTTTCTCACTTTTCCTTCTCTACTAACTCATCTTTTTCCCTAACCCTACACTTGTCACTTTCCTATTGGTGGAAACCAATCACTCACACCAATCAAACAAATACTTCTCACACACAATGCACTCCCAACTAATGCACACCCTACAATGGTATGAACACACACACAGTGCACTCCCATCTTAAAACACCTTAATATGAAATACTCAAGTGCACAAACCATTTCCCAATTAATTCACACACTAATGTCATACATATAACCATATGCTAATAAACCCCAAAAATATGCATTTTACTAAAATACCCTTATGATATGCCGAACACATGCGAATGCTTACACATACAGACAGGCTCATTCTACTAGGGGCCAAATGGGGTGTGACAGATTTCCTCCTTTTTATCTTACCTTTTTTCCTCATTTACTCCCTCATCATCTTTAACCCATTGTTCTTTAAAATTTCATGGTTATTTTACTTTTATCATTTTATTTTATTCATAATTTTGTCACTAACATGTAACACCCCCTTCCCATACATAGGCAATCCCATCCGATAAGGAGTGAGATGCCGTATGAGACAAGGTGTTACCAACCAAAAACAAAGCAAAATATACATCCATTCATAACATACAATCAGAAATACAGAATAATTAAAAACTTTATATAAAAAGAAAGCACAGGCTGATCATGCATTACTATAATTAAGCTATTACAATAATGTTCTGATCAGCAAGCTGATACCAAAATAATATTACATATACCAAAATATAGATACAAAAGCGGAAGCTGATACAGAGAGTTCTATACAAAAAGAATCAATAACTGATACAAAACTGAGCCTACACTAAAACCCTTCTGTGTTGGCCTGAAGACGGTGACTCCCTCAAAGCAAAACTCCTTCCGCACCTGCACGGGTAAACACACCGTGCTAAGCGATAAAACGCTTAGTGGGGAAACACACATAAATTATGGACGGCCACTCACAGTGGTCGTCAAGGCATAACACATTCACAATGGCAAAATGCATAGATTATAACATAGTCCATATAAGCATGCTTGTATTTAAATATCATACTTTCAGAATCTCATCAGCATATGCATTACAGAATAAACCAGCATATATTTCATCCTTAATCTCATTCAGATATTCCATTCAAAGCCATATCAGATCAAAACATTTCCATTAACATTCAAAGAATACCTGCTGACTCTAGACAGTGGATAACGAGTGTACTGAGGGTACCTTACGGGTACGAATCGAATACTGAGGGTACCTCACAGGTACAAGTCAAATATTATATCATTTATCAAATCATGTTATTTATAAACTGAGGGAATCTTAAACAAGATTCTATACTGTAGGGTTCGCGAGGAACCAAACGGGGACCTGATCGGGGTCCAAACTGAACTGAGGGCTGCAGCTAAAGACTCTATTAGGCATGCCTAACTATCCACATACTCGACTCTAGCAGGTTATGCGTCAAACAGATCATATTTCAGGATACAGAATATAATTCATCAGAAAGTCATGCTATCACGCATATCAAAGCATTAATCAGTAAGACATGCATCATACAACAGTAAAGTCCATTCAGAAGAAATACCCAATTCATTTCTGAGTTAAAAACTAGGAAATTTCGGAAAAACAAGCTGAGCGGAGAAAACTGGCGACTCAACAGGCAGGTCACGGCGTGACCGAGGGTCACGTCTCGTGACCTGCTTGCTTCCCGCCAAGCGCGTTGCGTGATCCTCGCGGATCACGCAATGCATATGCAGGTCACGGCGTGACCGAGGGTCACGCGACGTGACGCTGCTCTCCCTCGCAGATCACGTTGCGTGATCTGCCTCTTCTCTTCGCAGGTCACACGACGTGACCGAGGATCACGTCGCGTGACTTGCCTGATCCTCAGCGCAACTCGCTTCTCAGCAGGCATGTCACACCGTGACCAAGGATCACGTGACGTGACCTGCCTTCCTTTGAAGCGAGTCACGCAACGAAGAACAGTACCTCAATTTCCAGGATTTCCAGAATTTCCAGAAACACGAATTCACTCCCAATTTGATTAAAAACCATTCAAACCTGTTCTTACCTTCCAGAAATTGTCTCAAATAATATATGCAATAATTATACAACTCAATCCATCAACTAATTAACCAAATCAAATCAAGAACACACTCATTCAAATTTCGAAGAACATGAACCCTAGAATTACAGTAAAACATCAAAATCGCACTAATCGATATTCCCAAACCTGGATTCTAACTTCTATCACTTAGCTCCACTTGGTCCAGCAACCTCCTTCCCCTTTGGGTCACGTGGAGCCTCAACTAGAACACCAACACAGTAAATTCAACCCTAGGTTAAACCTAAACTCAAGAAAGAAGATGAAGATGCAAACTTACAGTAAAACAAAGACAAAATCATGTACTTACCAAGCTAGGGGATGCAAGGAGAGGATTAATTTCACCAATAGAACCTTGAATCCAAAATACACAGTACTTGGGAATAAAGAAAGTGAGGAAGAAGAGAGAGTGAGTGAGAAAGAACGTAAATCTGTAAGTTTAGGTTCCTTTTTCCCTCATTCCCTTTTCTATTTCTTTTCTATATTCAAAATATGTATCAAACTCCTATTGGTGACATTAATCACTCACACTAAAACAACCTACACTACACACACCTAAAACCCTCTTCACTTATGCATATCCTACCATGGTATGAACACATGCACACAAGTATATCTCATTTAATTAAACACACTAATGCCATGTATGCACCCACACAATAATAAAACCCCAAAATCATATATTTTACTCAAATACCCTTATGAATGCTGAACACATGCAAATGCTTACACATACAGACGGACAGTCAGACAGACAGACAGGCTCATTCTACTAGGGGGCAAATGGGGTGTGACAACTCTCCCCTACTAATAAGAATTTCGTCCTCGAAATTCTCACCTGAACTGAATAACTGTGGATACTGAGCTCTCATAGACTCCTCTGGTTCCCAAGTCGCTTCCTCGACTCCATGATGGATCCACAACACTTTAACCAAAGGAATCTGCTTATTCCTCAACTGCCTCACCTCTCGGGCTAGAATAGCTCGCGGTTCCTCATCATAAGAGAAGTCTGGCTGAACCTGAATATCCTGAACTGACAGAACATGGGAAGGATCTGATCTGTACCGACGAAGCATCGAAACGTGAAACACATCATGCAACTTTGCTAACTCCATCGGTAGCGCCAATCTGTAGGCTACAGGTCCCACCTTAGCCAAAATCTCATAAGGTCCAATGAAACGAGGACTCAGCTTACCCTTCTTTCCAAATCGAAGTATCCTCCTCCAAGGAGAAACTTTAAGGAAAACTTTGTCCCCGATTTCAAAATGCACATCTTTTCTTTTCAAATTGGCATAAGACTTCTGTCGATCCTTGGCTGCCTTCAAATTCCGCTGCACTACTCTGATTTTCTCTTCAGTATCTCTGACCAAGTCTGGTCCAATCATAGATCTCTCAGATAGCTCAGTCCAACAAATCGGAGTCCTACACTGACGACCATACAAAGCCTCATATGGTGCCATACCGATACTAGACTGGAAACTGTTGTTGTAGGCAAACTCCATCAATGACACATATCTGTCCCAACTACCCGGAAAATCCAATGCACAAGCTCTCATCATATCCTCCAGAATCTGAATAACTCGCTCTGACTGACCATCGGTCTGAGGATGGAACGCTGTACTGAAGTTCAACCTAGTGCCCAAAGCTCTCTGTAACTCCTTCCAAAACTTGGAAGTAAACCTCGGATCCCGATCTGACACTATGGACAAAGGCACACCATGCAACCAAACTATCTCATCCATATAGATACTGGCTAATCTGTCCATGGAGTAGTCCACTCTAACTGGCAAGAAGTGAGCTGATTTCGTAAGCCGATCCACAATAACCCAAACTGAATCATGCTTCCTCTGAGTCAAAGGCAAGCCAGAAACAAAGTCCATGGTGATATCACTCCATTTCCACTCAGGAATGGATAAAGGCATAAGCAAACCTGAAGGAACTTGATGCTCAGCCTTTACCTGCTGACAAGTCAAGCACTTGGAAACAAAATCCACTATATCACGCTTCATACCAGACCACCAATAGAATTGCTTCATGTCTTGATACATCTTCGTACTGCCAGGATGCATAGTAAAAACTGAACTATGCGCCTCACTCATGAGCTGTCTCCTCAAGTTCTCAGACTCTGGCACACATAAACGGTCTCTGAACATAAGTACCTCACCCTGAACTGAGAACTCTGATGGCTTACCCGATCTAACCTCATGCACAATCTGCTGAAGCCTCTGATCATCTCTCTGAGCATCCACAATCCCCTGTCTCAAAGTAGGCTTCACACGCAACTGGGCAAGCAAAGCCCCATCTGAATCAAATCGCCATCTGAATCGTCTCAAGAACAAAGCTGAAACTGACTTACGACTCAAAGCATCCGCGACTACATTGGCCTTACCGGGATGGTAATCCACAATGCAGTCGTAGTCCTTAAACAACTCAAGCCATCTGCGCTGCCTCATATTCAATTCTTTCTGTGAAAGGAAGTACTTTAAACTCTTGTGATCCGAGAAGATCCTACACTTTTCCCCATACAAATAGTGACGCCAAATCTTCAAAGCAAAGATTACAGCCGCCAACTCTAAATCATGCGTCGGATAGTTCTTCTCATGTGGCTTCAACTGACGAGAAGCATAAGCCACAACCTTTCCTTCCTGCATCAGTACACATCCAAGACCAACTCCAGAAGCATCACTGTAAATAACAAACTCCTTACCCGAAATGGGCTGAGTAAGGATAGGAGCCTCAACAAGCAACTGCTTTAACCGATCAAAACAAGACTGACACCTGTCTGACCACTCAAATCTGACTCCTTTCCTCAACAATCTAGTCATAGGAGCGGCAATCACAGAAAATCCTTTAACGAACCGACGGTAGTAACCTGCTAAACCGAGGAAACTCCTCACTTCCTGAACATTTCGAGGCGCTTTCCAATCAACAATCGCCTCAATCTTAGCTGGATCCACCTGGATACCTCTAGCTGAAATAATGTGACCCAAGAATGACACTTCTCGAAGCCAGAAATCACACTTGCTAAGCTTAGCAAACAAATGATGCTCTCTCAACATCTGAAGAACCAATCTGAGATGCTCCTCATGCTCACTTTCATTCTTGGAATACACCAAGATGTCATCAATAAACACTACTACAAATCGATCTAAGTAAGGCCTAAACACACGATTCATCAGATCCATAAAAGCCACTGGAGCATTTGTCAAACCAAACGGCATCACAAGAAACTCATAGTGGCCATACCTAGTCCGAAATGCAGTCTTCACCACATCTGCATCCTGAACCCGAAGCTGGTAGTACCCTGATCGAAGATCTATCTTGGAAAAGACACCCGCACCTCGAAGCTGATCAAATAAATCCTCAATCCTAGGCAATGGATACTTGTTCTTCACTGTAACTTTATTAATCTGGCGGTAATCAATACACATCCGCAGTGATCCATCTTTCTTCTTAACAAACAGCACTGGAGCTCCCCAAGGAGATATGCTAGGTCGAATAAACCCCTTATCCAATAACTCCTGTAGCTGAGATTTAAGTTCCCTCAACTCTACAGGAGCCATCCGATAAGGTGCTCTCGAAATAGGTGCTGTACCTGGCATAATCTCAATGGACAACTCAACCTCTCTCTCAGGAGGCAAACCAGGCAACTCGCTCGGGAACACATCACCAAACTCTCGCACAACAGGAATATCCTCAATCTGAACCTGATCTCTCCTGGAATCTAACACAACAGCTAGAAAAGCCTCACAACCTTTCCTGATGAATCTCTTAGCTTGCATCGCAGAAATAACATTATTAACAGAACTAGCACCCAAACCTTTCAAAAACACAAGAGACTGACTTCTATCTCGAAGTACCACTGTCTTCCTATGGCAATCAACTACAGCCCGATACTTACCCAACCAGTCCATACCCAAAATCAAGTCAAACTCTCTGAAGGGTAACTCAATCAGATCCGCTGGAAGTACAACTCCCTCAACAATCAGAGGACAACTCCTAAAAACTCTACTCACACTGACACTATGCCCTAATGGACTGGTCACACAAATCTCATAATCTAACTGATCAACTGAATGCAATTTATCAATAACTCTATCTGTGCACAAATATGAGTGTGTGGAACCAGGATCAATTAGAGCATACAACTCAGTGTCATGGAGTAGGAACTTACCAGCAATAACATCAGGCGCGTCCTGCTCATCTCTGGCTCTCATAGCATAAGCTCTAATGCCACCCTGAGGAGGATGCTCAACAGTCTCAGAAGCAGCTCCATCTCTATGCCGGCCACCTCTACCTCTACCTCGGCCTCTGCCACGGGTAGCCTGAGAAGCATTCGAACCAACTCTACTGCCCTCTCTCTGGGAACCTGAATCCTCCTGTACTCTCGGACAACCGGCCAACCGATGCTCAGAACTCCCACACCTGAAGCATGCACCAGTGAGCCACCTACACTCACCACGATGCGACCTACTACAATGAGGACAAACTGGAGTAGTCTCAGCTCTACCACCCCTACCAGAACCTGACTGAGCTGTAGAACCCTGACGTCTACCTCTAGAAGCCGAACCAGATGCTGACTCATCCTGTGGGTCCCTCGATCTCTTACTCGAAGAAGATCCTCAATGAGAAGAACTCCTCCTCTGAGCTCTCTCTCTCATCACTGTCTCATTCAACTCAGCTCTCACTGCAGCCTCCACTATCTGATAGTAACTAACCCCAGGAATGCACATCAGAGAAATCAAAGCAGTCTTCAGTGACTCATTTAACCCTGCCTCGAAATGCTTACATCTAAAGTCATCAGTCATAACTCCTCGAGGGGCATAGCGGGATAACCTGTTAAACTCTTTCTCATAATCAGCTACTGACAATGCTCTCTGTCTCAAACCCAAAAACTGTGCCCATCTCGAATCTCTATAGGTCTGAGTGATGTACTTCTTTATGAACTCACCCTCAAAGAACTCCCAGGTAATCGGATCCGGTAACTGAGGATGCCTGCAAACTAACTCCCACCACTCAAAAGCAGACCCCTGAAGAAGAGCTAAAGCACACTCTGCCTGCTGGTCGGGAGGACACCGTATCTCTCTCAATGCACGCTTCACTTTATCTAACCATCTCTCTGCAGTCTCAGACTCATTCAACCCAGTACCATAGAAATCCTCAACTCCTGCTCTCCTCAGATTCTCCATAGGTGCTCTAGGAGCAGTCACTCTCTCCAACACCCTAGCCATGTCCTGATGCAGTCTAAACATAGCCTCTAAGGGCATGGCTGCGGCCTCGGGCTGAACCCTAGCATGCTGAGCCGACCCAGAAACAGAAACAGACTGATCTACAGCGGGAGGATTCACACTCTCGGCGGATTCCTCACGCGCACCATGAGCAGAATTAGAAGCCATCTAAACAAACAAGAAACAGCCGTATCAGCCAACACAGATCTAGACACATACACATATAAGAAACTCAGATCAATCACATCAACACCCAGAAACGCCTAAACCTACGCTCTGATACCACTAACTGTAACACCCCCTTCCCATACATAGGCAATCCCATCCGATAAGGAGTGAGATGCCGTATGAGACAAGGTGTTACCAACCAAAAACAAAGCAAAATATACATCCATTCATAACATACAATCAGAAATACAGAATAATTAAAAACTTTATATAAAAAGAAAGCACAGGCTGATCATGCATTACTATAATTAAGCTATTACAATAATGTTCTGATCAGCAAGCTGATACCAAAATAATATTACATATACCAAAATATAGATACAAAAGCGGAAGCTGATACAGAGAGTTCTATACAAAAAGAATCAATAACTGATACAAAACTGAGCCTACACTAAAACCCTTCTGTGTTGGCCTGAAGACGGTGACTCCCTCAAAGCAAAACTCCTTCCGCACCTGCATGGGTAAACACACCGTGCTAAGCGATAAAACGCTTAGTGGGGAAACACACATAAATTATGGACGGCCACTCACAGTGGTCGTCAAGGCATAACACATTCACAATGGCAAAATGCATAGATTATAACATAGTCCATATAAGCATGCTTGTATTTAAATATCATACTTTCAGAATCTCATCAGCATATGCATTACAGAATAAACCAGCATATATTTCATCCTTAATCTCATTCAGATATTCCATTCAAAGCCATATCAGATCAAAACATTTCCATTAACATTCAAAGAATACCTGCTGACTCTAGACAGTGGATAACGAGTGTACTGAGGGTACCTTACGGGTACGAATCGAATACTGAGGGTACCTCACAGGTACAAGTCAAATATTATATCATTTATCAAATCATGTTATTTATAAACTGAGGGAATCTTAAACAAGATTCTATACTGTAGGGTTCGCGAGGAACCAAACGGGGACCTGATCGGGGTCCAAACTGAACTGAGGGCTGCAGCTAAAGACTCTATTAGGCATGCCTAACTATCCACATACTCGACTCTAGCAGGTTATGTGTCAAACAGATCATATTTCAGGATACAGAATATAATTCATCAGAAAGTCATGCTATCACGCATATCAAAGCATTAATCAGTAAGACATGCATCATACAACAGTAAAGTCCATTCAGAAGAAATACCCAATTCATTTCTGAGTTAAAAACTAGGAAATTTCGGAAAAACAAGCTGAGCGGAGAAAACTGGCGACTCAACAGGCAGGTCACGGCGTGACCGAGGGTCACGTCTCGTGACCTGCTTGCTTCCCGCCAAGCGCGTTGCGTGATCCTCGCGGATCACGCAATGCATATGCAGGTCACGGCGTGACCGAGGGTCACGCGACGTGACGCTGCTCTCCCTCGCAGATCACGTTGCGTGATCTGCCTCTTCTCTTCGCAGGTCACACGACATGACCGAGGATCACGTCGCGTGACTTGCCTGATCCTCAGCGCAACTCGCTTCTCAGCAGGCATGTCACACCGTGACCAAGGATCACGTGACGTGACCTGCCTTCCTTTGAAGCGAGTCACGCAACGAAGAACAGTACCTCAATTTCCAGGATTTCCAGAATTTCCAGAAACACGAATTCACTCCCAATTTGATTAAAAACCATTCAAACCTGTTCTTACCTTCCAGAAATTGTCTCAAATAATATATGCAATAATTATACAACTCAATCCATCAACTAATTAACCAAATCAAATCAAGAACACACTCATTCAAATTTCGAAGAACATGAACCCTAGAATTACAGTAAAACATCAAAATCGCACTAATCGATATTCCCAAACCTGGATTCTAACTTCTATCACTTAGCTCCACTTGGTCCAGCAACCTCCTTCCCCTTTGGGTCACGTGGAGCCTCAACTAGAACACCAACACAGTAAATTCAACCCTAGGTTAAACCTAAACTCAAGAAAGAAGATGAAGATGCAAACTTACAGTAAAACAAAGACAAAATCGTGTACTTACCAAGCTAGGGGATGCAAGGAGAGGATTAATTTCACCAATAGAACCTTGAATCCAAAATACACAGTACTTGGGAATAAAGAAAGTGAGGAAGAAGAGAGAGTGAGTGAGAAAGAACGTAAATCTGTAAGTTTAGGTTCCTTTTTCCCTCATTCCCTTTTCTATTTCTTTTCTATATTCAAAATATGTATCAAACTCCTATTGGTGACATTAATCACTCACACTAAAACAACCTACACTACACACACCTAAAACCCTCTTCACTTATGCATATCCTACCATGGTATGAACACATGCACACAAGTATATCTCATTTAATTAAACACACTAATGCCATGTATGCACCCACACAATAATAAAACCCCAAAATCATATATTTTACTCAAATACCCTTATGAATGCTGAACACATGCAAATGCTTACACATACAGACGGACAGTCAGACAGACAGACAGGCTCATTCTACTAGGGGGCAAATGGGGTGTGACATAACATGTCTATTATTTTTTGTGAGTTATTATCTGAAATATTTTTGGGTGGATTGGAATTGCTAATGATGGTTATTTCGCTGATCTGAGGATCTTCACCCGGGTTCTTTCTTCAACCCTATCTTTTCCATCTTTATTTATTATCATTGTAAAAGTTGTTTTAATCTCGCTAATATAAAAATGGTTAAATGTTTATAGTAATTAAATTGGGATTTTTGTAAATTGAGGACCGAAGTCCTACTTCTAGCAAATAAAATCGACACTTAATAAAAATTGTTTTGTAATAAATTTGCATGCGAGGACCAATGTCCTCATTTCAATGAATATCCCGATTTATGGGCAGGTAAAGGTTGTTTTCTCCTGATCCTCAGGGCCTATTGGAATCTGCATATATCCCGAATACCCATCTAAAAAACAGTAAAACCTATTACCCTCTAACCTCTCTAACATTTGGTCAATAAAAGGCAAAGGAAAATGGCCCTTCCTAGTGGCATTATTTAACCGTCTGAAATCAATGCAGACTCTCCAACTCGTAACTGTACGAGTTGGAATTAACTCATCTAGTTCATTTTTTACCACTGTCATTCCCCCCTTTTTAGGCACACATTGCACAGGACTTACCCACTTACTGTCAGAGATAGGGTAGATAATACCTGAGTCTAGGAGTTTAAGTACCTCCTTCTTTACTACCTCTTGCATGACTGGATTGTGTTGCCGTTGAGGCTGAGCTACCGGCTTGCACTCCTCCTCCATTGGGATCCTATGTGTACAGTAGCTTGGGTCAATTCCCTTCAAATCTGAGGTCTTCCAGCCAATGGCTCCTTTGTGCTTTTTCAGCACCTCTAGCAGCATCGTCTCTTCTGCACCTGACAACAAAGAAGAAATGATTACTGGTTTACTCTCATTTTCTAAAAACACATACTTCAAGTGAGAGGGAAGAGGTTTAAGTTCAGCATTTGAATCCCCCTCTTTAGGATCAATTTTCTCCTTTTTGTCTTCTATCTCCACACTTGCTATCTCTTGTCCCCTCATCTCTTCTTCACATTCTTCTCCCTCCACTGAATGTAATAGATACTTATTTTCTGAATCAGCTCCCAATTCTTTTTCTTGCATTTCCTCCACACAATCATCTATTACATCCACAAAATATATAGACTCTTTCACATCACCAGATGGGTATTTTTGAGCCTTGTTCATATCTACCACCAACTCCTCACCATTAAACCTTAGGGTAACCGTTTGACCATTAACGTCTATCAACGCCTTGGCGGTATTTAAAAATGGCCTCCCCACAATCAATGGCACCTTGTGGTCTTCTTCCATCTTCATTACCACAAAATCCACTGGAAAAATAAATTTTCCCACCTTCACTAGCAGATCCTCAATCACTCCCTTTGGTCTCCTCACGGACCTGTCTGCTAGTTGGAGTCGCATTCCTGTCTCCCTAAGCTCTCCAAGATTCAGCTTCCTGCATATCGAATAAGGCATTAAGTTTATGCTTGCACCTAGATCACATAAAGCATTACCGTAAAAATCTTCGCCAATAACACAAGGAAGAGTAAAGCTACCTGGATCTTCCAGTTTCTCAGGAATCTTGTTCATAATAATAGCACTGCAATTTTCTGTTAGTTGTACAGTCTCATGCCCTTCTAATTTCTTTTTATTAGAACAGAGTTCTTTCATGAATTTAGCATAGTTAGGCATATGAGCTAAAGCTTCAGCAAATGGTAAATTTATGTGCAGTTTCTTAAACATCTCTAGAAACCTAGCTTTCTGCTCATTTTTCTTTTCCTGTCTAGCAATAGCAGGAAATGGCAGTTTATTAATATCAAGATCCTCTATCTTAGGATTCACTATACTCTTTCCCTTGTCACTTTTAGGAGCATTTTCTTTAACTTCTAACTTAGAGTTAGAGTTACTTACCTTCCGTGTCGGCTCCTCCTTTTCTGATAAAAGATTTTTACCTTGATCATCTTTCGGTTCCACTTCCTTACCACTCCTCAGTGTAATTGCCTTAGCCTCCTCTTTTGGATTTCGGTCTACATTTGAAGGAAATGTTCCTGGTTGCCTCTGGGACATAGAATTTGCAAGCTGCCCCACTTGGGTCTCCAAATTTCTCATGGAGGCATCCTGGTTCTGGTTCCATTGCTCTTGAGACTTCCATCTAGACTCTTGATTTACCATGAATTGCTGTTGGTTATTCATAAACTGTTGTTGACTATTAATGAATGTAGCCAACATGTCTTCCAGATTTGGCTTTCTCTCTTGAACAGGTGGCCTGGGTTGATAACCCGGTGGGTGGTACTGCTGCCCTTGGTTCTGAGGAGGTGGATATGGTGGTTGATATGGCTGCCCGTGGTTTTGATGGATGTTTTGGTTGAAGGGAGCTCTTACTTGCGGATTAGAGGATGAAGCATTTGGATTTCCATCTTTCCAGGAGAAATTTGGATGATTTCTCCATCCCGGGTTATATGTGTTACTGTAAGGGTCATTCCTTCTGAAATCTCCCACAGCATTGACATCACCCATTGATCCTCCACTTTCTTGCCCACCTTGCTCCTGTTCATACCATCCACTCTCTTGGCCCACAGCAGCTACATTCTGCACTTTTAAACTACTCATCTCCTTCCTCATAGATTCCATCTGTGCCTTCAGCATCGATACCTCATGCACAGCATGTATCCCCTGTCTTCTCGGAACTGCTCTAGGATTAGACCATTGAGCATCATTAGCTGCCATTTCATCCAGTAATTGAAAAGCTTCCTCTGGTAACCTATTCATAAATGACCCTCCTGATGAAGCATCTAATAAGGATCTTGTCTGTGGTGTAACCCCAGAATAAAAAGTGGTCATCAAATGGTAAATTGCTATCTCATGGTGTGGACAGCTTCTCAACAATCTTCTAAACCTTTCCCATGCTTCATGAAAGGGCTCCTCACTCATCTGACTAAAGCCTAATATACTATTTCTGATGTTCGCAGTCTTTGTGGGAGGGAAGAATCTCATCAAAAATTTTTCTTGCAACTGATCCCAAGATCTAATTGACTGTCTAGGTAGCATTTTCAGCCATTCACGAGCTTTTCCAATCAATGTAAAAGGGAACAGCTTTAATCTTACCGCGTCAGATGACACTCCAGGAATTTGAACCGTATCACTGACCTCTAAGAAAATGTCCAAATGTTGTGCAGGATCTTCGACATCTGCACCCGAAAACTAATTTCGCTGTACCATACCGATGGTGGCTGGTTTAAGTTCAAATTGCACTCCCCTGGGCAACACAATTGTCCTATTATCTTCATTCCATCTAGGCACCGCATAGTCCCTAATTGTCCTCTGCCTAGGGATCTCTTCTCTATTATGCCCCGGATTCTGGTTTTGTGCCCTCAGCACTTGTTCATTTCCAGGAGGAATTTCACCAATAGGAAGCGGATTTTCTTCCATGTTATTAATCCTGTTGGCTCTTAATTGTTGGTGTAAAGTCCTCTCGATTTCAGGATCGTAAGGTGCTATTTGTTCTTGTCTTCTTCTGCTCATACACCTTCAACAACCACCTGAAAAGAATAAAGAATAAATAAAAATAAGATAAAATAAAATAAAAAATAAAAACACACACAAATAATAATCAAGACTTAAAACAACGCCAGTCCCCGGCAACGGCGCCAAAAACTTGACACGACCTCAGCAAGTGTACTGAATCGACAAGTAATATAATGGAGTAAAATTATGACTCCGAGTTATCGTACCCAAGGGAATGAACACGCAAGTTATGAAAATTGAATGTATGCTAAAGAATTCCCAATTAATTGAATTGATTAAATTAACTAAACTAAAACTAATAAATTAATCGACTGCTGTAATGATTAAGCAAAAACAAATTAAGATGACAGTAAAACTAACAAAGATAAAAGTAAATAAAAACGAGAAAAGATATCAAATTATAAAAGCGTTGTTCAAGTTCACTCATCCACCCCTTACCCAAATATGAATAAAATCAATCTATGAATCTTATATGAAAGAAATCGGGATAACCCTCTTAACCCAAGCGTCCCATTCCGGAGCAAGCTATTCTAATCGCATAACGTCCCATTCCGGAGCAAGTCATACAACTAGCCTAATCACGGGTCTAAAATCCTAGGTTCGGTTTGCTTTCCCATTCCGGAGTCAAACATCCCAAAACCTCATTATTTCGCTCATCACTCAAATCTTAAATCATAAAATCCTGTCCATTTAGATTCCCATTCCGGAGTAGTCTAAACACCACAGCAAACATGATAGAAAATTCTGAGAATAAAATACATTCATGGCATCCAATTAACAAATTCAATAACCAACATAGACATATGAAATAAATCATTCATCACAATTGGAAACTGAACTGAAAAACTAAAATCCATAAACAAGCAATAAACACCAGCAAAATAAACCAATCTTTCATACATAAACTCAATAGATATTCATAATTCACATCTTAGATATAGGAGATTCAGAGATCCCCCGAACAACTAAACGACTACTCACAATCCATTACAAAATCAAAAGAGTAAAAGAAAGAATAAACCCTGAAATTCATTGAGAAAATCCCGGTTGAATTGCTCGATCTTCGATCTCTTTCTTCAACTCTTCAATGGAGAAAATAACTAAAATTCTGGATAAACTAAGAACTAGCAAAACTCTTGAAATTGAACTGTGAAACTAAAGCAAATTAATCTCAATTACTAATCGAAAACCAAAAACAAGAACGAAAATTGAAGTTTAGGACCGAAGAATATCTCTCAAAATCTCAGCTGCAAAAACTAATAAAAAACTAACTAAAAAAATCGGAACCCTAGCCAAATAGAAAAGTGCATTTTATAGTTCCAGATGGGTAACGGTGACAATGAAATTCATTGTCACCGTGTTCAGTCGAGAATTTCAAATCCGTTCACGCACAGGAAATGGGTCACGGTGACAATGAAATTCATTGTGACCGTGATGTATGTGCTTCTTTGATTCTGCCTTGAGGATTTTTATGTCACGGTCACAATGGAATTGATTGTCACCGTGACATACCTCCTACTTGCATTCTGCCCAATCGTTCACTATGTCACGGTCACAATGAAATCCATTGTGACCGTGACCCATCTAGGTCAGCTCCTGACTTCCACTTCTCTTCATGTCACGGTCACAATGAATTTCATTGTGACCGTGATGTAACTAGAACCTCACCTGCAAAGTGTCATAAAAATCAATCAAAAACTATCTATAATGCATCAAAATTCCAATTTGACTAAAATTAGTAAAATCAACCTAAAGGAAACAAAACCTAACACAAAAACACAACTAAACACCTAAAATCATATAAAAACACTATGAAAACTAAACACTATATTGAAGTTATCAAAATACCCCACACTTAGACTTTGCTCATCCTCGAGTAAATGAATTATCCAAATTCCTGAAATTTCAAACTCTAACTCAGAATATGAAAACTTAACAACAGTCATAGCACCAAGTAGAAGGGTCTTAGTTACAAATTCTCAAATCAATTTATATCAAGTAATTTCACACGTGTGTGTGCTAGGCTCAAAACCAATTTTCTCTTTTTAAAACAAAACAACCAATGCATTCCAGTAATTGAGCAAAGAAATTAAATATGCAAATGAATTCGCATATAGGTTTCGCGCTTAAAACTCAGGATAATCATACGCCTCTCCTTTAGCACCGGAACCACAAGGGTCATCTCCACTTAAACAACTCAAACCAATAATAGAATCAAAAGGACTTATTCCAGGGTTGTAATGTTAGGTTAAGGTATTGGCTAACAAGAAAAGTTAAATAATTCAAACCAAGAATTTGCCACTTTACCTAAAATTCAACTAACCCAAACTGAACAAAATTGTCCAGATCCTACCTTCAATTCACCCATAATTTCCAATGTTGTCTACTTCTCCACACATAATATGCATTGAACTCAACAACAACAAAATGATGAATTTCCCTTTTAATTCACTTTTAAACCCAATTCCGTAATTATGAGTATATCTTTCTCTACTCAAAGGTACCCCACACTTGAATTTTTCTATATTCAATACATCAAAATTGACCAATAGAAACCACAAAACTCATCAAACTTTCATCATCATTTTTTTTTTCTTTTCTTTTTTCTTTATTTTTCTTTCTCTTCTTTTTTTTTTCTTTATTTTTCTCTCTTCTTTTTTTTTTTCTGGGGTACCCAAAGTCTAGAATTTCTTATACCCATCTAATGAGGGAAAGTTTAACACCATACTAAATAATGCCCACAAAATTCAATAATTCTTCTCACACTTCCACTATTTCAACAATAGATACTCTTATTCAACTTTCAATAATATTCCAACCCAATCCTAGAGTGGCCAATTCTTAGAAACGGGTAGGCAAAGGCATTTAGGCTAAATGGTAAAATAATAGTGTAACAAGAAAATTTCGTAGTACGCTTTTAGCATACTAAATCAGCTCAACGGGGCTAGCAATGGAAATAACATAAACAGGTAGGTCTAAAGCTGTTTGAAAGTGCCTATCAAAGAACAAATTGCCTTAATCATGTCCTAAACTTGTTTAAGTTGTTATCATGTTTCGAAGGGTGATGAGGAAGGTTCTAATTATCCTACCATTCCTTCACTCAAAAACTCTTACGCACCGGATTTTTTTCAAATTTTTACAAACAAGCCTATAGCGCATAAAAGATTGGAAATCACAAGATATATGACCGATTGAGATTCAATTTGCTTCTAAAACTTCCAACTACTCGTTTGCCAAGATCAATTTTTAAGATATACTATTCTCCAATTAAAGTTCAAAACATTCACAACAGGAATAACTGAGGTTAAGCTAAGCTGAGATAAAGATATTTAGGCAACAGCAATAAAGTGCAAAGAAACTAAAACAGAACTAACCGTGCATCATACATCAATGGAATGGCTGTTAATTACATATATAATGCGAAATTAATGTCTCCTACCCCCCCACATAAAAACTTGCTGTCCCCAGCAAGTAATAATATTACAGATCAAAAAGAAAAATAAAAATAAAATAAACAAAAGGCAAAACAAAAGATAAGAGTTCTCCCTGATCACAGATCGAATGGTGGTGGTGGAAAATGTGCATCAAATCTGGAAGTCAAAGATGCCAAGCCATAAAGCACTTGCTCCATCTGAGATTGGAGCTCAGTCTGGGTAGCGGAAATACTATCCATCCGCTCCATAAGCGCGTCATAATGTGCTGAAGATAACGGCTGGGGCTCAGGGGCTGGGGGAGCGTGTGCCTCTGGATCATCCTCCTGCTCATGAGGTAAACCGCCCAAACCTCGCTCAACTCCATGTAAATACTCCTCCCTAGTGGACAACCGAAAACCATCGGCCATTGTCACATCCTTCACGAGTACTTTCATATTGATAAGCATTTTCTGATCGATGGTGGCAACAGAAGGCAGTGATTTGTATATTTTCAATGGATGGCGGACACGCTTGGCAATGGCGGTTACAAATCCTCCTAGTGCAATTTTTGTGACTTTCTTCGACTTCCATTGCATCTCCTCCAGTTTGTGCCAGAAATGTGTGGCTCCATTTATTCGGACACCCTGGATCATGCACGCAAGAAACAGGGCTTCCGGCAAGTTCACTTGGCCCGCTGAATCGGCATGGCTGAGCAGAGATAAGGAGAAATATCGATGGAGGATCCGCAAGATATGGCTGTTCAAATGATGAGCCTTAGTTTTTCCTGAGACATACTGTGTGGCCGTCACAGTGTCTCGAATGACTGCCCATGCACCATCTTTGGAGTAATCATCATACCAATCAGATGCCAAATGTGGAAATCCAAGGTATTCTGAAAATTCATGAAAGGTGAGGTTATACTCAGTAGAATCCAAGAAAAATGAAACAGAACCGGGATCAGTGATAAGATCGGGGCCTGGTCGACACATGACAGTGGACACAAAATCCCTTGTCAAGGTGGGGTAGACTTTCTCGTTGATCATAAACACCCTCTCCCAGCCAATTTGAGCAATCAGGTGCTGGACTTCATTTTTTATGCCAATTTTCTCCAGCAATCCAAAATCCAAATAGCTCGTTGGGATGAACGAGCATTTGGTGAACCTTGCATATGGAACCTTCTTAGCAGCTGGAATCCAGGCTGGCACCCTTGAAATGTCTACTGAATCCGCGCTGGGGGGTTAGCTACTGGAGCTCGAAGCGAGAGCGGAGCTTTTCCGTTTTGGAGCCACTGCACGAAATGGAAAAAGTCAAGTTCAATAGCATGAGATGGCATCAACAGCAATGTATTTGAAAAATACAGCATACGGGGAAATTGATGCTAACTTGGGGCAATCTCCTAATTCCAATTGAATAACATAAAAGATACACGAATGTAAGTAGAATTCAAATGAACAGAAGCATAATTCAGCAAAAGATGTGAGCAAGTGCAGTCTTAAACCTACAAAATGCATATAAAAGTTTAAGAGAATTCGAGCTACTGTCAACAGGTAAAATTGATGAATGGGAACAACACTCTCATTCGAGCAATATTGCAAAAGAATTTTGGCATTTCAAATGGCAGGAATTGGAGAAAAACAAGAAAAGCATTCATTCAAACATTCAGTCGAACACCTGGTATGCAGATAAGTTACTGATGAAATTGAAGCTCAAAGATCATACCAAGAACCCACAATGTCAACAATCAGTCATGACAATACAGATTAAACAATTAAAACCAGTCAATTTCCATTATGAACCAAAAATTGGTAGAAAAATTTCAATTTAATCCTATACACATGCTTGCCCTAACATCCCAACCCAACTCGTTCCAAATAAAGAAAACAACTTGAAATGGGGGAGTAAGAATGTAAGGGATGCATAGCTGGAATCGAAAAATCGCAAAGAAGAAAAAGAAAAACATCGGCACAAGAATCGCATCTATCACAGCCATGGACATCCACTGGAACAGGGGACGCAGGGAGGAAGAAAGATAAAAATAAATGAATGTAAATAAAATGAAAAAGGAAGAGAAAATACTTACTTGTTGGAGGAAATCCGGAGTGATGGTCTAAAGAGAGAAAAGAGACACAAGGAATGCAGAGAAAAGTAAATCGTGCTCGGTGAGAGTGAAAGAGGTGTGAGAAAGTGAGAAATAACAAATAGAAAACTGGGATTTTAAAACTACTTTTCGTTGGTCACGGTCACAATGAGTTTCATTGTGACCGTGACATATAAAAAATTTGCAATCCAAAATTGAACCGCCATGGGGTCACGGTGACAATGAAATCCATTGTCACCGTGACATTACCAAATTGGAAAACAGAATCGAATGTGCAATATGTCACGGTGACAATGAAATTCATTGTTACCGTGACATGACCCAGTTTGAAAATAGAATGTCACTCACTCTACCTCACGGTGACAATGAAATTCATTGTCACCATGAGGTGTACATACCTCATAACAGAATGTATCTTATTTTATCTCACGGTGACAATGAATTTCATTGTCATCGTGACATGTGCACACCTCAAAACAGAATGTAACTTACCTGATGGTCACGGTCACAATGAGTTTCATTGTGACCGTGACATGTGCATCAACCCGAATCCAGAATACATCCTCCTTTGGTCACGGTCATAATGAAATTCATTGTGACCGTGGCCACCTGCACACTTGCACACATTCATCAATTTCTCTAAATCTCTTGATACAAATGTTTTGAATCTTTTCCAACAAAACATAATTTCTCTTCTAAACCTAAAATTTACAAAATGAAACAAGATTAACTTCCTAGACAAAATACCATTAAATGATAAAGATAAATGAAGATAAGAAGTAGTTCTGCATTTCCCAAGTCCGCAGCTGGACTTTTAAAACCGTCAAGGATCTATAAGAGTGACGATCGTGGAAGCATTATCAAACGAAGATGTAAAATAAGGCTTCACACGATGTCCATTGACCTTGAATTCTGTCTCACCCCTCGGGTGTTTCAGCGTTACCACTCCAAACTTGTTCACAGCCACTACTTGATATGGTCCTTTCCACCTCGACTTCAACTTACCAGGGAATAATCGCAGCCGACTGTCATACAGAAGTACATGCATCCCAGGCACAACTTCCTTCCGAACTAACTTCCGATCATGCCGCTTCTTGGTGATGTCCTTGTATTTGGTGGCATGATCATAAGCCCAGAATCGGTGCTCCTCAAGTTCATTCAGCTGCAAAGACCTGCACTTTCCTGCATTCTCAAGGTCAAAATTTAGAAATTTGGTAGCCCAATAGGCTTTATGTTCTAATTCCACCGGAAGATGACAGGACTTCCCATAAACCAGCCTAAAGGGGGACATCCCTATTGGCGTCTTGAAAGCAGTCCTATAGGCCCATAAAGCTTCGTCTAACCTAAGGTACCAATCTTTCCTAGAGGAATTTACCGTCTTTTCTAAAATGGCCTTTAATTCCCTATTTGACACTTCCACTTGACCATTAGCCTGAGCATGATATGGGGTCATGACTTTATGCCTAACGCCAAATTTCTTTAATAAAGCATTGAATTGGTGATTAACAAAATGTTTACCACCATCGCTTATAATGGCTCTAGGAGCTCCATAACGGGTAAAAATATTTTTTCTTAAAAATTCTAACACAATTCGTGCATCACAAGTCCTGGTAGCTACAGCTTCGACCCATTTACTAACATAATCCACTGCTACCAGAATATATTCAAACCCGTATGAAACCGGAAAAGGTCCCATGAAATCTATTCCTCAAACATCGAATAATTCAACCTCAAGCACATTTGTTAAGGGCATCTCATCATGTTTGGATATATTTCCTACCCTTTGGCATCTATCACAACTTTTCACATATAATTGGACATCTTTAAACATTGTTGGCCAATAAAAACCAGAAGACAGAATTTTCATTACCGTTCTATTCGGCCCATGATGTCCACCAGCTTCTCCACTGTGACAAGCTGTGATGATTGCACTGGTCTCCGCATCTGAGATACACCGTCTTAACACTTGGTCAGCGCATAATTTGAAAATGTAGGGATCATCCCATATGTAGTGTCTCGCATCCGCACGCAATTTCTTCTTTTGCTGCCATGAAAAATCCTTTGGCATAAAGCCCCCTGCAAGAAAATTAGCGATATTAGCAAACCAAGGTACAAAATTTTCACAGGAAAATACAGCACAAATATGCTCATCGGGAAATAAATCTAAAATTTCCCCTTTTTCAATACGATCATTTTCCAATCTGGACAGATGATCTGCCACAAAATTCTCAGCGCCCTTCTTATCCTTAATTTGCAAATCGAATTCCTGCAATAAAAGCACCCATCGAATCAGCCTCGGTTTTGATTCCTTCTTTGCGAATAAATGCCTCAAGGCTGCATGATCCGACCACACCACTACTTTTGCACCCAGCAAATACGGCCTGAACTTTTCAAACGCATACACTATCGCCAGAAGTTCTTTCTCTGTGGTGGTGTAATTTACCTGTGCTCCTGTCAAAGTGTGACTAGCATAATATATGGCATAAAAAATCTTATCTCTTCGTTGTCCAAGCACTGCCCCTATTGCAAAGTCACTAGCATCACACATTAGTTCGAACGGCAAATTCCAATCCGGAGATATAATCACCGGAGCTGAAATAAGTCGTTTCTTTAAAGTTTCAAAGGCTAACATACATGCACTGTCAAAAACAAAAGGAGCATCTTTCATAAGTAAATTAGACAAGGGTTTTGCAATTTTTGAAAAATCTTTAATAAAACGCCTGTAAAACCCTGCATGTCCTAAAAAACTTCTTATGCCCTTAACATTTGTCGGAGGTGGTAATTTTTCAATTACTTCAACTTTGGCCTTATCTACCTCTATCCCATTCTCTAAAATTTTATGTCCTAGCACTATGCCCTCTCTTACCATAAAATGGCATTTTTCCCAATTCAATACCAGGTTAGTCTTTTCACACCTCCCTAGTACTAGATCAAGATGCTGTAAATAGCTCTCAAAATCAACCCCATATATGGTGAAATCATCCATGAATACTTCCATAAATTTTTCTATAAAATCATGGAAAATGGCCATCATGCACCGCTGAAACGTAGCCGGTGCATTACATAACCCAAAAGGCATTCTCCGATATGCAAATGTGCCATATGGGCAGGTAAAGGTTGTTTTCTCCTGATCCTCAGGGTCTATTGGAATCTGCATATATCCCGAATACCCATCTAAAAAACAGTAAAACCTATTACCCGCTAACCTCTCTAACATTTGGTCAATAAAAGGCAAAGGAAAATGGTCCTTCCTAGTGGCATTATTTAACCGTCTGAAATCAATGCAGACTCTCCAACCCGTAACTGTACGAGTTGGAATTAACTCATCTAGTTCATTCTTTACCACTGTCATTCCCCCCTTTTTAGGCACACATTGCACAGGACTTACCCACTTACTGTCAGAGATAGGGTAGATAATACCTGAGTCTAGGAGTTTAAGTACCTCCTTCTTTACTACCTCTTGCATGACTGGATTGAGTCGCCGTTGAGGCTGAGCTACCGGCTTGCACTCCTCCTCCATTGGGATCCTATGTGTACAGTAGCTTGGGTCAATTCCCTTCAAATCTGAGGTCTTCCAGCCAATGGCTCCTTTGTGCTTTTTCAGCACCTCTAGCAGCATCGTCTCTTCTGCACCTGACAACAAAGAAGAAATGATTACTGGTTTACTCTCATTTTCTAAAAACACATACTTCAAGTGAGAGGGAAGAGGTTTAAGTTCAGCATTTGAATCCCCCTCTTTAGGATCAATTTTCTCCTTTTTGTCTTCTATCTCCACACTTGCTATCTCTTGTCCCCTCATCTCTTCTTCACATTCTTCTCCCTCCACTGAATGTAATAGATACTTATTTTCTGAATCAGCTCCCAATTCTTTTTCTTGCATTTCCTCCACACAATCATCTATTACATCCACAAAATATATAGACTCTTTCACATCACCAGATGGGTATTTTTGAGCCTTGTTCATATCTACCACCAACTCCTCACCATTAAACCTTAGGGTAACCGTTTGACCATTAACGTCTATCAACGCCTTGGCGGTATTTAAAAATGGCCTCCCCACAATCAATGGCACCTTGTGGTCTTCTTCCATCTTCATTACCACAAAATCCACTGGAAAAATAAATTTTCCCACCTTCACTAGCAGATCCTCAATCACTCCCTTTGGTCTCCTCACGGACCTGTCTGCTAGTTGGAGTCGCATTCCTGTCTCCCTAAGCTCTCCAAGATTCAGCTTCCTGCATATCGAATAAGGCATTAAGTTTATGCTTGCACCTAGATCACATAAAGCATTACCGTAAAAATCTTCGCCAATAACACAAGGAAGAGTAAAGCTACCTGGATCTTCCAGTTTCTCAGGAATCTTGTTCATAATAATAGCACTGCAATTTTCTGTTAGCTGTACAGTCTCATGCCCTTCTAATTTCTTTTTATTAGAACAGAGTTCTTTCATGAATTTAGCATAGTTAGGCATATGAGCTAAAGCTTCAGCAAATGGTAAATTTATGTGCAGTTTCTTAAACATCTCTAGAAACCTAGCTTTTTGCTCATTTTTCTTTTCCTGTCTAGCAATAGCAGGAAATGGCAGTTTATTAATATCAAGATCCTCTATCTTAGGATTCACTATACTCTTTCCCTTGTCACTTTTAGGAGCATTTTCTTTAACTTCTAACTTAGAGTTAGAGTTACTTACCGTCCGTGTCGGCTCCTCCTTTTCTGATAAAAGATTTTTACCTTGATCATCTTTCGGTTCCACTTCCTTACCACTCCTCAGTGTAATTGCCTTAGCCTCCTCTTTTGGATTTCGGTCTACATTTGAAGGAAATATTCCTGGTTGCCTCTGGGACATAGAATTTGCAAGCTGCCCCACTTGGGTCTCCAAATTTCTCATGGAGGCATCCTGGTTCCGGTTCCATTGCTCTTGAGACTTCCATCTAGACTCTTGATTTACCATGAATTGCTGTTGGTTATTCATAAACTGCTGTTGACTGTTAATGAATGTAGCCAACATGTCTTCCAGATTTGGCTTTCTCTCTTGAACAGGTGGCCTGGGTTGATAGCCCGGTGGGTGGTACTGCTGCCCTTGGTTCTGAGGAGGTGGATATGGTGGTTGATATGGCTGCCCGTGGTTTTGATGGATGTTTTGGTTGAAGGGAGCTCTTACTTGCGGATTAGAGGATGAAACATTTGGATTTCCATCTTTCCAGGAGAAATTTGAATGATTTCTCCATCCCGGGTTATATGTGTTACTGTAAGGGTCATTCCTTCTGAAATCTCCCACAGCATTGACATCACCCATTGATCCTCCACTTTCTTGCCCACCTTGCTCCTGTTCATACCATCCACTCTCTTGGCCCACAGCAGCTACATTCTGCACTTTTAAACTACTCATCTCCTTCCTCATAGATTCCATCTGTGCCTTCAGCATCGATACCTCATCCACAACATGTATCCCCTGTCTTCTCGGAACTGCTATAGGATTAGACCATTGAGCATCATTAGCTGCCATTTCATCCAGTAATTGAAAAGCTTCCTCTGGTAACCTATTCATAAATGACCCTCCTGATGAAGCATCTAATAAGGATCTTGTCTGTGGTGTAACCCCAGAATAAAAAGTGGTCATCAAATGGTAAATTGCTATCTCATGGTGTGGACAGCTTCTCAACAATCTTCTAAACCTTTCCCATGCTTCATGAAAGGGCTCCTCACTCATCTGACTAAAGCCTAATATACTATTTCTGATGTTCGCAGTCTTTGTGGGAGGGAAAAATCTCATCAAAAATTTTTCTTGCAACTGATCCCAAGATCTAATTGACTGTCTAGGTAGCATTTGCAGCCATTCACGAGCTTTTCCAATCAATGTAAAAGGGAACAGCTTTAATCTTACTGCGTCAGATGACACTCCAGGAATTTGAACCGTATCACTGACCTCTAAGAAAATGTCCAAATGTTGTACAGGATCTTCGACATCTGCACCCGAAAACTAATTTCGCTGTACCATACCGATGGTGGCTGGTTTAAGTTCAAATTGCACTCCCCTGGGCAGCACAATTGTCCTATTATCTTTATTCCATCTAGGCACCGCATAGTCCCTAATTGTCCTCTGCCTAGGGATCTCTTCTCTATTATGCCCCGGATTCTGGTTTTGTGCCCTCAGCACTTGTTCATTTCCAGGAGGAATTTCACCAATAGGAAGCGGATTTTCTTCCATGTTATTAATCCTGTTGGCTCTTAATTGTTGGTGTAAAGTCCTCTCGATTTCAGGATCGTAAGGTGCTATTTGTTCTTGTCTTCTTCTGCTCATACACCTTCAACAACCACCTGAAAAGAATAAAGAATAAATAAAAATAAGATAAAATAAAATAAAAAATAAAAACACAAACAAATAATAATCAAGACTTAAAACAACGCCAGTCCCCGGCAACGGCGCCAAAAACTTGACACGACCTCAGCAAGTGTACTGAATGGACAAGTAATATAATGGAGTAAAATTATGACTCCGAGTTATCGTACCCAAGGGACTGAACACGCAAGTTATGAAAATTGAATGTATGCTAAAGAATTCCCAATTAATTGAATTGATTAAATTAACTAAACTAAAACTAATAAATTAATCGACTGCTGTAATGATTAAGCAAAAACAAATTAAGATGACAGTAAAACTAACAAAGATAAAAGTAAATAAAAACGAGAAAAGATATCAAATTATAAAAGCGTTGTTCAAGTTCACTCATCCACCCCTTACCCAAATATGAATAAAATCAATCTATGAATCTTATATGAAAGAAATCGGGATAACACTCTTAACCCAAGCGTCCCATTCCGGAGCAAGCTATTCTAATCGCATAACGTCCCATTCCGGAGCAAGTCATACAACTAGCCTAATCACGGGTCTAAAATCCTAGGTTCGGTTTGCTTTCCCATTCCGGAGTCAAACATCCCAAAACCTCATTATTTCGCTCATCACTCAAATCTTAAATCATAAAATCCTGTCCATTTAGATTCCCATTCCGGAGTAGTCTAAACACCACAGCAAACATGATAGAAAATTCTGAGAATAAAATACATTCATGGCATCCAATTAACAAATTCAATAACCAACATAGACATATGAAATAAATCATTCATCACAATTGGAAACTGAACTGAAAAACTAAAATCCATAAACAAGCAATAAACACCAGCAAAATAAACCAATCTTTCATACATAAACTCAATAGATGTTCATAATTCACATCTTAGATATAGGACATTCAGAGATCCCCCGAACAACTAAACGACTACTCACAATCCATTACAAAATCAAAAGAGTAAAAGAAAGAATAAACCCTGAAATTCATTGAGAAGATCTCGGTTGAATTGCTCGATCTTCGATCTCTTTCTTCAACTCTTCAATGGAGAAAATAACTAAAATTCTGGAAAAACTAAGAACTAGCAAAACTCTTGAAATTGAACTGTGAAACTAAAGCAAATTAATCTCAATTACTAATCGAAAACCAAAAACAAGAACGAAAATTGAAGTTTAGGACCGAAGAATATCTCTCAAAATCTCAGCTGCAAAAACTAATAAAAAACTAACTAAAAAAATCGGAACCCTAGCCAAATAGAAAAGTGCATTTTTATAGTTCCAGATGGGTCACGGTGACAATGAAATTCATTGTCACCGTGTTCAGTCGAGAATTTCAAATCCGTTCACGCACAGGAAATGGGTCACTGTGACAATGAAATTCATTATCACCGTGATGTCTTCGAAGTTTGCTTCTGTCCAGGATTTAGCTATGTCACGGTCACAATGAAATTCATTGTGACCGTGATGTATGTGCTTCTTTGATTCTGCCTTGAGGATTTTTATGTCACGGTCATAATGGAATTGATTGTCACCGTGACATACCTCCTACTTGCATTCTGCCCAATCGTTCACTATGTCACGGTCACAATGAAATCCATTGTGACCGTGACCCATCTAGGTCAGCTCCTGACTTCCACTTCTCTTCATGTCACGGTCACAATGAATTTCATTGTGACCGTGATGTAACTAGAACCTCACCTGCAAAGTGTCATAAAAATCAATCAAAAACTATCTATAATGCATCAAAATTCCAATTTGACTAAAATTAGTAAAATCAACCTAAAGGAAACAAAACCTAACACAAAAACACAACTAAACACCTAAAATCATATAAAAACACTATGAAAACTAAACACTATATTGAAGTTATCATTCTTCATCAAAGGCTTTCATGCCCTAGTGGGCCCATCTTAATTTAGTTGAAATGTTTAAACCCATATGTATGCACATTAGATAAGAGATTTTATGCTGTCGATTTTCCACCGAGCACCATGCACGTCCATCGGGTTCCCCACTAACCCATGGATCAAGCCCACCTAGGAAAGAGACCACATTATCTCGTGTGTGGTAGTAATAAGGTTGGAAGGATTTACTTGCTTGCATGTGATTGCAAATATTGCATAACTCACTATCATGCATTGTATATGTCATTCATGCATCATTATAACAATTTAAATTTTTTCAGCCATCATAGATTCATTTAAGTGGAATAGAGGTTCCGATGGCCGGCTAGTAAGGACAAATTTGCTTTTTGAGTTGCCGAAATTTGTGTCTGACTGGGATTTCGAGTTATCCTCATCAATCAGCGAATCCTCTATAGAACCACCAATGGCAGAAGAAACTGGAGCATTGGCCACTCAAGACCTAGCTAGGAGGCTAGAGGACTTCGAATGGAGAGTGCTAGACATGATGGGTGCCATGGCTGAAAGGATTGCCCATCCTCCTGCTCTACCAGCACCTACGGCCCCACAACCACCTATTGCTCCACAGCCACCGGCAGTCCCTCTTTGGGGGCAAGCCGAACCACCTGCTGGTGGGGAGGCTCCCTTCGTTGGAGTTGCTGCCCATAAACCAGTCAATGAAAACAGGGCTGCCGCACCTGTCGAGCCAAGAGGGGAAAGGGTCCCCAACCCCAACGATGATTTTGTCATGGAGGAAGAAGAAGAAGAGCCAATAGTCCACCATACTGTGAGGCCCAGGGCACTTAGGGGGGAAAACGAACCCTTAAGGTGGATGAGATAACAGATTGAGGCAATCACGCGCATGCTATCAGCTGAAAAGGGGGTCAAACCAGAAGACAGAGATCTGGGGGATGAAGAGCTGCTGCCCCAAAGATTCAAGATGCCCGAGCTGCCGAAATTTGATGGCACCTCTGACCCATCCGCCCACGTCAAGCAGTACACCTTGGTCATGAAAGGTACAGGGTTGAGTAAAAAGCAGAAGGTGGAATATTTTTGCCTTAGTCTGGTGGGCCCGACAGTTGACTGGTACCACGAGTTGGATAGGAGGTCAAAGGAGGACTGGAACCTTTTGACCGAAGAATTTATGAAGCAATACGACTGCAGCACCAGGATGGAGGTCACCCTAAAAGACCTTGAGCTCTTACAGCAAAGGACCGATGAGTCATTCCATGAGTACCTCACAAGATGGAGGAACAGAGTCATGGAGATGAAGAGGAAGCCTGACACTGCAGACCAGATTAGGCTGTTTATCAGAAACTCATGCCCTTACTTAAGGGACTTGCTCAGTTTTAAGGGGCTCAAGGACTGGTAGTCGCTTAAGGATATCGCTATATAGGCTGAGGCAGCTTACCTGGCAAAGAAAGCAAGCCATAATAACTTTGCTTGGAAAGGCTTTGGGAACCAGTCTGGACACAGACCGGGAGGTGCCAGGAGCAGTAATCGCAGAAATGGCAAGACAGCAGAGGTCTCAGCCACCGAGGCAGAACAAGGCCAGACGTACTTTTCTAATTTGGGCCGCCCTTTATCCTGGGTGTTAAAGAGACTGATAAAAGAAGGGAAGATGCAGCCCCTTCCTCCTAAGCCAGCAAAAACCCAAGGACAACCGGGTCATAGAGATGATGAGTATTGTGCTTTCCACCAGCACACGGGGCATATGACGGACCGGTGTGCGAGGCTAAGGCATGAAATTTAGGACTTGATCGACAGCAAGCAAATCCCAGATCCTGAGAAGAGAGAGAAGAAGAAAAACGCCGGCTACAATGCAGTCCCTCCACCGCGAGCGTAATCGTATCTTTTGGTCCGCTAGTGATATTGCTTTTAGATGCTTGATTCTCTTTATTTCAAGAACCTTTTATGTCATGGTTTATAGTTTGCAATAAAATGAACAAATTTTGCTTATTTGTATGATATTTCTAATGATTTCATTTAACATGATCACAACACATTTACTTTGACATTAATTCAAATAATAAGGCTGCATTTAATCTTAAAACTTTGGAAATTCCAAAGAAAAATCTTGATAGCATCTAATATAACTCCTGAAGAGAGGAAATTCTTGAGAGATATGAAAAAAAGAGAGCCTTTGCCTGAACTTGGAAGGAAATGCCGACAATTGACGAGGATATTGTGGGGGCAATGTTGCTTCAATGTGCCAACATGATGATCAACAGAATTTCAAAAGCCAATCCTCATCCCCAACATCCCAGATGCACACAACATAACCAAACAAAACAAAATTCCGATCATCCCATTAGGGCCAAGCCTTAGAATTCCTTTCCTCACGATCTTTTGAGATATATACCCCAGAGCCAATCAAGACCAATCTTTAATCATATAAGACCAGCAGTGACCCTTGTGACTTAGGAGGACAGCTCGTTCCCAAAAAAAACAAAAAAATGAAAAAACCATAGTCCTATCCTAAACCATAATGTTGTCCTACGCCATTTGAAGCCAAAATACAACTCCATCTCAACCATCAAAGGTTAGTTCAGAAATTAAGCCACCCAAAGCCAACAAAAGGAAGACTTTCAAAGCCAAGAATCAAGCAAGAAAACTCACCATCTTAGCTAATTTGCACAAGGGTTAAGAACAAGACTTTGGTGCTAAAAAGAATTATCGTCAGAAAATGAAGACGGAAGCAAATTCAACCAACGCAAACGAACTGAAGAAAGTTCATGGCAAAGGCTCAAAAAAAAAATATTGAGTGAAAATCTTCAATCATGAAAACCCGAGAGGGCTGATTAATAACAGGAGTTTGATGCTTTCAAGATTTATCCCGAGATTAAATGAGGTCTTGTATATTTTGAGATTAATGCTTAAACAATGATAATGTTTAATGAAATCAAATTGAAACACATGCATTTATGCAATGATGTGATTAGAGCGGTTCATTTGGTGTGATCAAAGTCATGTATCTGTCTACCCTCTGCTACTCTCGCTACTGAAGCGCTTCAGCCGATTCATCCTGCTATCAAGTGTGAAGACTCCTGAAAGATTCTCGGGCAATATCCTCAGCCTCATCAGTAAAAAAAAAAAGAAGAAGAAGAAGCCGTTAGAGTGAAAATCGTAACTGGCGCTCTAAGCAAAAATTAGGCGAAAGGATAGGGTGAAAACCTGGAAACAGACAGTCTATCCTTAAAAAAAAAAAAAGAAGAAGAAGAAGCCGTTAGAGTGAAAACCGTAACTGGCGCTCTAAGCAAAAATTAGACAAAAGGATAGGGTGAAAACCTGGAAACAAGCAGTCTGTCATTAAAAAAAATAATAATAATAAAAAAAAGAGCCGCTGGATTGGGTTGGGTCCATTCCAGGCAAAAATAAGGCATAGGGTTATGTGAAAATCCGCAAAGGACGCGTCTCCCACTAAGAAAAGTTAGTGTGAAAATCCACAAGGGACGCACTACCTTTAAATAATGACTACAGGTATCAGATGAGAATCTCGCAATCCCAAAGGGCATGAAATTCAAGAGCAGCTTAAAAGGCATCGATCCTATTGCAAATTGCAGCTAGCTCGGCTATCACTTCCAAGTCCACATAGATGAATTCTTATATTGCACCTGCATGCTCACTATTTTTCCTGCATATTTTAGTTTCCCTATTTTGCAGAAGGAGAGATTTGATGCGGACACTGACAGAAGCTGAGTGACGACATCAATCCAAACAACCAAACAAAGACCTCTCAGGAGGTAACCAGCCAAAACAACATCAATTCAAGCATCAATAGAAGACATTTGAGGAGACAAATCCCGAAGACCTTTGAGAAGGCAAATTTCGAAGACCTTTGAGGAGGTAAATCCCGAAGACCTTTGAGGAGGCAAATTTCGAAGACCTTTGAGGAGGCAAATTCCGAAAACCTTTGAGGAGGCAAATTTCGAAGACCTTTGAGGAGGCAAATCTCGAAGACCTTCGAATCCCGAAGACCTTTGAGGAGGCAAATCCCGAAGACCTTTGAGGAGGTAAATTTTAAAGACCTTTGAGGAGGCAAATTTTGAAGACCTTTGAGGAGGTAAATTCCGAAGACCTTTGAGGAGGTAAATCCCGAAGACTTTTGAGGAGGCAAATTTCGAAGACCTTTGAGGAGGTAAATCCTAAAGACCTTTGAGCAGGTTCCCCGCTTCAGAAAGACAGCTACCTCAGGTACGTGTCTCTTTCCTTTTCTTCTTTGAGTTTAGGCTCACCTAGACACTAGTGTACTAGATTCCCCTAAACTGGGGGCAACTGTAGACACCGGGTCCTGAGTTAGCCTAGATCGAAATTACCCAATGATGATAATTGCCTTCACAGGCGAAAAACATTTAAATTGATGGTTTCCTTGTAAAATTTACAATTTAGAATGAAAAACAAAAAAATATAAAAAATATTTTAAAAATTAGTTTTAAAAATGATATTTGAAAATTTTGGTGTTTTTTAGTCATATTTAAAATAAAAAAAAAATTCGGCGAGTGTCGGGCGCGGTAGCACCCAGGTTTAGTCTTCAAGCAAATAAGGCCAAATGTTCCAGACAAATGAGGTAAATTTAAGCCGATGTGAGAAGGTCCTTTTATTCTTCAGAGCTTGTTATCCAAGAGAGCAGCAACGAACAGTGATGAAGATAACATCAAAGAGCCTGTCAACATTGACAGACTCAAGAGGGTCCAAGGATAAGGACTAAAAAGATCAATCAAAAGAAGAGAATAAAAGCCCCACGGGTTAAAAACCGAAAAAAGGCGGCCTTGCTAAAAGTGGGCATCTCGTCAGGGTGAAAACCGAAAAAAGGCACTCTGGACAAAAATTAGAGACTTGAGAGAAAATGTTCAATCAAGAAAACCCGAGAGGGCTGATTGATAACAGGAGTAGGATGCACCTAAGGTGTTACTCATTGAGATTGAATAAAACTAGTGTTTTTATATCACATGTCTAGTCATGGTCATTCTTATTGCTATAAGGTGCATAGAGATAGAAATGCATGCATAAGCTAGGCGTAAACATGCAATTAAACGGTTAAGAGAAACCTGTTGCAGGCATAAGGACATATGCTGGAGCAATTCTCAAGGCAGTAATAATAATTTTTTTGATAAATCTTCCTCCTACTCTTAAAAAAAAAGGCAGTTAGAGATGAAAACTGTGACTGGCTCTCTAAGCAAAAGTTAGGCCAAAGGGCAGGGTGAAAACCTGGGAACAGGCAGTCTGTCCTTCAAAAAAAAAATAAATAAAAGCCGCTGGAGTGTGTTGGGTCCATTCCAAGCAAAAATTAGGCACAGGGTTGTGTGAAAATCCATAAAGGGACGCATTTCCCGCTAAGAAAAGCTAGTGTGAAAATCCACAAGGGACGCACTACCTTTAAAACAATGACTATTGACGCCTGGGGCAATAAGGCAGTATTACTCCAAATGACTTTCCTTTAGGCAGAACTTGATTCAGAGTCCTAGGGCCAAAATCCTTATTGACCGGGGGGTAAAGATGCGCATGGGTCATTTCTCTTTGAAAAGATTATGGGTGTAACACCCCAACCCATACGTAGGCGAACCCATCCGCAAGGGAGTAGAAAGCCGTACGAGTAGGTGTGTTACCGAGCAAAAATGATACAAAGCGTATATAATTATGAAAGAATTTAAAACTTTAAGGAGCAAAAACTGAACATACATAATTCACAAATGCGCATATTTTAAACGAAAGCATACACATATACAAATTTACAATCATACAATAGGAGCCTCAGACGAAAGATTGGACAGAGGAAATACTTAAGACCTAAATATAAAAATATTTACATCGCCTAAAATATTACATCATTCTCTTTACATATTATTACATATACATATTATACAGAAATACAAAATCCAGGCTACAGAAACTGAACAAAATACAAAACTTCTAGCTCCTAAGTGGCCGACTCTGCAGATGCGCTACTCGAACAAAAGCAAACCTGCCACCTGCATGGGGAAAAGAACCCGTGCTAAGCGATAACGCTTAGTGGGGAGAAAACACGAAAATATAGACGACCATTCACAACGGTCGCGAAGGCATAACACATACACAAGGGTGAAAGCATAAAATCCTAACAGATAAATATACATGCTTGCATAATATAGCCATGCACTCGAATGTTCTAAACCACGTTCATACACTCATATGCTTAACACACCCAATTATCATACAAAATCATTATATATATATATCCAAACATTCTTTTGTTATGCCAAAAGATATATACCAGCCCAAAACCCAAGAGACGACGTCAAAACACCACACTTCCACTGTGCAAGCCTATTACATAAATTATCATGCCATGAAACGTAAACACATAATAACATACCGAAATTACTACGATAGCTAGCAACAAGGAGCTATATAGCATCGTATTAAATTTGTTACTTATGCTAGTTCAAGATCGCATTCATAAGTATGCAAATCGGTATACTTAATCTTAATAACTAATAATACATATTCACATTAATATACATATACTTCAACCACAGTATTCAGTAATTCAGACTCACATTCATATACATATTAATTTATCACATTACTATACAGAACTGTAGTGTCCAAATTATGTGACACACCGACTTCACATACACATACTATAAACAAGACCATTTGCAGATAACCACAAAGGTACAATATGCAGGTCAGAGTTACATTTAGCCTGTTCAGAGACTTGTAATCACATTCACATATCCCAAAATCATACTCATACGGATATCACATTCTTATGTTTGTAACTAATTAGATTTACATACTTGTAAACACAGAATAACAAACAACACACCTGCTGACTCACAATAGTGGATATCGAGTGAACAAACTGTATCTTACGGGTACGAACCGAACGCATAATGTACCTTACGGGTACATATCAAAAAGCAACATCATTTTCCACTTACAAAAACATTTCACATAAAGGATCTTAAACAAGATCCATACGCATAAAGGGTTCGCGAGGAACCAGCCAGGGACCTGATCGGGGTCCATTCATTCAAAGGACGCTGCAGCTACACATAACTCTATTAGGCATGCCTAACTATCCACTTACTTGACTCTAGCAGGTCATGCATCATTCAAATCATGTGTCAAATCAGGCAGTATAAAAATATCCTCATACCTAATCCAGATTATAGTAGACATATAAAGAAATTCACAACATCAACTATGCATCATATTATTCATATTACGAAGCATACAATATAATTCCATCAACATACTTTAGCACTATTCAAAGTTCTAAAACTTATCAGAGTCAAATATGGAAGCATTATCATGCCAATCATTAACTTAACACTCAAACTTTACTTTTAACAACTAAACACTTTTTACAAAAATAGGGTAGGTCACGGTCATAACTAAATTGGTTGTTACCGTGACATACAAAACTCTCGGCAGAATGCAATCTTGGGGCACCTCACGGTGGTAACCCATTAGGTTGTCACCGTGACATACCCACACTCCAAAAATAGAATGCACTTCTGGGGTTCCTCACGGTGGTAACCCATTAGGTTGTCACCGTGACATACCCACAGCCTAAAACAGAATGCTATTCCTCACACTTTATCATATCATGCACGTTTATATAGGTTGAAGTGTTAAAATGCTCAATAATGTCATTAAACTTGACTCTAATACATATAATTACACATTATTACTTCATTAATTTGCTATTAATTTTAATCCCAATCATGTTTATTTTCCGAGTGATAACTATTCTTATACTCATTTAATAGTCCTAAACATGCATCGGATGGATCCTAGAAAGTTTTGGTGGAAAGCGGTTTCAATTCGGAAAGAAAAACACATAAAATGGTCAAGACAAAATGGGTCACGGTGGCAATGAATTCATTGTGACCGTGACATACCCAAAAATAGCAAAACAGAAGTAAAAAGTCAGGACTGGTTCACTACACATTTTTGTACAGCCTAAAACAATGTCTAAACCTCATTTTTAGCCATAACATCCTCCTTAACAAATGTTTTCTAGGATGTTAACTTTCAAATGCAACAAATTTCAGATTAAGTGGACCTCTAAAGATTCAGATATGCTCTAAACAACCTATAGTGGTCAATTAACCCGAACCAAACCGAGACACTAAGGTTTTAGAAAATTTCCAGGATCTTAGAGCAAGAAGTCGCCTAAGGCTATTTCTGAGACTTTTAAAGTAATGGAAGTCATGGTGCTAATGGTTCAAGAATCACATGATCTGGTGTTCTAAAACTCTACTTAAGACAAAAACATTGCACAGGGGTCAGATGAGAACTAAACAGAGTTTACCCAATCATGCATTTCACCTTCAATTCTCACATACCTTCAATTTAATCAACATCATGCGGTACTAATACATTTACCTAAACAAATACATGCATAAGACTCATATCAAAACACTCAATTTACTGGAAATCATATACAAATGTATATTCATAATTCAAGAAGAATTTAGGGCAGAGACAAATTAAAACTCAAATGTAGGAATCAAACTCCCAAACCTTTTGTTGCACAATAGCTGCTCTCTTCAAGCTTTAATCTTCTCTTTTCCTTTAATTTTCTTCTTCTTATCACCAATTACTTGCACAAACAAACCCACAATTCTTAATCCAAACCATAACTTAAACAAAACTAGAAGAATAAAAAGAACTCAAATGCAGGAACCCTAAAAAGCCCAACTTACCTCTTCAATCTTACTTCCCAAGCTCCACCAAATCAACTCTAACTCACTCAAAACCAAGAGATTGAGCAAGGAAAGGGAAGAAAAGGAAAAGAAAATGGAGAATAGGGAGGATGAGAGGGCAAAAACGGGGACTCCTCTCCCTTACACTTAGTCTTTCTTTCACACTAAATGCACACCTACCCAATTCCACTTGTCCACTTCCTATAGGTTCACATGTCATAATCTTACAAGCCCACTTTGACTTACTCATACATGCACCATACACCAAACACACACAAGCACCTCTTACAATAATATCTTCATGGTACCAAACTTAAGTCACACCCTAACATTTCCTTATAACCCACTTTTCATCCAAGGCACCATGCTCATAAACCACACAATAAAATCTCTTAGCCCACATACATCCTACTACCATACACTACAAGCACACCATAATAATTCCTTCACTTAACTTATTTAATTAATTTCTTAGCAAATAAATCCTTATTATCCATATCACTCATGTACAAATTACCGAATTACCCTCACTCACTCCGACTGAGCAAGCATATTCCGACTAGGCCTGGTTTGGGGTGTGACAAATCTTCCCTCCTAAAAGAATTTCGTCCTCGAAATTCACTTACACCGGAAGAATTCCCAACACCACACTCCAAGCTACCATCAGACTCATACACTTCATTTTCACACTACTCACTTGCTTATACCTACTGCCATTGCTATACACTTAATTCACTTTTTACTCAACTTTAACCAAACGCATAACACTTTCCTTAACCATTGCTATGCTCGTCGTCTCCACCCTTAATCTTAATATCAATAGTACATATACACCCTGTCAGCTTTCTCTCAATCAAAACATATATGTAAATGCTTATCATGTATGGTCAAAGGGATGATGATGCAATGAGAGTGTGATGGCTCATGTATGCAGAATGATGCTGAAGAAATGCAATTAATGCTATGATGATGCACTTTATCCCATCCCCATGATTCAATATGCTTTCATTCAAACATTTTTTTTTGGAGATAGCTGACAGGTATATAGAGTACTACCAAAACCTTATAGAATCCGAATACCCTTCCACCTCAAACTACTAAAACAACTTTACTTGGACATGTAACAACCCAAGTAGGGCTTGGTCGGAATTTGCGTGGTAAGTCGGTAAGTGAGAGTATTTTCGTAATTTAAGTTTGAGGAAAATAGGATAATAAGGAATTATGTGTTAAAGGAAATAATAGTGTGTGCTTATAGTGTATGGTTGTAGGGTGTAAGTGGACTTAAGGCTTTTATTGTGTGGTTTTTGGTGCATGGTGCCTAGGATGAAAGTGGATTTATAAGAAATATTAAGGTGTGAGTAAGTTTTGGTGCATTGAAGATATTTGTGTAAGAAAGGCTTGTGTGTGTTTAGTGTATGGTGCCAAGAGTGGTTATGTTAAGATGGATTGATTGATTCTCTAGGATTGTGACAAGTGGCTTGGAGGTTGGTGAGCATTTAATGAAAAGTAAGAGAGAGGGAAGGGAAGGGCAGAAATTTGCCTAGCTTCCCATGGAAGCTATCTCATTTCTCTCCTTTCTTCTTCATTTCCGTTCTCCCCTCTCTCTTGCTTCCATTTTCTGCTTCCATCTCTTTTCTCTTGAGTTTTCTTGGAATCTTGAGTTAAGGTCTTGAAGGATTGTAAGAGGTAAGTGGTTTGGAGTGCTTTGGGTATTTCAGTTCTTCTTTCTCCTTCATTTCTGGTTGTGATTGTGGTTTTGGGTCTGATTTGTGTGTGTTGTGGCTGGGTTTTGTACAAGCATCGGAAGAGAGAAGGAAGAGCAAGGGCAAGGATAAAGTGGTTTCGTGAGGAGCACGGTTTGAAGCTTCGTTTTTCAGGTATGGGAGCCGTGTTCTTGAGTGTTTATTGGGTATGGGTTTTGAATGCGTGCAAGTGTTGGGAGCTATGCTTGTGGATTGTGTTTTTCCCTAATTTCCTCCTTGGATCAACTCTATTTTGAGATTGTATGTCATTTGTAATCTTTAGTGTTTTATGGATGCATGTTTAAATCAAGTAGTGATTTATAGTGAAGTGTAAGTGATATAGTGAAAATGTTATGTGTTTTCGGAATTTGAACATGCCACGTTAGTGTATTTGAGTTTGGTTGTGAGTGATTTCATGTTGAATTTATATTTGATTATTGTGTAAATGTGTTTATGTGGCTTGAGAATGATGCGGTGATGTGCTGGAGGCGAGAGGTAAGTGCTTGAGGATGTTGTGTGCATGTATGAAGAGTTGTGTGTGAAAAGAGTAGGAAAAGTGCAGAAGTGGGCGAATCTGGGTTCTATCGCGATCGCGACACGTGCCGCGATCACGACAGAAGGCGGACTTGGCCACTTGTTCTTGAGGAGCCCTCTGTCGCGATCGCGACGTTATCGCGACCGCGACAGAGAGCTCGGTAGCGGAACCCTCCGTGCGGGCGTGCTGTCAAGCGTGCGCGCGAGGAGGAAGGAATTGGTCTCTGTCGCGATCGCGATGCTTGTCGCGAGCGCGACAGAGCTCGGCTTCGTGAATTTCTGCCGCGAGTAGGCCCCTTGGCGCGACCTCGCGAGGAAGTGCCCCGTGCTCTGTCGCGAGCGCGACACTTGTCGCGATCGCGACAGAGGCCCTTCCTGCTTGCCCTATTTTCTGAATGTGTTTCTTTTGTTCCACTTTGCACGGTTTTTCACTATTGCATGAAATATGTTTGTGCTTATAACTCGTGATGTCTATGTACTAGTGTTTTAGTTAGGAATTTATTTAATATTAGAATCTTGCATTGAATTTTGCTTTTGATTGGGTAAGGTCGTGTGAATGAATGTGTTGTCGAGCCTGAAGTGTCAAGGTATAGGATAATTAAGCATGCTTAAGAAGGGTTAGTGTACAGCTGTTCTGTCCGCCCCGTTTGGGCGAAGCGGTCGACCTCCGAGATGGTCATCTTCCGTGTAGTGATAAAATGTTTTGAGACTCCGGTCTCCTGCGCTACCTTCGGGTATTAAAGTGTTTTTGAGGCTTCGGTCTCCCATGCCGTGTTCCCGTATCCTCCACCATTGATTTCAGGCTATTGTGTGAACTGTCTGGAATTGATTTAGTGAAGTGTTCTGATCATAGTGTGACTCTGAAGAGTGTAATGCTTTAGTGCATTGTATTATTTATCCTGAATATATTTATATCTCTGTACTCTGATTCATAATGAATTATGTATGTTAGTGCATGTTTATTATATAGTGTTATGTTGTGCTTGTTTCTCCCCACTAAGCGTTATCGCTTAGCACGGGCTTTTATCCCGTGCAGGTAGCGTGAAGGATTTTTGAGAGTTGCTCGTGTCATGCATCTGCAGGCTGGCCACATAGGAGTCGAGTTATTTATTTTGTCTCCTCCTGTAATTCTTTTTGTATATGTATTATTTTTTGTAAAGGATTTTAAGTTGTAATCTGTTGGAATATTGTATATAGCTTTGTATTTTTTTTTATAGTAATGAAGTATATTTTCTAAGATTTTTATTATTGGTTGTTGAATGCTTCCGCTTAGCGCATGTATACTTCCGCTGTATGTTTTGTCGCGTCGTGAGTGAGCGTCGGGTAGCACGCCCGCCGGCGCCCTTCCAACGGGGGCGGCGGCGGGGGTGTGATAGGACACATCAAAACAAAACTTACCAGAAGGTTCTGCAGGCTCTGCTACTTCACCACGGTGCACAACAACTTTCGATGGTACCCGAGCAACTCGTAACAATTCCTCCATATCCTTCCTAGCTTGCCGAGCTAGATTCTCCCTAGTCTTAAGACAATAAGCAATTTAGTGTTCCATGCTACCACATCTAAAACATGCACCTGTGAGTTTTCGACACGAACCCCAATGTCGCTTCCGATAGTACTGGCATATTGGTGGTTCCTTAACCTTTTTACACTTGTCCCAATGTTGCCTATGACAATGTTGACACATCGGAGGTTCTCGAATCCTCTTACCCGTTGGCACCGCTATTTCGATACTTTCCTCTTCTGAGGTACATTCCGAACAAAATCTTGAGGAATGCGAGGGGTAGTCAACCTATCCAAGATCCGAATCAACCCTTGCACTAGCATCCTATCATCGAAAGCAGGTCCAGAATCTCTAACCCGAGGATACTCAAAAACACTCTGATCAGCACTAACTGGGTTCACACTTTCCGTTGTCTCACCCAAATTCTCACTCGGATCGGACTCCATTTAGACATAACACAATACAAGACACATCTGCATTAGGCCACGACACAAAACCGACTTACATACAAGAACGCGACACATAACCGACTAGCATGTAAAGACTCAATACCTAAACAAACAAGACAACCAGAACTGCCAAACCGGCGCTCTGATACCACTAAATGTAACACCCCAACCTATACGTAGGCGAACCCATCCGCAAGGGAGTAGGAACTCGTATAAGTAGGTGTGTTACTGAACAAAAATGATACAAAGCGTATATAATTATGAAAGAATTTAAAACTTTAAGGAGCAAAAACTGAACATACATAATTCACAAATGCGCATATTTTAAACGAAAGCATACACATATACAAATTTACAATCATACAATAGGAGCCTCAGACGACAGATCGGACAGAGGAAATACTTAAGACATAAATATAAAAATATTTACATCGCCTAAAATATTACATCATTCTCTTTACATATTATTACATATACATATTATACAGAAATACAAAATCCAGGCTACAGAAACTGAACAAAATACAAAACTTCTAGCTCCTAAGTGGCCGACTCTGCAGATGTGCTACTCGAACAAAAGCAAACCTGCCACCTGCATGGGAAAAAGAACCCGTGCTAAGCGATAACGCTTAGTGGGGAAAAAACACGAAAATATAGACGACCATTCACAACGGTCGCGAAGGCATAACACATACACAAGGGTGAAAGCATAAAATCCTAACAGATAAATATACATGCTTGCATAATATAGCCATGCACTCGAATGTTCTAAACCATGTTCATACACTCATATGCTTAACACACCCAATTATCATGCAAAATCATTATATATATATATATATCCAAACATTCTTTTGTTATGCCAAAAGATATATACCAGCCCAAAACCCAAGAGACGACGTCAAAACACCACACTTCCACTGTGCAAGCCTATTACATAAATTATCATGCCATGAAACGTAAACACATAATAACATACCGAAATTACTATGATAGCTAGCAACAAGGAGCTATATAGCATCGTATTAAATTTGTTACTTATGCTAGTTCAAGATCACATTCATAAGTATGCAAATCGGTATACTTAATCTTAATAACTAATAATACATATTCACATTAATATACATATACTTCAACCACAGTATTCAGTAATTCAGACTCACATTCATATACATATTAATTTATCACATTACTACACAGAACTATAGTGTCCACATTATGTGACACACCGACTTCACATACACATACTATAAACAAGACCATTTACAGATAACCACAAAGGTACAATATACAGGTCAGAGTTACATTTAGCCTGTTCAGAGACTTGTAATCACATTCACATATCCCAAAATCATACTCATACGGATATCACATTCTTATGTTCGTAACTAATTAGATTTGCATACTTGTAAACACAGAATAACAAACAACACACCTGCTGACTCACAATAGTGGATATCGAGTGAACAAACTGTATCTTACGGGTACGAACCGAACGCATAATGTACCTTACGGGTACATATCGAAAAGCAACATCATTTTCCACTTACAAAAACATTTCACATAAAGGATCTTAAACAAGATCCATACACATAAAGGGTTCGCGAGGAACCAGCCAGGGACCTGATCGGGGTCCATTCGTTCAAAGGACGCTGCAGCTACACATAACTCTATTAGGCATGCCTAACTATCCACTTACTTGACTCTAGCAGGTCATGCATCATTCAAATCATGTGTCAAATCAGACAGTATAAAAATATCCTCATACCTAATCCAGAGTATAGTAGAAACATAAAGAAATTCACAACATCAACTATGCATCATATTATTCATATTACGAAGCATACAATATAATTCCATCAACATACTTTAGCACTATTCAAAGTTCTAAAACTTATCAGAGTCAAATATGGAAGCATTATCATGCCAATCATTAACTTAACACTCAAATTTTACTTTTAACAACTAAACACTTTTTACAAAAATAGGATAGGTCACGGTCATAACTAAATTGGTTGTTACCGTGACATACCAAACTCTCGGCAGAATGCAATCTTGGGGTACCTCACGGCGGTAACCCATTAGGTTGTCACCGTGACATACCCATAGCCCAAAACAGAATGCTATTCCTCATACTTTATCATATCATGCACGTTTATATAGGTTGAAGTATTAAAATGCTCAATAATGTCATTAAACTTGACTCTAATACATATAATTACACATTATTACTTCATTAATTTGCTATTAATTTTAATCCTAATCATGTTTATTTTTCGAGTGATAACTATTCTTATACTCATTTAATAGTCCTAAACATGCATCGGATGGATCATAGAAAGTTTCGGTGGAAAGCAAAGAAAAACATAAAATGGTCAAGACAAAAGGGGTCACGGTGGCAATGAATTCATTGTGACCGTGACATACCCAAAAATAGCAAAACAGAAGCAAAAAGTCAGGACTGGTTCACTATACATTTTTGTACAGCCTAAAACAATGTCTAAACCTCATTTTTAGCCATAACTTCCTCTTAAAAAATGTTTTCTAGGATGTTAACTTTCAAATGCAACAAATTTCAGATTAATTGGACTTCTAAATATTCAGATATTCTCTAAACAACCTATAGTGGTCAATTAACCTGAACCAAACCGAGACACTACAGTTTTAGCAAATTTCCAGGAACTTAGAGCAAGAATTCGCCCAAGGCTATTTCTGAGACTTTTAAAGTAATGGAAGTCATGGTGCTAATGGTTTAAGAATCACATGATTTGGAGTTCTAAAACTCTACTTAAGACAAAAACATTGCATAGGGGTCAGATGAGAACTAAACGGAGTTTACCCAATCATGCATTTCACCTTCAATTCTCACATACCTTCAATTTAATCAACATCATGCGGTACTAATACGTTTACCTAAACAAATACATGCATAAGACTCATGTCAAAACACTCAATTTACTGGAAATCATATACAAATATATATTCATAATTCAAGAAGAATTTAGGGCAGAGACAAATTAAAACTCAAATGTAGGAATCAAACTCCCAAACCTCTTGTTGCACAATAGCTGCTCTCTTCAAGCTTTAATCTTCTCTTTTCCTTTACTTTTCTTCTTCTTATCACCAATTACTTGCACAAACAAACCCACAATTCTTAATCCAAACCATAACTTAAACAAAACTAGAAGAATAAAAAGAACTCAAACGCAGGAACCCTAAAAAGCCCAACTTACCTCTTTAATCTTACTTCCCAAGCTCTACCAAATCAACTCTAACTCACTCAAAACCAAGAGATTGAGCAAGGAAAGGGAAGAAAAGGAAAAGAAAATGGAGAATAGGGAGGATGAGAGGGCAAAAACGGGGACTCCTCTCCCTTACACTTAGTCTTTCTTTCACACTAAATGCACACCTACCCAATTCCACTTGTCCACTTCCTATAGGTTCACATGTCATAATCTTACAAGCCCACTTTGACTTACTCATACATGCACCATACACCAAACACACACAAGCACCTCTTACAATAATATCTTCATGGTACCAAACTTAAGTCACACCCTAACATTTTCTTATAACCTACTTTTCATCCAAGGCACCATGCTCATAAACCACACAATAAAATCTCTTAGCCCACATACATCCTACTACCATACACTACAAGCACACCATAATAATTCCTTCACTTAACTTATTTAATTAATTTCTTAGCAAATAAATCCTTATTATCCATATCACTCATGTACAAATTACCGAATTACCCTCACTCACTCCGACTGAGCAAGCATATTCCGACTAGGCCCAGTTTGGGGTGTGACAATGGGTCAGAGTCTGTAAATCGGGATATTCATTAATGATGAGGACATTGGTCCTCGCATGCATATTTATTATAAAATAATTTTGATGTGATAATTTTATTTTGGATGGAGAAAATTGAGACATTGGTCCCATTTTTATTTAGGGAAAATGCAAAATTAATTAATAAAAATGTTTTTGTGATTTTCTTTTTAGAGTGCCTAAAATAAACGATTTTATTAAAGATTACATGGCAAAATAAATGAAAAAGCCAAATAAATGAAATATTACAAATAAAGCAATTAAATATCTAACCCAAATGAGCCTTCTGGATCTCCTCGTGTGCTCGCAAAAAATGCCCAAGTAAAGAAAATAAGTTTTGACAAAAAAATAAAATACAAATGAAATAATGTTAGTAATTAAATCAATTAAATAAATTAATGATAAAATGAGATAAAATAAAGAGAGATGGCATAAAAAATGGATTAAATGAATTGAAATATTAATAAACTAAAATGAATGGGAAAAATGCATTATAAATGACAAATGAATTAAAAGATATGATTGAAATAATATAAAACGTGTTAATGAATTAATATATGAAAATATGCACATGATAATAATTACAATGAAAATAAATAAATAACAATAAATAAAACATGTGACAACGATAAAAAGAATGATAAAAATGAATAAGAGAACGATGAAAATCAAATGAATGACATGATTAATTAAATATATTCACAAATGATATAAACCATTTACATGGTAAAAATATCATTTAAAACGAATTTATTAATTACATGTTAAAAATAATGATGAATTAAAGTGAAATAAATCAATTACATGTTAAAAATAATGATGAATTAAAGTGAAATAAATTAATTACATGTTAAAAATAATAAACAGTCAATATTTACATGAATAAAAACAAAATAATATGATAATATTAACAACAGTAATGAAAATAATGAAAGAGAATGATAATAAACTAATAATGGCAATACTATTATATAAACATAATAATATAAACATTAAATGGAATAAACCTACAAGACATAGAATAAATAAATGAGAATAATAATAAAAATATACATGTTAATAAATTAAATATAAACAAAATAAATAAAGGAAAATAAAAGATTCAAGCCCGGATTGTTTACCCTCAGAGTTTCGGATTCGATGAAGGTAAAAATGATGATTGATTTCCTTGTTTTAGTTTGTAAGATTAGAATTGGGATATGAAAATGTTGGAAATTTATTCCAAGAAAAATAGGCTTAAAAAAAACTAATAAAAAAAAACTCTGAGAACAAAGAATTAATTTCTTTGCTCAAAGGAATTCTTTTTATTGATTAAACAAAAAAAAAACCTTGAAAAAGTTTAATGGAAAACAAATGAGAAGACAAAAAACTGAATTTTGAGAGCAAATCATCAATTTATTTGTCTCAAAATTAAATCTATCAACAAAATTCCATCCAAAAATATATTTAGAAGAAATTGTGTTGGAAAAAGAATGAAAGATTGATTTTTCTTTTTGATCTTTGGTTGGGGAAAAAATTTGGAATTTTTTAGAGAGTTTGAAAGGAAGAAGGAGAGAAAAAGATGAAGAGAAAAAACCCTAGAAGAATCCCCCCCTTTAGGTTTTCTTCTTATTCTTTTTATATGAAGAAAATAGGAAAATATTATCAATTAAAGGGATAAAACTTAATAAAATCAGATATTAACAATTTTAAATTTTAAAAATTGAAAAAAACCTGAAAATCCCTTAAAAAAGTAATAAAAAATCGAATTTGGTGGAAAAAAATCGGCTGTTATCTTTGCTCTGAAGATTTAGCGTCATTATCTGTATGGGGAAAAGTGTAGGATCTTTACGGACCATAAGAGTTTGAAGTATTTCCTCGCGCAGAAGGAGTTGAACATGAGACAGCGCCGTTGGCTTGAGTTGTTTAAGGACTACGACTGCATAGTGGATTACCATCCGGGTAAGGCCAATGTAGTCGTTGATGCTTTGAGTTGGAAATCAGTTTCAGCTTTGTTCCTGAGACGGTTGAGATGGAGGTTTGATTCAGATGGAGCTTTGATTGCTCAGTTGAGAGTGAAGCCTACCTTGAGACAAAGGATTGTGGATGCTCAGAGGGATAATGAGAGGCTACAGCGAATTGTGCAAGAGGTTAGATCGGGCAAGCAGTCAGATTTCTCAGTTCTGGATGGAGTGTTGATGTATAGAAACTGCTTGTGTGTGCCTGAGGATGAGGAGTTGAGGAAACAGCTTATGAGTGAGGCGCATAGTACGGTTTTTACTATGCACCCTAGCAGTGAAAAGATGTATCGGGACAGGAACCAATTTTATTGGTGGTCCGGTATGAAGAGGGATATTGTGAATTTTGTGTCCAAGTGCTTGACATGTCAGCAGGTAAAGGCCGAGCATCAAGTTCCTTCGGGTTTGCTTATGCCTTTATCCATTCCCGAGTGGAAGTTGGATGATATAGCCATGGACTTTGTATTTGGTTTGCCTTTGACTCAGAAGAAGCATGACTCAGTTTGGGTGATAGTGGATCGGCTTACGAAGTCAGCTCATTTCTTGCCAGTGAGAGTGGACTATCCGATGGATAGGTTGGCCAGTATCTATGTGGATGAGATAGTTTGGTTGTATGGAGTGCCGTTATCCATAGTATCGATCGGGACCCAAGATTCACTTCGAAGTTTTGGAAGGAATTGCAAAAAGCTTTGGGTACCAAGTTGAACTTCAGTACGGCATTCCATCCTCAGACAGATGGTCAGTCAGAGCGGGTCATTCAGATTTTGGAGGATATGTTGAGGGCGTGTACTTTGGAATTTCCGGGTAGTTGGGACAGATATGTGTCACTTATGGAGTTTGCATACAACAATAGCTATCAGTTGAGCATCGATATGGCACCGTATGAAGGTTTATATGGTCGACAGTGTAGGACTTCGGTTTGTTGGACCGAGCTATCCGAGCGTTCAGTCATTGGGCCAGAATTGGTGAGGGATACCGAGGAGAAGATTAGAGTTGTGCAGCGGAATTTAAAAGTGGCTAAGGATCTGTAACACCCCCAACGTCCCCATTGGAAGGACGCCGGAGAGCGCTACCCGATGCTCACTCACAAATAAGCACACATACACTATGCGGAAGCATACATTTATCTAAAACACGGGGAAATTAAAACTTTGGAAAGAAAAAGCATATACGTTAACTCACACCCACGCAGGCACTAAGCAGAAACATATACACATGTATACATATGATCATTCAGCGGAAACTTAAAGCGAAAGATAAAACGAAGGAATAACTGAAAGCTTAATTACAAATACCATAATACAGAAATACAAAAGCTGAAATACATAAGCTGAACAAATTACAAAACTTCTAACTCCTATGTGGCCGACCTTGCAGATGCGCGACTCGATCCGAACACAACCTGCCACCTGCACGGGAAAGAGCCCGTGCTAAGCGATAAACGCTTAGTGGGGAGAACACACAAGTAATATGGACGACCATTCACAATGATCGTTAAGGCATAACACATACACAAATGACATATGCAAATAATAACAACAGATGGATATACAATCCTGCATATAAAAGCCATGCATTCGGAAGTTCATATTCACATGCAATACAATTATCAGGCAGTAACGAACCCAATTATCATGCCGAGAACACTAGGTATCAAAACATATTTTTATCATGCCACAAGGCGCATACACAAAATGAAACCCAGGGCATAGCATCAAACCACCACACTTCCACTGCGCAACTCTAAACCATACAATATCATGTTATGAACTGCAAACATATAACAACGTACCGAAGACACCACGGTGACTGAGTTCAAAGGAACATATAGCATATCATTAAATTATGGCACATGCTCTTACCGGACGTCGACCCACATGCATTTCATCATAATAGTACATATACTCATTCACACATTTAACCTTAACATTCAATGATTCAAATCAGCGTACTTATACATATTAGTTCACATGCTTACAATTCTAACCAATGAAATCAAACATATTCCCAATACGATATATATATATATACGGGAAAACAGATACAAAATACATATTGAGTCACATTCGGCCCACTCAGGAATTCATAATCTTATTTAGAAAGATGGCTGATTCACATTACTGAAATCTTACCCATTCAGTTATCATATTCTCATATTCATATCAGACAAAGTGAACAGAATACCTGCTGACTCAAAATAGTGGATAACGAGTATACAGAAAGTACTTTACGGGTACAAGCCGATTACAGAAAGTACTTTACGGGTACAAATCGCAAACTATTTTACTTTTCATTCTCAAACATTTTTATGGGGGATCTTAAACAAGATCCAACCACATTACAGAAGGTTCGCGAGGAACCAAACGGGGACCTGATCGGGGTCCAAACGGAAACAGAAGCTGTAGCAAAGACTCTATTAGGCATGCCTAACTATCCACTAGACTGACTCTTGCAGGCGGAGGATTACACAGTTTACGGCCATAGTTCAATTATAACACGCAAAGAGTTCACTTACTTTGAGGAATCAGTACATACATAATATAGCTCATATCAGGTGGTATCGTGTGCTAAAATCCATGATTAAACATTCCTAACACATACAAAAATTAAAGGATTTTATTGCAAAAACAGGGTAGGTCACGGTGGTAATCAAACTGGTTGCCACCGTGACATACCAAGGATCTTCGGCAGAAAGCAAGTCTGGGGTACCTCACGGTGGTAACTAATTAGGTTGCCACCGTGACATACCCACAACCCAGAACAGAATCTAAGGTCTGAACACCTCACGGTGGTAACTGGATTGGTTGCCACCGTGACCTATTCAAACTCACGGCAGAATGCATCTGGTTCGTGCCTCACGGTGGTAATCAAATTGGTTGCCACCGTGACCTATGCCCAGATGCGATTCCTGAGGGCGATTTCCAGGTTATTCAAACCAACTATCCCAAAGTTCTCATTTCAAACAACATATCCTCATTCCAATAGCAATAAAAACCCAAATCAAACATCATTGAATCATGCCATTAATAAGTCTTTCACATGAATTCGAAGAACAACATCACATTACATCAATTCATGCTAACACTTAACAATGCAAAGTCTTAGTCATGCAACGGAACAATTTACACTTAAGCATAGCATAATATTCTTAGAGAAGGATCATAAGTACAGATATGCACAATACATTTCACATCCAATATTACATGTTCATGATGAACAACCATGAAATTGGCATTCATAACTCACTCGATTTCAGATGGTGATATACGATACCACCCATAACAACTAACATTAATAAATCACGTCAAGCAACCCCACATCATTCGATATCCTTTAAATGTGTATAACTTAATCATGTTACACATGCTCATACAGATTAAGGTATTACAACCCTTAAATGTCATTTAACTGGACTAGATTCTAATCATACAATTACACCTAATTATTTCATTAGTTTGTATTAATCTTAATCCTATTCATGTTTATTTTCCAAGTGAAAACTATTCTTATACTCATTTAATAGTCCTAAACATGCATTGGATGGATCCTAGGAAGTTCCGGTGCAAAACGGGTTCAATTCGGGAAGAAAAACACCTAAAATGGTCAAGACAGAAGTGGTCACGGTGGTAATGAATTCATTGTGACCGTGAGGTCCAAAAAATCATTCTGCCCAGCATTTTGGTATGTCACGGTGGCAATGAAATTCATTGTGACCGTGACATACCAAAAATTTGCAAAACAGAAGGCAAAACTCAGGGCTGCTGCACTACACGTTTTTGTTTAGCCTAAATGGGAATCTAAACAACATTTTTAGACAAAAATTTCTGCTTAAAAAATCTTCCCTAGGATGCTAAATTTCAAATGAAACAAAGTCCAGGTCAATTTAACATCTATAGATCCAGATATGTTCTAAACAACCCACAGTGCTTCCCTGAACCCGTCCAAAAAAGATAACTCTACTTCTTGACCACTTTTGGGACACTTAGAGTTGCAATTAGCTCAAACCTATTTCTAACACATTTGTAGGCATAGATCTTAGCTTTCTGAAGGTACTAATTTCATACTATTTGGAGTTCTAAAACTCCCAAAACATCTTAATATCTGAAGGAAGGTCCAGTGTATTCTAATCCAGTTTTTCACCCAAAATCCTATTCACATGCACAAATGAACAATTTAAACCAACACTCACTACCATCATCACAAATCATCAACAACATACTCAAGAAGCTTATATCATACATGAATATACAAAAATTCATTTACATATAAAAGAAAGTTTCCCAAACCTCAAAGAAGCACAACCCACTATTCTCTTCAAGTTTTTAATCCTCAATCTTTTCCTTAGTCCTTGCCATTCCTCTTGCTTACCAAAGCTTGCATACACAAAAACCCAGCAAATTATTCTTAATCCACACCCTAGATCCAAAATCAAAAGCAAACTTAAAAAGAGAAGAAAATCAAAGTATCAATAACCAAACCCTAACCACTTACCTCTTCAATCATGTTCCCCAAGCTCTACCAAATTAACTCTAACTCACTCAAAACCAAAAGATTGAGCAAGAAACGGGGAGGAGAGGAAAAGAAAAATGGAAAATGAGGAGGAAGAGAGGGCAACGGGAACAAGAACAAGAACAAGAAGAGAATCTGCTTTTCCTCTTTCCTAAACCCAAATCACACTAAATGCTCCCACCTAACTCTCCACATGGCAAGCTCCCATTGGGCAAACAAACCACGTTTGACTTAGTCACTCCTTGCACCATACTCACTCCACATACAAACATTTCTTGAATAAAAATCTTCAAGGTACCACACTTGAGTCACACCAAATCATTTCCTAAAACCCACTTATACCCTACTTCCATACACAACAAGCACACTCTAACCTTTCCTCACTTAACTTAACTTATTTAATTAATCACTTAACAATTAAGTCCTTATCATCAAATTCACTCACATATAAATTACTGAAATGCCCTTCACTTATCCGACTTAGCATGCAAATTCCGACTAAGGCCATTTTGGGGTGTGACAGGATCGACAAAAGTCCTATGCCAACTTGAAGAGGAAAGATGTGCAGTTTGAGGTCGGGGACAAGGTTTTCCTTAAAGTTTCGCCTTGGAGGAAAGTGCTTCGGTTTGGTAAGAAAGGCAAGCTTAGTCCTCGCTTCATTGGTCCTTATGAGATTTTGGCTAAGGTTGGTCCGGTAGCCTATAGATTGGCTTTACCGATAGAGTTGGCGAAGTTGCACGATGTTTTCCATATTTCGATGCTTCGTCGGTATAGATCAGATCCGTCACATGTTCTATCAGTTCAAGATGTGCAAGTGCAACCAGATTTTTCTTATGATGAGGAACCGAGAGCCATCCTAGCTTGAGAAGTGAGACAATTGAGGAGTAAGCAAATTCCATTGGTAAACGTATTATGGAATCATCATGGAGTCGAGGAAGCGACTTGGGAACCAGAAGAGTCGATGAGAGCTCAGTATCCACTTTTGTTCAGTTCAGGTGAGAATTTCGAGGACGAAATTCTTATTAGTAGGGGAGAGTTATCACACCCCGTTTGCCCCCTGGTAGTATGAGCCTATTTGTGTGTGCATGAAATTGTATGTGTTCGGCATATCATAAGGGCATTTTGGGAATATTGCATGCTTTATGGGTAATAATAGTGTATGGATGCATGTGTGGCATTAGAGTGTGAATTAGTTGGATTATGTTTGTGTGCACATGATCATATCATAGTAGGGTGTATATAAGTTGGGAATGCATTGTGTGTGTGTGAAGCATGAGTTTAGGGTGTGAGTGACCAAATCCCACTAATAGGGTAGTGACACTGTCTAGGATTAGGAAAAGAAAAAGAAAAAGAAAGAGAAAAGGGGGAGGGTAGATTTTTGTTCTTCAAATCCCGTTGCCCCTTTTTCCCTTACTCTTCTTCTTCCTTCTCTTTCCCTAAGAACCCTAGTTTGGATTTCAGACATTATTAGTGGGAATTAATCATCTCTTGCACTCTAATTTGGTAAGTTATTGCAATTTTCCATCCTGTTTTCCCCTTTTGTTCATCTTCTTCTTCCTGATTTCTGGGTTTAGACTTAACTTAGGGTTTGTTATTTGTTTGTTCTTGGTGGGTTTGATTGTTAGCTGAATCATCTCAGGACTCTAAGGGCAAGGATAAAGCTGGGTGTAGTGGAGCCCAGTGATTAGAGCTTCAATCTTCAGGTTTGGGAATTTTGTATCTACTATGTGTTTGTTGTGTTTGATTCTCCGTTGATAACCTACTGTATTGGCAATGCATGTTGAAATATGAATGAGTGAGCTTTGATTATGGTTTAATGTATGAAGATTGAAACCTGGAAAATGGAATTGAAGTAGATTTGAGCTTACTGTTATTTTTCTGGGTTTTAACGTTTTGAGTGTTAATTTTGCTATTTTCAGTTTTGGATGGGTATTTGTTGAAGGAAGTGTTTTTATGTTGTTTATGTTGGTTTTGCATGCTTGAGGAAGCTAATTTCTGGTAAGAATGGTTTGGATTTGAGTTGGGATGATTTCTGAAAATTTTCTGGGTTTCTGGGTGAATTTCAAGGCGTTAGGGTTTCGAAAATTGGAAGCCTGTGTCCTAGTCGTGTTTGGGTGTGTGAGTCGTGCTCTCCCTTGCTTTTCCTTCTCTTTTCTCTTCCTTGTTTTGCTTGCTGTATTTTGCTGTCTGTGCGTTGTCCAAGTCGTGCATGGTTGTCCAAGTCGTGTCCATCTGGTGAGTGTTCCTCCCTCTTCTTTTTCTTCTCTTTTATACCATCTGAGGGAGTAGAGAGCCAGAGCATGAGTCGTGTTCCATGAACACGAAACGTGCTCTGGCAGGAAGCAGGAGCACGAGTCGTGCTCCTCAGCACGACTCGTGCCCCTCTAGGCCTCTGTCCCTTCTGTTTTTGTCAAACATATTTGGGTCTTTCTCAATCATTTTTCTTCTATTTTGAGTTCTTTAGCCTTCATTTATGTGTTTTTAATTTGTAAATGATATAAATGGTATTTTAACTTCGCCAAATAACAAGTAATGTATACGATATTGCATGTTGTAGGTTGTTGAATGATATTGAACTATGCATGTCTTATGTCTGATTCCTTGTTATGAATGTGAGTATAATTATGTATTACTCTTGGAAACATAATTTGAATGATGCATAACCTGCTAGAGTCAAGTAAATGGATAGTTAGACATGCCTAATAGAGTCTTTAGCTGCAGCCTCATTCCATTTGGACCCCGATCAGGTCCCCGTTTGGTTCCTCGCGAACCCCTCAGTATTTGAATCTTGTTTAAGGTCCCCTCAGTAAAATATTTTGTAATTGATAAAATGAAATGGTTTTTGATTCGTACCCGTAAGGTACTGTCAGTATTCGATTCATACCCGTAAGGTACTGTCCGTATACTCGTTATCCACTATTGTGAGTCAGTAGGTGCTCTTTTTGTTTTGCTCCACTTTGATATGAATACAAGAATATGGTATTCGGATGCGTATAATGATAAGTATGAGAAATCAACTAAAGTGTAAATGAATGTGGATGTGAACTTCTGAATGCATGTCTTTATTATGCAAGTATGATTATACAGCTGATATCATTATCCGCATTTGTCATATTGTATGTGTATGGCATAGACGACCATTGTGAATGGCTATCCACTCTTTTGTTGTGTGTTCCCCACTAAGCGTTTATCGCTTAGCACGGTGTTTTATTCGTGCAGGTGCGGAGGATGGTGTTCTTTTGGGAGAGTCATCACCAGTCAAGCCAACACAGAGGGATTAGTGTTAGGGCTTTATTTTTGATAGCATATTGCTTCTTTTGTATCGGAACTCTCTTTATACCATTATTTTGTAAAGCTTCTGCATTTATATATTTTTGGGTTATGTAATTATCTTATTCTGACTTTTGATCAGAACATTTTTGTAATGAATTTTGCTATTGTAATGATGGATCATTCTGATACTTATGAAGGTTTTTAATTTTCCTGTAACGATGTATGGTTATTATGTATGAATGTATGCTTTGTATCTTTATATGCTTGGTGACACACCCGGCTCATACGGCTTCTCACTCCTGGAGGATGGGTACGCCTACGTATGGGTAGGGGGTGTTACACCATCTCTTGTTTGAGCGATGGGCCGTCGATGGCATTTCATTCCGTCCGCTGGTCAAGCCAGGGACGCCTGTCGGTCATGCACAGTAGGCCGTCCCTGGGTGATTTCCTCCTTTTTATGTTACCTTTTTTCCTCATTTACTCCCTCATCATCTTTAGCCCATTGTTCTTTAAAATGTGATGGTTATTTTACTTTTATCATTTTATTTTATTCACAATTTTGGCACTAACATGTCTATTATTTTTTGTGAGTTATTATCAGACAAATTTTTGGGTGGATTGGAATTGCTAATGATGGTTATTCCGCTGATCTGAGGATCTTCACCCGGGTTCTTTCTTCAACCCTATCTTTTCCATCTTTATTTATTATCATTGTAAAAGTTGTTTTAATCTCGCTAATATAAAAATGGTTAAATGTTTATAGTAATTAAATTGGGATTTTTGTAAATTGAGGACCGAAGTCCTATTTTTAGCAAATAAAACCGACACTTAATAAAAATTGTTTTGTAATAAATTTGCACGCGAGGACCAATGTCCTCATTTCAATGAATATCCCGATTTATGTATGATTTGCGTATCGTTTTATGATGGGGGTTGTATTCTTCCCCTAGTTTTATTGTAATTTACTTTTGTGTATTCTATCTTATGCCAATTTATTGTTTTCCTTTATGTGGATGAATTGCGCTTTAATTAATTGCATTGGCTGGAAAATTGGATGAAACGATAAATTCAAAACTCAATTGTAATATTAGTTAAGGTATGAATAAATGAGCAGTCCCGAACCCACTCTGGTCTTAGGCTCAACGAGATTAGTGGGCCATCTCAGCATGGAGCCTCTGAAATATCTCTTGTTGCCCATTAAAAGGCCCAACTTGCATAATCCTACGCTACAAGAAAATTACAATTTAGCAATGGAAAATAGCAACGGAAATTTGACATTTTCCGTTGCTAATCAAAAATAGCAACGGAAATTTTGGTTGCTAAACAGGTGGATGCTAATTTTTAGCAACAGAAATGAAATTCTGTTGCTAAATTTAGCAACGGAAAAATAATTCTGTTGCTAAATTCAACAAAGTAAAGTGTTGGTGAATTGGTCATTTTTAGCAACGGAATATTTCTGTTGCTAATTTTAGCAACAGAATAATTTTTCCATTGCTAATTTAGCAATGGAATTCTGTTGTTAAGTTTAGCAACGGAAGTAGTATTTTCGTTGCTAAAATTAGCAACGGATATGAAATTCCGTTTGCCGTTGCTATTTTAGCAATGGACGTATAGTTTCCGTTGCTAAATTTGGCAACGGAAATGTAAATTTCGTTGCTAAAAAAATTTTTTCGTTGCTAGCAACGGAAAATTTCTTCCGTTGCTACATTCAACCAATTAAATTTTCGGTGACTCGGTCAATTGTAGCAACGGAATGTTTCCATTGCTGATTTAGCAACGAAATTGGAGCTTTCGTTGCTAATTTAGTAACGGAAATTGCAACTCCGTTGCTAAATTTAGCAACAAAAACATAGATTACACTGCAAATTTTGGCAACCGTACTAGCAACTGTACATAAATTACCATAAATAATTATCGATGCTAAATTTAGCCATAGAAATTATCCGATTTTATTGGTAGCATAAGATTTTAATTAAATTTTAATTTTATTGGTCATAAAATGAATATAATCCAAATTCATAATGCAATTTACTTGTAATAGTATAAATGTACGAGAATAAATATTCTTAATACATATTCTACTGTAAAGTAAGAATCTATAGAAACTAATAAAAACACAACATGATATTGGTATCAATACCTAAATATAACAAAAATAAACTATGTAGTTGGTGAAGGAGGACGATCTGGCTGCTGAGAGGTGTTGCCCTTGCCTCTCATCTCTTTCATCTCATTCTTTAGTTGGATTATAGTATCGAGCAACATGCTGACAGTATTCTCTAACTGAATGACTCTCTCAGAAGGTTCAGAACGCCTACTACTAGCAGCTGTAGATGATGCAGCAAAATGTGAATGGAATGTATTTGCAATAGATCCTAAGCCAAAAATCCTTCCCCGATTATTCTTACCACCAACTGCTTCAAGAAATATCTAACTCACATTCACATTTTCAGAGTTCTGCCGCTGTTAAGTGAGAGTCTCTTGTAATTGCTCCTATAATTACAATAGTTACAATAAATTAAGTACATTATAATAAAATAATTAATATTCATATATAAAATATACGTACATTGAGTTGTTTGCAATGCGTATTAACAAATGTCTGACCATCATGCTTTTATGTATGGGTGTACATAAATACTTTAGGATATGTAGGCCTCTTACCCATGGACTTTTCCTGCACAACCAATTAAACTCAAGTTTAAAAAAAAATCTGCAAAATTTAGTTTGAAATAAAAAAATTATCTCCTGTGAAATAAAAAAATTATCTCAACAACGCACCCATCCAACGGAAACAGACATATGTTAAACCATCATTATCCAACCAGTTCAAGATTCACAGTAAAGAAGAAAAACTAGCCAATGGACAAAAGCAAAATACAGGGGCAGAACAATCAGTCCCTGATTCACAGTATCTACCTGCAGAAAAACCAGCCAATAGACAAAAGCAAGATATAGTTCACCCATTATATCAGAGATTACAATGCAAAATATTTTCAATATCAAGCCTTGGACAGAGGGTATGAAGACAGAGAATCCACAAAGCTAACCTTAACCAAGTTATAGGATAATGCTTAGTTTTTGCTGTACTTCACACCCAGTAACCTCCTTTTAACTTTAATATACCAAATACTTCACATTAGATTATCAACAACGGAAACAAACATATATTAAACCATCATTATCCAACCAGTTCAAGATTCACAGTACAGAAGAAAAACTAGCCAATGGACAAAAGCAAAATACAGGGGCAGAACAATCAGTCCCAGATTCACAGTATCTAACTGCAGAAAAACCAGTCAATAGACAAAAGCAAGATACAGTTCACCCATTATATCAGAGATTACAATGCAAAATATTTTCAATATCAAGCCTTGGAAAGAGGGCATGAAGACAGAGAAACCGCATAGCCAACCTCAACCTAGATATAGGATAATGCTTAGTTTTTGCTGTACTTCACACCTAGTAACCTCCTTTTAACTTTAATCTACCAAATACTTCACATTAGATTATCAACAACAGAAATAGACATATATTAAACCATCATTATCCAACCAGTTCAAGATTCACAGTACAGAAGAAAAACTAGCCAATGGACAAAAGAAAAATACAGGGGCAGAACAATCAGTCCCAGATTCACAGTATCTACTTGCAGAAAAACCAGCCAATAGACAAAAGCAAGATACAGTTCACCCACCAACGATTGTTTAATATTAAACAAGATTTAGATATGATACACAATTCTTCTTTGACCCCATAAAAGATATATCATCCAATCCACCATTGATTGTCCAAAGTCGTTTAATATTAATAAAAACTATTAACTATTCCTAGTTGTTATTTTAATTTACTGACAATCCTAGTTGTTGAGGGGTACCCATTTGACATATTCCTTGAATTTTGCCATAATGCTTGCTATTGCACGTGCATATCCCTTCCCATATACATTACATACCCATTTGTATTTAATTATATGCTTGATTGTTTCGATTTCTGAAATCACAATAAGCAATTCACTAATAATTATTGAAAATCAAACGATTCAAAATATAATTTGATAAAAGTTCAAATCACACCTTTCTATGATTTAGAAATAAACAATTCAATTATCCGATAAACTCACCATATATAACAATTAAAAACAATTGAAAATGGCTTTGGACATCCAGTGAAGGAACTAGGTATACAATTTTAATTTTTTTTCCCACAAATTTTCATGTCAAACTATAATTTGACCCTTGGAAAAAAAAATCTTATAACTTGATATCTCTAAATTTTGTAAACCCACACACACACACACACACATATATATATATAAAATAATATGTGGTCTTATCTTTTCATCCTGAATCCGTGGCTATTTTTTTTGATATCTACTCATAGGCTCAGTCGCAACATCTTCTAAATTACGTCACTTCACATGACATATTGTCATCACACCATTAATATCTAAATCAAATTTTTTTGCTGTACTTTACACCCAGTAACCTCCTTTTAACTTTAATCTACCAAATACTTCACATTATAATCTAATATATTTAATTTTTCCCCGAATAACTAATATAAAGTATGCTTGGGAACTATGAATAGATGGGGGTTTGACATTTTTCTTCAAAATTGGAAAAAATGATAACAATAAAAAAGTCGATGTCATTATTACCAGGTTATCTGCATGCTCGTGATGGCTCAAAGATCCTCCAGTGTGCACGGCTAAACTCTCTCCATCTGCGCCTCCCTATCTGTTTGAAGAATTTCTCTCTGAAATGGCAATTGCTTCGGGTGATGCCCAGTATTCCTGCCAACGACCCCATATTTCTTCAAAAATAAAAGAAGGTCAAACACCTTTCTTATGTAATTTAGCAACAAATTCTTTATATCGATGACGAGCACGCTTTTCCCAAACTTGATAAAAGACCCCATTAAATTTTGAATCCCAAAAAAATTCTTTCTGAAAAAAAAACATAATTTAATTACTGTAAAATTAATTTGTTTTTTGTACCTCAAACTCTTGATAGTAAAAATCCCTTGTCTGCAGAGAGAGATTCTTCCATGCATAACCCTCAATTTCTATCCTCTCTCTGAACGTGGATCTAATCTTTCTTGAGCACTTACTTGATGGAATAAACCTGGTAATATGAACAGAATTAGATTAGTTTCAAATTAGATCGGTTTCAAATTAGATATCTATAGCAACAGATATAAACTTATGTTATATTCTAATATAAAATTAGATCAATACTCACATATCATTGATAATCTTAATGTAAATTCTACCATCAACTCCCTTCGCACCAGGCTGGAAGCCTTCTTCTTCATCCTCAGCATTTACCGCCGGTTCATTAGTCGGTATAGATCCAAAGTCTGGTGCGGGAGTAGATGCATCTATAGGTTGTGCTGATATATCTGGATTGTTTGATGCTGAATCACTTGCTAGATTAGGAGAGCCATTAGGGTGTAGTTGGTGAAGGTGATGCCCGATTTGGTTGTTGAGGATTTGAATGTGACACACCTAAACCTGTAGACCCTACAGGTTGAGTTGGGTGCACTTGTGTATTGTCGTCTCCATCCGATGTTAATCTGAGCCCGGGCGGCAACAATTTGTACTTTCTTTTGGGTGGCATATTTTGTACCTGAAAAACAAACAAATGGATCATTCTTATTGTAATAAAACAATATAGTTACAGCATATATCACAATATTATATTGATGCAATAATAACATATTTGGATTATGATATAATAAATATAACACATACTCAAATTAATCGCTTTCATCACTTAATTGCACATCAAAAGCATCCTCTGTTTCAGAATAATCGGAATTAAGGTCGGGCTCATCTTCAGAATTCGGCCCATCTATGGATTCCTCATCATCTCCAGATAAAATTTCCATAAATTCATTATTTGGATCATTTAAAGGTTCATTCTCAAAACAAGCATTTATTTCATGTACATTCGGTTCTTTTTTCTGATATGCTTCACTTTCATTTGTCTTGCTATCTCCTTTTACCTGTCCTTCAAAAACACCTCTTGGTTTTACTTTGCAGACTGCCAACCAATCTAACTTATCACGTCTTAAACTGGGATAAGGGACATAATACACCTGAGTCGCTTGCATAGCCAACACGAACGGTTCAAATTGTTTAAATCTTCTCCGTTGGTTGATTTTAATGAGGTTATATCGGCTATGTTCTTTTGTTCCAACGTTACGAGTAGGATCAAACCATTCACACTTAAAAAGTAAGCATCATTTTATCGGCAATGCGGGGTATTCAATTTCAAGTATCTCAACAATTTTGCCAAAATAATCCATTAGTTCCCCTTGTATGCAAACCCCACTATTTATTGTTGCCATGCTATACCCATAATTTTCTGCATGAAATTTGTATCCATTAACAAAATAGACTGGATATGATTTAACAGTTCACAAAGGTCCTTTCGCAAGATCACATATGAGCCTGTTTTCTATTCTATTTTCAGAAGCCTACATAATTTAAAAAAATAAAATTTAATCAATAAATGTAATATTTTGTAAGTGTAACAATAATGTATTAAACTATTCCTCATATTGCAAGTTAAAAACTTACATAATTTGCAAACCAACTTGGGAAGTTTCTTTCCACTTCTTTATTGATGTCATCCTGTGGTTTTCCCGGCATGAGCTCACTTAACAATTCCTCGAATTCGCTAAAAACATTGTAAATTATTTTAGCTATAAACTCTAATCCCTGAGAATAAGAACTTACCCAATTTTAAATATAACTTAAACTTACTGCACGAAAGGTTGAATTTCTTGGCAATTCAATAAAATGTAACCATGGGCAGCCTCCATTTCTTTGTCTGTTAACATTCTTTTTGTTGAGCATCCATGTGTTCGGCCAGGATATGTGAAAATAAATAAGTTATCAGCATCAATCTGCACACCTCCATCGTTATTACGAGGAACTTTACTTTCTTGAGTTATCACATGCGGCTCAAAATAATGTGAACAAAATGTACTTGCTTCCTCTACTAAATATGCATTGCATATAGAGCCTTCAACTCTGGCCTTATTTTTAACATTTTTCTTCAAGTGATGCAAATTCCTACATTACAATTAGGATAATTATATTTACTCATTTGGTATAAATCTATATAAGTTTTAGGTAAAAATTGTATTTAATTACCTCTCAAATGGATACATCTATCGGTATTGAACTGGACCAGCAAGTTTAACCTCATGTATTAAATGTACGGGTAAATGCTCCATACAATCAAAGAAGCTGGGAGGAAAAATTGCCTCTAATTTCCAAAAGATAACCGGAATGTCCCTTTCTAGTCTTTCCATGTCAGACAACTGTATTTCAGATGATGTTAAGCTTTTGAAAAATAAATAGCTTCCCAAATATTATTCGGTAGGAGCTCCCGAAATGCAATTTGAATTAGTCTCTGCATAAATACATGACAATCGTGACTTTCATTCCAAATAATTTGTACTTCATATCAACACACCTCGCAAAGTTCGAAACATAACCATCTGAAAACTTTAGGATTTTTAACCATTCACACAAAATTTGCTTTTGTTTTTTGTCCAAAGTGTAACATGCTTTTAGATGTTTACCTATATTTGGATCTTTATCTAACTCACTTTTTCTACAAAAAATTTTCAAATCAGCTCTTGATTTTGCATTGTCCTTTGTCCTCCCTTCAATGTTCATGATCGTGTTAAAAAGATTATCAAAAATATTTTTTTAAATATGCATCACATCTAAATTATGACGTATCAAATTAGTTTTCCAATATGGCAAATCCCAAAATATACTCCGTTTTCTCCAACCGAAGTTATTACTTATGTGCCTATTAACCTCTTCAACTTCAAGTTCTATGACTTTCAAAAGCCCTAATTCATCAATATCCCGCAATATATCTTCACCAAATTTAGTAGGGGGAGGAGGTTTCTATATTATCCTGTTCTTAATGAACTTTTGTTTATTGTGCCTAAATGGGTGATCTAGAGGAAGAAATTTTCGATGGTTGTCAAACCAAGATATTTTACCCCCATTAGGAAGATGAAATGCATCAGAATCATTGCCACAGTAAGGACAAGCCAATTTACCAGCTGTGCTGCATCCAAACAACATAGCATAGGCAGGAAAATCACTAACAGTCCACATCAGTGCTGCTTTTATTTGAAAATTTTGTTTAAGAGACACATCATAAGTTTCAACACCAAATTCCCAAAGATGATTCAATTCAGATATCAACGGTTACAAGAATACATCAATTTTATGCTTTGGATTTGTAGGTCCTGGCACAATCACTGTCAAGAACATATATGCCTTGTCCATACACATCCATGGAGGTAAATTATAAAGAGTAATTATGATTGGCCATGATGAATATTGTTGGCCAGATTGACCAAAAGGTTGGAACCCATCTATGTAACACCCCTTACCCATACGTAGGCGATCCCATCCGATATGGAGTAAGATGCCGTAGGAGTAAAGGTGCCACCACACAGATACAGAAATATACATACATTCATACGTAAACATACATACCAAAATACAGGGTAAATTAAAACTTTACAATACCATTCAAAGAAGCTGATCATGCATTAATATAATGAAAGCATTACATTACTGTTCTGATCAACTTAGAGATACAAAAGATAATTACATAACCCAAGATTTCAATTACAAAAGCGGAAGCTAATACAAAATCATATGAGAGTTCTATACAAAAAGAATCATCAGCTACAAAAATAAGCCCTACACTAAGACCCTGCTGTGTTGGCTTTGATGGCGACGACTCTCCCAAAATCAACTCCTTCCGCACCTGCACGGGTAAACACACCGTGCTAAGCGATAAACGCTTAGTGGGGAAAACACACAAAGCATAAAGACAACCATTCACAATGGTCGTCAAGGCAATTCACATGCGTAAGTACATAAAGCCATTCACCATACAGATTCATATCAATAATCGTATTCTCATTACAGATTGTACTTTCCTTCATTGAATCCATAAGAATAAAACATGTATTTGTTCATATAACATTTCATACAAGTACTTTAAACAATGAAATCCCTGCTGACTCAAGGTAGTGGATAACGAGTGAACAGAAAGTACTTTACGAGTACCAATCGAATACGAAAAACCATTTTAACCTTTCATTCATAAACAATTCCAGAAGGACCTTAAACAAGATCCAAACACAATACAGAAGTTTGCGAGGAACGAACGGGACTTGATCGGGGTCCAAACAGAAATAACAGAAGCTGCAGCAAAGACTCTATTAGGCATGCCTAACTATCCACTGACTAGACTCTAGCAGGTCATATATATATATATCATTCAAACCATTTCACAGTTTCCAAAGTCATCATCATCAAAGAAGCATAGTCATATCATAATTACACTTGCATATCATTTATAGGATATCAAGCATAAATCTCATAACTGCTAAAGTAAACTGAAGTTCAAGACACACGCGAAGGAAGAAAACTCATTCAGCATACAAGGGACTGTCGCGCTCGCGACGTCTGTCGCGCTCGCGACAGAGACCAAAGTCTCTTCGCTGCGCGCGCGCGACAGATTTCGTGACCGCGGGGAGAACGGAAGAGCCAGGCTCTGTCGCGCTCGCGACAGATGTCGCGATCGCGACAGAAGGCAAAGGGTGCTATCGCGATCTCGCGAAGGATCGCGTGGTCGCGATAACACCTGGCAACAATACTCTCTGTCGCGACCGCGACAGTTGTCGCGCTCGCGACAGAAGGTATACAACACTTCGGCTGTCGCGACTCGCGGCGGACGTCGCGTGCTCGCGACAATGAAGCTCCCACTACCGTTCTCTGTCGCGACCTCGCGACAGTAGTCGCGATCGCGACAGAGTCGGGATTTTGAAAATCTGCAGAAATTCTGCAGATTTTCCTCTTCCATTTCTTCCTCCAACCACTCAAATCTCAAACAAAGGTGACTTACCTCAAATCCAGCCATCCAAAAGCATAAACAACCATAATACAACATTTATTAACAATAAACTTCACCCAATCCATCAATTTGAACATTTAATTTCAATAATCATTCACAAACTCCATTTATGCATCAAATTACTTCAAATCCGAATTCATCATGATTAATTCATAATCTTGCAAGTTCCACATTCTAAAACAAAGACCCATAGCATAAACATCAAAATAAAGGACATCTAACAACCTAATTCCAAGAAAACACCAAGAACACACTCATGAACATTTTCACATAAAAAGGAAGAAATTCCCAAACCTCAAAATCCTTAGCTCCTAGCGTTTAGTTCCACTTGATCCCGCAACTTCCTTGCCTTTAGGATCCCGGGGAGGCTCAACTAGGAAACCCAACCAAGAACAAGCAAACAAAACCAAAAATCCAATCTTCAAATCCATTTCGAAAAATAAGAAAATAGAAGAAGATGGAAACTCAAACAAAGGTAAAATGAATGCATGAAACTTACCAATTACTACAAAATGATGATCAAACCCCACTAGCAACCTTGAATCTCAACCAAAGTCCAAGAGAAGAAGAAAAGAAGAAGAGAAGAGAAGAGGGCGGCGTGAAGAACGGGAAACACAATGAGGAAATCTGATTTTTGCCCTTTCTCTTCTTTACCTTTTTCCTTTTCTTAACCCTAGACACATGTCAAGATCCCAAGGGTGGGATTTGGTCACTCACACTCTAGATGCTAATGCACTACACACACACTAGACTCTCCCAACTAACACATACCCTACAATTATATGCACAACACACACAAGTGCAACCCCTAATTCACACCTTACAACCATATGCATGCCCACATACTAAATTAAACCCACTAGTGCACAACCTATTTTGGTGCACTCACGCACACACCATTCCAACCCAACTAATACACACCATAGTACCATACATGCATTCACATGCTAACAAAGCTCTTAAAACATGTAGAAATTACCAAAATGCCCTTATTATACAAAAATTATGCAAATGCACACACATACAAATATGGCTCATTCAACTAGGGGGAAACGGGGTGTGACAATCTATAGATAATCCCAACCTGACATTCTGATTTTCTGCTGCAAACTCAGTATGGGTATCATTGAAATGTTTCCATGCGAGAGCATTTGATGGGTGGCTCATATTACCATCAATATGTTCATGTTCATTATGCCATCTCATGTGAGATGCAGTAACATCAGAGGTATACAGTCTTTAAAGCCTCAGAGTTAGCGGAAAATAATACATCCACTTCCAAGGAACTAATTTTTGCTTCCTAGTATGCTTTCTTGGTTTGAACCTAGGTTGACTACAGAATTTACACTCTTGTAATTCCACATCTTCTCCCCAAAACAACATACATTCCAACCTGCAACAATCTATTCGTTCAACAGGCAAACCAAGACCCCGAATAAGCTTCTTCATTTCCTAAAAATTCTCAACCATTTTATGATCAGGAGGCAATGAATCATTGTACCATATAAGAATTTTATCCAAACTGCTTTCAGAAATATGACCTTCAGATTTTATGTTCAATAATCGGGCAATTGCAGACAATTGAGTCATGTTTTCACAGTTTGGCCATAATTCTTGGTCAGCCGACTCTAATAATTCAAAAAACCTTTTTGCATTTGGTTTTGGATCCTATTCAATATTCTGCATATTTTCTTAAAAGGAATAACCAACTACATCATAAACCATTTGTGTGTAAGGATTTTCATTTGCATCCATATTATTTGGTCTAATTCCAGCTCCCCCTGCAAACCCATCTATATTTACTGATGAATATACTTGATTACCCCTAGAGGTGCTACAAATTATTGGCTCCTCGTGTCGTGTCCATTCGAAATAATTTGGAACAAACCCTTCTTTTAACAAATGTAGATGCACTTCATCAGTAGGGAGAAAATGAATATGTTTGCACTTTTTACATGGACATCTAATTTTTGAACCATCCATATATGCAGGCTGCAGGCTTGCATATTCAATGAATGATTGAACTCCCTCATCAAACTCAAGATTAATGAAACCATCTGGCGTTAATCGCATATACATCCAAGATCTATCAACATTACTCATGCTTGCGTAACTGTTATTCAAATAATCATAATTAGATTTATGGGTTAAATAAATATGAAAGTGTTATCAATGTATACATGTATGTGCGTAACTCAGCATACATGAAATATTTGGTTATTTTAATCATCTAATGTGAAACAGCTTACTAATTATCAACCAATTTATATAAATGCAGCAAGCCATGATGTATTATTTTTAAAACAATAGCAATGAAATTAATATTAAATATAAAATAGGTGTACATGCCATGAAAGTAAATAATACTAAATAAAAATAAAAAGATCTCAAACTTATTACCTTTAGAATGCAGAAAGGAATTTGATAAATTCAGGGGAAATATAGCTTCACAATACTAAACCCAAAACCTTAGCGTCCTCTTCTCTGTTGTTACTGCTGTAATCTGTAATAGAGTGGCTATTTAATAAACATCATGAGCCTGGCAACAAGGTAAAATGTTAAAGCATAGCACAAAAGTAAGTTGCATCAAGGTACGTGGCACTCAACCATGATAACCGAGTTATCCTTTGGAAACTAGTAGCCCGCGGGTCGAATCGTTTCAGCCTATATACCTTGATACAATATTGACACAAACAAAATGCAAGGTAGAGTGATTAATGCAATACAAATAGATATGCAACTTAGTAGAAGGGCTGGCATGAAAATATATGAAAATGCATTGCAAAAAGGTAAAATGTGAAAGTATGGCACAAAATTAAGTTGCATGAAGGTACGTGGCACTCAACCATGATAAACGAGTTATCCTTTGGAAACCAGTAGCCCGCAGGTCGAATCGTTTCATTCTATATACCTTGATACAACATTGACACAAACAAAATGCAAGGCAGAGTGATTAATGCAATACAAATAGATATGCAACTTGGTAGAAGGGCTGGCATGATAATATATGAAAATGCATTGCAAAAAGGTAAAATGTGAAAGTATGGTACAAAATTAATTTGTATCAAGGTACGTGGCACTCAACCATGATAACCAAGTTATCCTTTAGAAACCAGTAGCCTGCAGGTCGAATCTTTTCAGCCTATATACCTTGATACAACATTGACACAAACAAAATGCAAGGCAGAGTGATTAATACAATACAAACAGATATGCAACTTGACAGAATGTATATGAAAATGCATTGGCTACCTATGAAATGAGGTTTGGTTGAAAATTGCAAATTCCACACATGACGGTCCTAACATAATTAATAAAAAATTTAATGCTACCTACTTGCAATAGTTCTCAAATCAACCAACATCAGTCATTATAGGATCTATGATCTATAATAGGATAATAGCTTAACTACACTTGTAAATTATCATATTCAATATTCAAACATCAATGCATTAAGTATACATAACATGTTAGTAGTTATTAAAATATTAAATATATAAACATCAAAATTTACCTAAACATATAAACAGCAAAATGTACATAAACGGCAAAATATTAAATGTATAAACAGCAAAATGAACATAAACAGCAAAATTTAATGAAAACTTATTGCAACTAGACAACACATACATGTTAAATTATAGAAAATATTTCTAGTATCATATGGAATGAAAATAAAAAGTAAGTACATACCTCTCACCAAATAGTTTCACTTTAACTTACGGGGGATTTGAATTTGCTTACTGAGATGAGCTTTCTACAATTTTTCAGCCTTTTTCCCTAATCTAACAGCAGCATTAGCTGCTGCTTCTGATGAAATATTAAAATTATTGAAGAATTAAGTAATTAATAATAAGTTATAAAAAATCTTCAAATTGAAACTATCATTTTTCAATATCATCCTCTCTCTCCTTATAAACCACGTATGTTGACTCATCCACAAACATTTATCTAATAGACAGCTAAAAATTCATAATGAATGCCCAATTTAAAAGTATAATAGGCCATTTTTCGATAGACCCACGGGTTGGCCTAACTGAGTGTGCAAGGTGCTTTCATTGATTTATTTATCAGGCATACATAAATGGCATAATGAGCCTAGAATAACCGTCTTTGTCGGTTCCATTACAATTAGTCTATCATTTAATTTTCTTTTTTAAATCAATTAATTGATAGAAATCTTCAAAGCAAACCGCCACGAATACAATGCTTCTATATGCAAGCAATACTAGTAATTATTTAGCTATGTAGCATGTGGAGCACTCTTCAAAGTAAAGAAATCTCCAAGCCATTAATAAAGCAATCATTATTAACATTAAATCCTGCATTACAGATCATAATGAAAATGTTGATGTCGATGTGCCACATGTCACAAAATTTTGTTCATCTCTCAACAGACTATCTAAAGACCATCTAAACAACTTATTCTAGTTATGTCATCTTATTGGTAAAATGACCTTTCATTCTAAACACTCAAAAAGAAGTTCTTGTGCAATCGTTTTGCTCCCAACATCCCTCTCTTAAGTTACTTGGTTTTTAATTCAATTGGCTTTTTAAGTCCATTTTATCAAACTTGACCGACATATATTATACATTTGTTACACTAGCACCTCCCCTTCCACTTGTAGGCTCCAAAACCAAAAGCAGACAAAAAGGCAAATACGATATTGCAATCCAAAGATTAAAGATTCTATGAATTAAGTAATCAAACACCAATTACAGATGATCAATAAAGTTGGCAAAACTAAGGATGTTTCTATCGCAAATGAATAACTGCTATCGGGAGAGAAAAGAGAGGACAATTCATTTCTTGACCGATCAATTATTACCAAGATAGAATAGTAACTAATTCAGACAAAAAGAATTGAAATTAAGAAAGGGTATGTCATTGAGGGCAATAGCTGATTGTGCCTAAATGCAATCAAGAGGGTTAAAGTAAGCAAAGATGAATAACCTTTGAGCAATAACATTTGTATGCTATGTGAAATAAAGTTAATACCACAATACAATATTCCTAGTACTACCTCCATTCCATATTAAGTGTCCATTTAGTAAAAAAAAAAAATTACTCCAAAATAGGTGCCCTTCTAAAAAAATAAGGTAATTTTGTCCACTTTATTCCAATATTAGTCCCATTTTAATGAAGGAAAAAATAGAGTAATTAATGAAGTCCTTCTTTTTCAAAGGACATATTAATAAAGTGTAAGAGTAATTAATAATTTACTTACTTCTAGTGAAATACTCAAAATGAACATTTAATATGGAATGGAGGGAGTAGTTAATTTTCTTTATAGATAAACCTCTTTTCAACTTTTGGACCTTGCAACTTATGCTGATGAATTAAGGCAAATTGAATGGAAATATATAGAAATAGACTGTAGACCACATTTTAAATCCTTTATGAATGTCATTATTTTCCTGTCTGCTCTCAGAACAAACTAATTAAGTAAAATATTGTTATCCTAAGAGGAGATCAAAGGTAAGATGCAAAAGTTTATTTCAACAAATTGCATAAATTAGGTTCTACAATTAGATGTTATAAGAAAAGCAAGAATTCAAAGAGCATGGCATAAAATAGAGAAGAAAGAAACATAGGAAGATTTACCAATTCTAAAGAACATGATTGAACTACAAAATCAAATCAGTAGAAGTTCTGCATAGAGCGCTCAGTTAACATTTCATATTCTTTTTCATTACTTCTTATTTTTATATCAAAATTAGTTCAATATACATGCAAAATATCAAGTTCCATGTCATAATTCGGCCGTCAACACATCTCCATTTAAATTGCTTTTTATCTTGCTTCCATTTATTTCTATTACATTCTTAAATTATTTACTACTCAAGTATGCCATTAGTTCATTTAAAACATATATATATATATATATATATATATATATATATATATATATAAATTGTTCACATGCAAATATTTTTCTTACACACACACACACATGCAGCTAGGTTGTCTGAATTATTAAAAGTAATATAGTGAAAATATCAACTTCATGCAGCCAGCTTGCATACATGTTACAATGAGCAAAGATTCATATTACAAAAGGCTAGGTCAAGGTTTACAGCGTTGCAATGACATGCAGTTGTGTAAAACATCAATAGGTAAAAACAATTGAAAGGAAAACCAAGCTATAAGAACGATTCTCACTGGAACATTGACTGGTTTGATGACAGTCAAAGGTTAGACCAAATAACTCACAAATACTAAAGTTATTCCCAAGTTAGTTATATGTTCTCATATTTGGTTAAGAGAGAAATTATACACAATAAACAGATAGCTGTTAACAAAAAGTGTCGCACAGGTATTTAAATATTTCACATCCACCAGATATGTAATTTACTGTTTTATATGGAAGTGTTGAGACCTTCTATGTATCACATAACTATAAAGGCTCTATGTACAACAATTCCAGAAATGCCAGCAAGCAGAAGTTAAACGTCGGTTTCATACGCAAACATAAAAGTTCATTAATATGTTTACCTTATTTTGTAATAAGGGCAACGATAGTTTTCGATAAATTTTACAGAACACTGCAAGAAATAACACCAGAAACTATCAGAACTAACAACTATAAACCAATAACAAGAGTAGTACAAGCAATTGCTCCAGATGAGATAAAACCATAGTACAGAATAGAAGAAGAAGATAAGCTAGAAAGAAACACAAATTCAGAATCGGTACCTGTTTAAAAGAGCAAAGCCTAAAACAGAACAAATAAATCGAGTCTACAAACCTGTGTGGCATAAACGAGAAGAAAAATGTGGAATCAATAAACAAAATATATCAGTACCTTGAAATGTAATTCCGTTGAAATGAAGAATTGATATAAAAAAAAATTAAGAATCAGAAGAAGAAGATTCACAACTCAGAAGCATAGACTTAAAGAAAAAAATTAATAATAGGTATACGAAAATAGAGATCAATGAAATGAAGATTTGAAGATGATAAATCAGAACCTTTCACCAATTGAAGTCGCAACCGTACAGTCTACCGAGAGCTCTGATCTTTAAATCGTCCATAAAAATTCCAAATCAAAATCAAAATCAAAATCAAAATCAAAATCAAAATCTCGATCTCGATCTCTAAAATGGTAAATAACAACAAAATGAAATAATCAATGGCCGACGAACACACAGATCATGTAGAATAAGTAGAAAAGCAAAATCTAAAGCCAATTTCAAACATATACTTGGTTGATGGCACAAAATTGAGTGAAGGAGGGTGAGATCAAAGAAATCCTCAAGAGCAAGAATATAACGGCGAGAGAGCGAGATCGAGATAGGGATATCGAGACAGAGAGAGGGAGATCGAAAGGATGAAGAGGCTGTGTGACGAGTGAGAAGAGAAGAAAATGGGACAGGTCCAACAAAAAGAATAATTAATACTTAGGGCACATTATAAACTTCCAACCAAAATAGCAACGTAATCCTATAACTCCGTTGCTACTTTAGCAACGGAAATTAATTCCGTTGCTAATTCAATTTTCGTGGCTAAATTAGCAATGGAAATTAATTCCGTTGCTAAATTAGCAACGGATTTTTCGTTGCTAATTTAGCCACGAAAATTGAATTCCGTTGCTAATGTAGCAACGTAAATTGAATTTCGTTGCTAATGTAGCAACGGAATTAATTTCTGTTGCTAAATTTCGTTCCAAAAATTTCCCACCCAGGTGTTGGTGCCATATTTAGCAACGATATTGGTATTCCGTTGCTAATTTTCGTTGCTATTTTTTGGCGCTAAAATTTCCTGCATTATTTAGCAATGGAATTTCACCATTTTATATTTTGTTGCTAAAATATAAAATTTCAACCAATTTTAGCAACGAATTTTTTTTCCGTTGCTAAATAGCAACGGAATTACATTTTCGTTGCTAAATTAGCAACGAAAATTATTCCGTTGCTAATTTCCCGTTGCTATTTGCATAATTCTTGTAGTGCTAGGCTCCACGGGGTTAGAGGGTCATCCAAATGTTCTATTGGTATGAAGCTTCCAAGATATCTCTGGCTTGCCCAAAATGGATGCATATGTGCTGTCTTAGGCTCACTGAGGCTAGACGACCTTTCCTAATGTTCTATTGGGTGGCGACTCCAAGAAACCTCCTTATTGCCCGACATAGACGCACTTATAATTTCTTACAAGTTTTAATGAACCTCTCTCGAAAGCCCTGAAAGCGGCCGGTTCGGGGCACCCTGGGGTTCAGCGCGGATCACAGCTATGCCCGTTCTGTCTCCGGAATCTCAGCTTCCATGACTACCCTTAAAGATCTCAGTTTGATTTCGACTGACAGAACTGCTTCAGTTCCATATACCAGAGAGAAAGGCGTCGCTCCCGTAGAAGTTCTAACTGTGGTTCTATAACCTCAGAGTGCAAAAGGTAGATTTTCTGCCCAGTCTTTATAGCTCTGAATCATCTTGGTTAATATTCTTTTAACATTCTTGTTCGCCGCTTCAACCGCGCCATTTGCTTCAGGTCGGTAAGGAGAAGACTTGTGATGCTGGATCCCATATTTCTGGAGCATCTGTTTAGTTTCTGCTAAAAATTGTACCCCACTATCAGACACAATGTGGTGTGGGAGGCCGTATCTGTATATCAAATTCCGTTCGATGAACTTAGCCATGTCCCTAGCATTAACCTTTCTGAAAGACTCAGCTTCAACCCACTTAGTGAAGTAATCAATGGCGACCACAATAAATCTGTGCGCATTGGAAGCTGCAGGGTGTATCTCACCTATGATGTCTATTCCCCAAGCTGTGAATGGCCATGGAGATGTCAAATTATGTAGCTTTGAAACTGGCACATGCCTCAAATTTGCATACTGTTGGCATAACTGGCATTGCTTCACATACCTTGAACAGTCCATATCCATTGTGAGCTAATAAAATCCCTAGCGCATGATCTTCTTTGCTAAGGCCAGACCATTCATGTGAGTTCCACAAACACCGGCATGAATCTCTTCTATAACCCTTTCTGCTTCTTTCTCCGCCAAACATCTCAACTGGATACCATCCGTTTGCCTCTTATACAAAGTTCCATCCACACTGATGAACTGAGAGGATAACTTTCTAATCATTCTCTGGTCTTTCTCAGTGGCTTCTTCTGGAAAAAATTACCATTCTAAGTAGTTCTGAATATCATAATACCAAGGCTTCCCATTAGTGACCTCAACATCCATTATCTGCTCAGCTTGAAAATAAGACTTTTTTGCACTAGAGATCAGTACGGGTCTCATAGCAACCCCCGTTGGATTATCCCACATGGACACTAATATCGCAAGAGCATCAGCCAACTGATTTTCATCCCTGAGAATGAAATGAAAAGTGCAGGTCTCAAACTGGCTACTCAACATTTTCAAGTGCTTCACATAAGACGACAACCTCTCTTCCTTAACTGACCATTCCTCTCTGATCTAATGAATTACTAAGGATGAATCTCCGAAGACTTCTTCGGTCTTTGCCCCCAGAGTAAGCAATGCTTCCAATCCGAAGATGCAAGCTTCATATTCTGCTTCATTATTGGTCGCCTTGTACCTCAACTTCCTGGCTAATGGTAGCTTTTCACCATCCGGGGTTATAAGAATAATCCCTGCTCCTGCCCCGTTTCTGTTAACTGCCCCATCAAAGAACATCTGCCACCCTTGTACTGTTATGACCACGACATCTTCTTCTAGGAAATTATATTCGAACTGATCTCCCTCAATAGAGTGTTCAGCCAAGAATTCAGCTATAGCTCTTCCTATAATGGTTTTCTTGGTAATGTATTCCATATCGAACTCTTGTAACAGTAATAACCATCTTCCCATCTTTCCTAGTAAAGAGGGTGCCTGTTGAAGGTACCTAAGCGGGTTATGCTTAGCAACTGCTTGCACGCTGTGTCGCAACTTCTTAGAAGCCTAGATTATGGCTAAGCAAATTTTTTCCACTTTAACATATTTGGCTTCATATGGCAGGAATTTCTTGCTAAGGTAATAAACCGCAAAATCCACTCCAAATTCATCCTCCTGGGCCATCATGGCACCCACTGAGCTGTCTTCTATTGCTAAATACAGGATTAGTTGGCACGACATGGTGGTCTTAAGACAGGTGGATTTAGAAGATAGTTCTTTATAGTATCAAAGGCCAGTTGGCAATCATCATTCCACACCACCAGTTGGTTCTTCCTGAGAAGCTTAAAGATAAGCTCACATACTGAGGCTAGCTTGGCGATAAACCGACTGATGTACTGAAGTTTTCCCAGGAAACTCCTAACCTCTTTCTCTTTCTAGGGCGCTGGCATCTCTCTAATAGCCTTGACCATATCAGGATCTATTTCTATTCCTCTTTGACTTACCACATGGCCCAATAGCTTGCCTAAGGTAACTCTAAAAATGCACTTCTTGGGGTTAAGGAGCAGGTTGTACTTACTGATCCTTTGAAAGAACTTTTCCAGAGCTTCAAAGTGGCCTTCCCTAGTGGCTGACTTAATCATCATGTCATCTACATATACCTCTACCCCCTTGTGAATTAAGTTATCTAGGGTTATTGTTGCCATTCTCTGATAAGTGGCACCTGCATTCTTTAATCCGAAAGGCATAACCCGGTCGGCAATTGTTCCCCACTCTGTGATGAAGGCTATCTTAATTCGATCGATTATCTTATTAAGGATCTGATTATAACCTACATAACCATCCACGAAGCTATACATCATGCAAGTAGCTGCACTATCTACCAGTACATCTATGTTAGGCAGTGGAAAGTCATCCTTCGGACAGGCTTTATTCAAGTCCCGATAATACACACATACGCGGACCTTTCCATCCTTCTTAGCCACAGGAACTACATTAGCTAACCAAGTCGGGTATTGAACTTCCACTAGAAACTTAGCCTCAATCTGCCTATGGATCTCTTCTTTCACCTTTTGTGGCCATTCTGGCCTAAGTCTTCTGAGCTTCTGCTTGACAGGTTTAGACTCTGGGTAAGTTGGAATAGCATGTTCGATGACCTCTCGATCAATTCCAGGCATGTCCTCATAAGTCTAGGCAAAGACCTTTTCATATTTTCTTAAAATTCTCTCAAATTTTATTCTCTCCTCAGGAGTTATATCAAATACTATCAAAATTTCCTTTGGGTTTTCCAAAGTTCCAAGACTAAATGCAGTTGTGCTAGTTGAATTAATATCAAAAATAAATGCATCATGTGTAACACCCTTATACCCGTAAATGATGCAGATATCGGATGTCACAATACTGCACTGCATTGCTAATCACTGATAATACACTTGAAAGCTCTGAATTTTTTTTTAACAAACATAAAAATGCATACACAATAACATAACAATACATTAACACATAAATTACCTACCCATACCATAGCTTACCCCAACCACGCTCGTATACATGCCATGCAAATCCTTCTGTCCTTGTTGTTGCTCAATCTTCAATTGCTTCTACGTCTTCGGGCACGTCTAACTATTATAACCTGCGCGCATTTAACACACTACGTGCTGAGCATTAAAATGCCTAGTGGTGGATACTTATCCTAAGTTTTCCATACTAATCCTATATACTTGATCACTTAATTGTTTTATTGTATTTAGGTTATGGGCTCAATTATTTCTAAATCTTTTACATAGTTTATAGCATACTTTTGTGACGCTCACTATTTTTATATTTATCACTGTCACTATTATCACTAATCAATGTCTTTACCTTTAGCACTACTCTGCAATTCGTTATTCGCTAACACACCATTAACAATTTCACTATTACTTACACTGTTAACCTTTACACTTATCGATTTCACCGTTATTTGCACTGTTAATCTGCGCACTTATCGTTTTCACTATCATTTAAACTGTTAATTTTTATAGTCGTCAATTTCACTATTATTTGTCAACTTCGGTGTTTTACCTTATTTATTTGTTTTATTCTTTTCATTACTATTATCATTAACTTTATCATGTGCACTAATGACTCTTGTCGCTTAACACCTTGTTCAGTTTGTCATTGTTTCACTACTAGTAACACTGATCAAATACTATTACTTTCTTTGCATTTCTAACATTCTCTTTACTATTTTGATTCTACACTTATCAATAATTTTACTTTACGATATCAATTATCAACTTCGTTTCATTTAGACACTCGTTTGGTTTAACAATTTTCACTTATTATTTAGCTATCGATTGACCTATAACTGTCTCTTTTTACTATTCATTTGGTCCACATATACGTCATTATAAATTTCATCACTACTATGTTATTTCTTATTCGACTTTGGTCACTTATATTATTATTCAAAATAATGGCCTGTCTATTTTCTTTTATCTTAACACTATTTATTAATCGTTCTATCCTTTATCACTTTTACCATGAAAATCTTTATTTCCCAATATACTCAATTATGCACTTCTAATATTCTAATTATTTTGGCTACACTTAATTTGCCAATCCTACTTATGACCTTTATTCAATTAATTTACACTGTACTTTTATTCACTATAGTCTCTTAATAATTCACTTTACAATTTAATCTCTCTATATTTCTTACAATTTAAAACACTATCTTATTATTTATTTATTTCCAAATATCATCTCTTAATTTACATATACATAAAACCAATTTATTCATTTACTTAGTAGTCTATTTCTTTTTCCATTTACACTTATATATTATTAATAGCATTGTTATAATCAATTACGTTTAAGTCCAATAAATTTCACTTATTTACAATAACGCCGCTAATGTACCTATTTATCCTTCATTGTCACTAGCATAGTAGTTAAATCATAATTAATTTAATCCCTTATTCACTTAATATTTAACCAAACAATGTTATACTAAAATTCTCAATTGTTCGCTCACTAATCACAGACATGCATTTATTATATCTCTTATTGCATATTTACATTTTAATCCCTTCCTTAGTCTCATTATTTCCAATTTACCATTCCTTACTTTGTGACAATTTACAATTTAGCCTTCAATTAGCTTATATTACGAACTTGTCATTATTTAATTTCATTATTACATTACTTTATTATTTATTTAGCATACAATTTCCATCTAGTCACTACTATAATATTTTCCTCACATTACACTTTAGTCCCTCATTAGTCACTAATTTCAATATTACCACTCCAAATCACTATAATTATAATTATACCACTATTTATAATTAGTCTCACTTTTAAAATTTTTATTAACTAACAATTTTACATTTTAGTCTTTAAACCACTCATTTAAATCATCTATGCACTTATGCATAAATTTTCACCAACTACATTATAGTTGATTAAATACAATAATTTATTCAATTATTTCTTCCATATGATAATCCACTTAAATTCATTAATTAATTAATTATACTACTATTTTGCCAATTAACATATTTTTATACTAATTCATTAATTAATCTCATTTTAACCATATCATTTATTAAATCACTTTAATTACATTAGATATATACATATTCCATAATTACTTCACCAATTATAATTACTTACACTTAAGTCCTTAATCTTTTCACTTAATTCCATATACGTCCCTAACTTTTCCATTAATTATACCTATGTCCCATCTTTTACATTAATTACATTCATGTCCTTACTTTTACTATAATGTCATCCACGTCCTTTCTTTTTCACTAATTCCCTTTATGTCCTCATTTTCCACTTAATTACCACTTTTAACCTTATATATTTCACTAAATTACAATTAGGTCCTTATTTTATCACTTTTTCACTAATTTACTATTTGACCTCATATTTTGCTAAAATTACAATTTTACCCTTACCCTTACACTTTTTACCTAACTTTCTTACTTTTTGCCAACTTTTTGTAAAATTACCGTTTTACCCCTAAACTTTCTATTTGTTCCATTTTAGTCCCCTTTTCACCCATTTTCACTTTTATCACTATTTTAATCACTTTTATCACATAATTATCAGAATGACCCTAGTATATACCCGGTAGAAAATCCACTGACTGGATATACAGGACGTGGATCCCACAGATCCACTATACTATGAAATGATCCCAATAGGACCATTCTCACTGCACTGCACTGCACTACACTAATCACTGTAATCACTGGATACACTATAAATACTAAACACTGCACTAAAATAGACCGTCATTGGTCTATCAATAGCGAGTCGCCATGACTCGTACCACTGTGTGGAATCCCTATGGCTAGCCAATTATATTCTGGACAAGATTTTTCTACCAGACCACTACTAAGGGCAATATTTCATCAATACTCATATAAACATCACATTATGCCATCACACTTATTTTGTCATACACTTCATTTTCACTTATCACTTTACATACACACTCATTTATCATCACTTAATCATATTATGCCATCACATTACACTAGTTATCAAAATACACACATAAATCACCATAATTACCATTCGGCCAAGGTATCACTTTTTCACATTATTCACTTTAATCTCATTTAATCACTCATTCATACTCTTTACATATTAAAAATACCAAAATCATCATTTATATGCCATAGTTCATCTTATATCTCAATTAAATCCTTTATATACCATTCGGCCACTACATAAATTTTCCCTTTAGTTCACTTTAATTCCACTTAATAATTCAATCATTCAATTTACATATTATGTTTGCTATAAATATCATTTTCTTGCTATATTACACAACATAACACATTATTTCCTTTGATATTCCATTCCGCCACAACTTTACCATTTCATTATAATTTCTTTTAATTCCTTTAATCACTCTACTATGCCTTAAACATGTTATACATGTTATATCCATCATTTATATGCCATATAAGTCATGTATACATTATTAATTCCTTAAGTTACCATTCGGCCTGCATGTGGGTTTTCATACCGTAATGTTTTAATTTATTCAAAGCATATTTATACACTTATTTAAGTCCACTAAACATGATTATCAAGTTCAATTTAATTAAGCATGCCTAAATCTCATATTCACACTTAGACATAACCTAAAATTCACATATAATCAATGGAAAAGGAAGGATAACGTATCCACTTACCTTAGATTCTTGTTCTCCACATCATAAACATGCTTCCCATGCCATAACTCCTTGAAACTCTATCATTCCCTTTAATTCCCTAAAGTGGCCGAATTCAAAATTCCACATAACTTTAAAACCAAACTTCCAATATGAAATCTAACATCATAAATATGTTCTACACCCTCAAAAACCCCCCATAGGGACCAATAAACTAAATTAAAGCAACTTAAATCTCTTACCTCAAATTTAGGGCATAACCTTGAATACTTAGTTTTCTTCACTTTCAATGCTCCAAATGGACTCCACTTGCTATGTTTATGTTATAGAGTGACTTAGATTTGTTTGGGAGGCTAATATTTAGAGAAAGATTGAAGAAAGAATGAAGAAAAATGAAGGAAAGTATGAAAAATAACATACGATTTTGAAAGAAGAAGGAGGAGGTTGGTTTTGGCTGGATTTTTATAGAGAAATCTGGCCTCTCCTTCCTTTATATAGTCCATAAATGAACCAAACTATTCCAACCAAGAATGTCCAACAGATTTAAACCAAAATTTTGGTTTTTCGGTTCAATTGTACTTTTCCAAAGCATCTATATTTTTCTCTCATTATTTTCACTTCTAACCAATTCCATTGATCTTAAAACATTAAAAATAGGCTCTTTGCAAATTATTAACTCAATCGGAGTCCATTTGGGCCTCGGTTCACTTAAATCGGTCCAATTCGATCAATTTTTCTTCTGCCATAAAATACAACTCTAAAGCTGTCAAAATTCACAGATAACACTTCTATTGTCTTATTCTACACACTCAACATTGGTCAAACCCCAGTTCATATTGAACCGAACCGAAGGCCAACTTTAGAATGACTTTCGGAGGTCAATTTAACTCCATTTTTAGTTTCGATTTCACCACTAGACTCCTTACGGCCCACAGATCATTTTTGCGAAATTAAAATTTTTCGGGCGCTGGACAACTGGGTTCATTGTATAGCCATCCTGGTGTCACCTGACCCAGAATCACTATAATTTTAACACACTTAACACTAAACTTTGACATTGGCAAACTCACTCCCTACACTGTTCAATGCTGCGATTATCATGATAATAATGAAATTATTTACTGACACTTCTAGACCGGTATTTGGGCCATTACATCATGTTTATGATCATGAGAAATGAAATCATCAGAAAGATCACACAAATAAGCAAAGTTGTTCATATTATTAATATAATCAGAAACATTAACATTGTATTCATAAAACAGTTCTGGCACAAATAGACTATCTAGATGACTATTATCTTCATCTTCTATTGATGCTGATGTTGCAGTGGACTGTGCTTTGGCCTCTTGGCTTGATGAAGGCTTCTCAGCTATCTCTAGTGAAATCCTCATATCTTCAATCTTTAAATCTGGCTCTACCATCTTCTCTTTCCCTTTCAACCGGGTGGCTAATAGCTTTTCAGTTACAATCTCCTCGGGTTCATCTCTGTCCCAGACACTGCACTGCGTTATAATCTCCTCATCCCAGAAATCCTCTGCAGATTTGATTACCCCAATATCCCAGTCGAAGACATCACTAAATATTTCAAACCCTGGAATAATTTTTCCATTCACCCACTGAAGCTCTTCTTATCTGGTATAAGCACATACTGAGGATGCAGGAACAAAAGTTTCTAAAATATGGGGGATCTTTTCTGACATCTTCTTCTTGCCACATTCACCTTTATACCCCAAACCCTTTCGATCTTTTTGGCCTTGAGTAGTGATAGCAGACTGCAGCCCTTGTGAGTTCTTACCCAAACCAGCTCCTGGAAGAAAGTGCATCTTTTTCATCATATTTACCACCTGAGGGGTACCCGCTGAACCTGGCTCTTCTCCTATCACAGACACATGAAAGCCGCTAAATGGTTGGTTAGAAATCCCCAAAGCAGACACCTAATTTTCTCTTGCCACCTTAATAGTCACCACCTCTCCTTCATGTGGTATCTTAATCATCTGGTGTAGGGTAAATGACACTCCTCCTAATTTATGGAACCACGGCCTTCCAAGTAGGACTGAGAAATTGGCTGGGATAGGCAAAACCACAAATTCTGCTTCCGTTTTAATAGGTCTCATCTTAACCAGAGCTCTAAATATTCCCAAGCCTTGTCTTCTAGAATTATCATAGGTTGTGATGGTCAAATTAGACTTGCTAAGCTTGCTTTCTTCCAACCCAAAAGCCTGAAGTGCCACCAAAGGGCAGACATTTATAGATGATCCGTCATCCACCATGACACAAGCGGTGTGCTTACCATTAATTTGTGCCTTGATGTACAGCGGCCGGTTGTGATTTCGGCTCTCAGTTGGTAGGTCAGCATTTGAATAAACCAATCTCTCTCCTGATCCCCCTTTGACCAGATCTAGCAATTCGGATGGAGAAATTGTGATTGCCACGGTAGACTCACTCAAAGCCTCAACCAACCTTTATCTGTGTGAAGGAGACTGTCTTAAAAGGTCCCATATGGATATCTGAGCCGTTGTCTTCTTTAACTGCTTTACTATTTGATTCTCTTCTGGATCTCTTTTTGCATGTGCTTATGCTGGTTCCTGTGACCTTTCCACCTCCGGGACCACTCTACCACTCCTCGTTACAGCCTTTACTTCTTTCCCTTCTCCATCTGATTCCCATAAGTCCACAGACTTTTCTTCTTTCTCCTCATCTTCATCTTCTTCACCACTCTCGCTGGTGGACCAACAATCTATCGCCCCTACGGGCATCCCTTCTTCATCAATCCTAGGATGAGTGACGACAATATATTCATTCCCATACAAATCCTGCAAGATATACCATTCGGGTAGACTTGACCCAATAATGAAAACGGGTGGTGGCACAGCATTATAGTTTGACTTTTTCTTACTCTCTCTCCGCTCTGGGTCAGTGATCTGTTTACTGTCGATCAGATCTTGAATCTGGTGCCTCAGCGTTACACAATTATCTGTTAGATGTCCGGTATGCTGGTGATAAGCACAGTATTCATTCTCTTTATGCCCCAGATGTCCTTGGTTCTTAGCTGGCCTTGGTGGTAGGGGTTGCAGCTTCCCCTCTTTCATCAATCTTTTTAACACCCACGAAAAAGGCCAACCCAAATTCGAGAAGTATCTCTGACTCATGCCCATTGCCGATACCTCAGTTGTCTTCCCACTTCAATTTCCACTACTGGAGCTTGCTGGCCTAGTTGCCCCTTGATTAGCATAACCCCTCTTGGCATAAGCTTCACTATTGGCCTTTCTCAAAAGGTACTCTCCCTCAGCCTCAATAGTGATGTCTTTCAAAGACTCCCAGTCTCTCAATCCCTTCATCTTTAATCCATCCCTCAGATACGGGCTCGCATTTTTGATGAATAGCCGAATCTAATCTTGAGTATCTGGTTTGCGCTTCATTTCCATAACCTGGTTTCTCCAACGAGTGAGGTACTTGTGAAAAGACTCGCTTGACTTTTGCTGCAACATCTCCAAATCCTTCAGAGTTACTTCCATTCTCGTATTACAATCATATTGTCTGAGGAACTCTTCTGTTAACAAATCCCAATCCTCCTTCGTCCTTCGATCTAGCCCATGGTACCAGTCCACCGCCGAGCCAGTTAAGTTCAGACAAAAATACTCAATCTTTTATCTCTTAGTTAAAGTAGTACCCTTCATCACCAACGAGTACTGCTTTATGTGTGCGGTGGGATCCGAAGTGCCATCGAATTTAAAAATATCAGGCATTTTGAAGTTCTGAGGTATTAGATCATCACTATCCAGTTCTCGATCCTCGGGATTCATCCCTCTTCCTATCTTCAGCATCCTTATCATAGCTTCAAACTTTTCCTCCATTTTCCTCCACATTGCATCTTCCAGCTTGGGTGATTTTCCCTTCACTACTGTCTGTTCCTCTTGCTCCTCCCATAGGTCAACCACAGATTTAGGGCCTTCCCTCTGCTCAACAGGTGCTGGCACTCTTGGCTCAACCACAGGTGGATCGACCACAGCTGGGGGATCCTCTTTAGCAACCCCTTGCTCATCTTGTTCTCTAACTGGAGCAGCATCCTGTTGCCCTGCCAATAGGGCTAAAGTAGTGGTAAGGTTGCCTTTTATCGCCATAATCTTGGCCTCAAACTCTTCCATTCGCTTCCCTACTTCTTTGGCAATCATTGCCCTAGTTGCATCAGAACCACTTGCTGGATTAGACATACTTATTTCAACTGATGATTCAGAAGACAAGATCTCACTACCCTCTGAAAAGGAATCCAAACTCTAATCTGAAACCAACTCTGATAATCCCAAAAGTGAAATCTTCCTTAATCGATCGTCGGGACCTCTAAACCACCTGGATGAATCTATGATGGCTACAAAACACATCTTTGTTAGGATGATGCATGACTTAAAGTGCAATGCATGGTCGTACTGGTGCAGCATAGACAAACACATGCAAGCAAGATAGATTCTTCCAAGGGTTAACAGGGAACCCATTGGACACGTATAGTGCACGGCAAAAAATCGGCAGCATGATAACTCTTGCCTAATATACATATGCATGGGTGTTTTGCCATTATGTATTTAAACAATTCAACTAAATTAAGATGGGTCCACCGGGGCATGAAAGCCTTTGATAAATACCATTTAATTTGATTGATTTTGTTCAATATATGATGCCTCATTTCCAATAGAACATTGGAAAGGAGGATCTAGGCCCACAACGCCTTTAGGCACCTTTGAGGTATTTTGGAATCGCCACCCAGTTTACGAGAAATAGGAAAAGGTCTCTAACCTCTATTGGTCTAAACTAGAGAAGGTGTTCGGAACTTCACTCTTATTAATGACTTAAGTTTTATAAATGAGTTATTAAGAAATCTAAATTCTATCTCTCATCTCACGCGGTAATGCCATAAATTAAAGCGCATTTATTCACATAGGAAAGCGATAAATAAAGCAGTAAATAAATAAATTACGAAAATAAAAATTGGGATAGAACAATCCCCCAAAATGAATAAAAATAAACAAAAGAAAATTGGACAGAACAATCCCCCAAATAAGAAAATATAAATAAATAAAATTGGCTTAAAATAAACGAGTAAATATACACATAAGAAATTAAAATGCAACATAAATAAATCAGATTATTCATTAAATTTTAGGAACATTGGTTCCTTTTTATTTATTATAAAATTGGAGAATTATTTTTAGGGTATTGATTGGAAAAAACCGAGATGAGCGATCCCATTTTATGAAAACTAATTCTCCATTTTGAAGGTGAGATTTTGTTTGCTAAAATAGGACATTGGTCCAATTTATTAAGAAAAGTCCCAAATTATTAATTATAAAAAGAACACGACTTTCTATAATGCGAATAATTAAAACATATATTTTTACATAACAAAATAATATAATAAAAAAAGAAAAATAAAATAATTAACATGCAAACCATAATCTTGGATGGTCTCTAATTCTCCGACACTCCGACCCTGGCACGAAGTGCAACTCGTATACATAAATAAATTTGAGGTGACAAAACGAAAATAAAATAAAATGTTATTAAAATAAATTAAGTAATTAATATAATATGAACAAATAAATTAACTAAAATTAATTGAACAAGATAATTTATTAAAATAATTAATAAATCAATTAAATAATAACTAAATAAACTAATTAAATATGGACAATTAATTATATAGAACTAATTAACTATAAAATGGATGCATTAATAAGAGATGAAAATAAATGGAACAAAAATAACATGCAGGGAAATGAGAGAAAATTAAAATAATGGAGGAGAGAAGAAAACACAGCTGTGTTTCTTCAGTGGAGCGACGGGGAGCGCAGAGAAAGAAAGAAAACAATGGAGCGAGGCGGTATGAAAAATACAGCTGTGTTTTTCAACCAAGGTTGCGCGCTAACACAGAAACATAGCTGTGTTTTTGCTCTGTCACGCAAAAACCCACAGCCACCATAGGAAAAGCACTGATTTAAAAATTAAAAAGCCAAAAACAAAAAATCCAAACTATATGGCATGCAAATAAATTAACAACTAACAATGGCATTAACAATTAAGACAAAAATTAAATAGACAGAACAGAAAAGAAAAGGAACGGACAAAAGAGGAGGGGGCAGCGCACGACTCGTGCGTCTCTTGCACGAGTCGTGCAAGAGGTTCATGACTCTGACAGAGAGCAAGGGGCCATAGGCAAGGGAAATGATGCACGAACCAGAAAATCAGAAAACAGGGACAAACAGAGTATTTGAGCAGACCAAACAAACACAAAATCATGCGATCAAAACGTTCAACATATCATGCGAACATGTTCATTTAATCACAATAGCTACTTATGATCTATATCTGATAACAAACAAACACAAACATATAAATAACAGATTAATAGAATCAAGTGAAAATGAACAGAGTATGTACAAAGAGAAGGAACTAACTGGTAAAGCAAAACGAGAAAGAGAAGGAAAAGAGAAGAACAGGAAAGAAAGAAATAAAGAGACAGTGATCCAAGTATTTACCCTCAGAATGATATTTGATCTTTGATCTTCAAATGGGGAAGCTTCATTTTTCCTCGTTGTTTTTCTTGAAAATGAAGTTAAAACGAAGACTTCAAAGCTTTTGGTGAAATGTTTATGGTGATAAGATAACAGAATAAAGCGTGATTAAATCCCAAACTCTAGGAATGGATTTCCTGGATTTAAGATATAATCTCAAAAGCTATTTGAGAAAACCAGAATTATTTTATAGCTCTCCCCGTTTTCTTTTCTCTCTATGTTCTTTTTTTTTTCTTTTTCTTTCTTCCTCTCCTCCCAATAAAAATCTCTTCTCCTCTCCGTTTTCAACTCTTTAAATGTTATTTGATAGGATTAGTTCATTTCCTAGCAAATCCCACATAAAGCCATACTTTCAAACCAAACCTCCATGAAACAAGGAAGGAAAACGTGCTGAAGAGGAGCACATGTGAGGCAACAGGTGAGAGGAACTCCTCACCTGTGAGCTGGGCCTCATGTGATGAGGCAGCATCTCACCCAAATGAGATGGGCCTCACCAACGTGAGGCTCCATCTCACATGGGTGAGATGGGCCTCACCCACAGGCCCCCAAAACTCATTTCATCTCTTTTTTTTTTTAAATAAAGTAAAATGAAAAATATTTTTTCGAGGAAACCATCACTTCCAGTTGTCTATCCACCCGTGAACAGGCATCATTCTCATCATTGGGTAACTTCGGCCTGGGCTGCCTCAGGACCCGGTGTCTACAGTGACTGCATTTCATTTTGCAAACAAAATAATTTTATTTATACGCGTGTCAAATAAAAAATCACAAAAATATTCTTGGACTTAAATCAGGATTTTTATTAATAAAATTAGTACCAATGTCCTTCATCTTAGCCAAGCAAAGCAAAATATCATGAATTAAAATGAAGAGTTAAACTTTCTAAAAATGGGATCACTTATCCTTGTTTTCATGCCAATAGCCGAAATAACTCTTCGATCCCTCTTTAAACGAGCATGAAGGAACCAATGTTCCTAAACTGAAATAAATATCCCGATTTATGTATGTATCCTCTTTTGTTTAACTTTGCTTGATTGTTTAGATTTATGTTATATATCTTGTGGGCTCTTGTAATTAATTATTTTTTGGGCAATTTTACTTAGTTTTTCTTTTCATTTGAGGGATTGTATTCTGTCCTAGTTTCCATTTTGTCTAGCTTTTCCTTTCATTTGGGGGATTGTATTTTTCCCAATTTCTCCTTTGTAAATGGTGTGCTTACGTGTTTACCGTTTTATTTACCGTTTTATTTACAGTTTTCATTTGTCGCTTTCTTAGTGCTTGAAGTGCGCCCTTTAATAAATTCCATTAATTGTGTCAGAAGAGAGATGGGATTTTCAAATTAAAAACTCATTTATAATTAACCAAGGCATAAATAAGAGTGGAGTTCCGAACACCTTCTCTGGTTTAGACCATAGAGGCTAGATGATCTTTCCCAATTTCTTGTAAATTGGGTGGCGACTCCAAAGTACCTCAAATGTAACACCCCCTACCTATACGTAGGCGATCCCATCCGACAAGGAGTGAGATGCCGTATGGGTAAAGGTGTCACCACACAGAAACAGGATAAACATACATTCATACACGATCATACATACCGAAATACAGGGTAATTAAAAACTTTACAAAACCATTCATGAAAGAAGCTGATCATGCATTAATATAACGGAAAACATTACATTACTGTTTGATCAACCCAAAGGTACAAAAGATAATTACATATCCAAAAATATACATATACAAAAGCGGAAGCTATTGCAAAACTGATACAAGAGAGTTCCATACAAAAAGAATCATCAAACTACAAAAGATCAAGTCCTACACTAAACTCTGCTGTGTTAGCTTGGCTGCGACGACTCTCCCAAGGCAAAACTCCTTCCGCACCTGCACGGGTAAATACACCATGCTAAGCTATAAACGCTTAGTGGGGAAATACACATGAAAAAGAACGGCCATTCACAATGGTCGTCAAGCATAACACATACAAATGGCATAATCGGAAATACACATTAGATATAAATATGAATATGCGAACACAAATAGTCATACGTTTGATGATACATAATTGCATTCCCCTTAACTCATCATGGTACACATTCGGATAAAACATTCTCATAATTATCAGAACAGTTCAAAGCAATTAAGCACCTGCTGACTCGAGGTAGTGGATAACGAGTGAATGGATAGTACTTTATGGGTATGAGTCGATTACTGACAGTACCTTACGGGTACGAATCGCAAATCATTTTACTTTGTCATTTACAAAACATTTTATTAAGGGACCTAAAACAAGATCCTAACACATTAAAGGGTTCGCGAGGAACCAAACGGGGACCTGATCGGGGTCCAAACTGAACTGAGGCTGCAGCTATAGGACTTTATTAGGCATGACTAACTATCCACTAAACTGACTCTAGCAGGTTATGCATAATCCATTCAATTCATTCCATATATCCCAAAATCATATATATATATGTTCATACATATAGGTATAATCAAATCATGTATTCGGATTCGAATAATTCACAAATTAACAGATATAAGACTCATAGTCGCCAAAAGAAACTGGAGTTCCAAAACCACACACAAACTAAGAGAAAAACTCATTCAGCATAACAGGGCTGTCGCGCTCGCGACAGAGACCATAGTCTCTTCGCTGCGCGCGCATGACAGACTTTGCGATCGCGGAGAGGAGGGAAAAGCCTGGCTCTGTCACGCTTGCGACGATGGCGCGATCGCGACAGAGAGCCTACACACCCCTATTACGGGCTCGCGATAAATCGCGTGCTCGCCACAGCACAGGTCAGCATTGCGCTCTGTCGCGATCGCGACAGAGAGCACACAACAGCTTTTGCTATCGCGAGCTCGCGACAGCACAGTCCAAGATCACCGGTCTCTATCGCGCTAGCGACAGTGTTGCGATCGCGACAGAGTCGGGATTTCCAAAATCTGCAGAATTCTGTAGATTTCTTCCTCTCCCAAACTCACACACAAGCACACAAATCACATCCAATGGCCTATTACCTCAAATCCAGCCACCCATCACCATCAATATCCATAATATAACATTTATCAACAAGTAATTTAACACCAAACATCAATTCAATCTAACAATCTCACAAATTATCAATACTCATAAATTTGCAGCAAAACCACATCAATCCTCACAATCACTACAATAATCCCATGCTCATGCAAAGTTACCTTACCCAAACAAAAACCCATAACATACTTGCCATCTCAAGAGCATATCACAACCCAATTTCCAGAAATCACCAAGAACACATACATGAACATATTTACATACAAAAACAAGAAATTTCCCAAACCTTGAAATCCTTTGCTCCTAATGCTTAGATCCACTAGATCCCGCCTTCTCTTTACCTTTCGGTTCACGAGGAGGCTCAACTAAGCACAACCCAACAAAACCCACAACAAAGTAACTCTAGATTAAAATCGAAATCCAAAAAATATGAAGAAGATGATGAACCAATTGAAGTAAAGGAGAACAAATGCAATAGACTTACCTCTAAAATGCTAAAGGATGATCAATTCCCACCAACTAAGCCTTGATTCCAAACTAGGGTTCTTAGAGGAAGAGAAAAGGAAGAAGAAGAGAGTGAGGGGAAGGGGAAATGGGAATGAAGGCAGCCACCGCCCATCCCACTCTTCTCTTTTCTTTTTCTTTTTCTTTTCCCTAACCCTAGACAAGTGTCACTTCCCTATTAGTGGGATTTGATCACTCACACCCAAAATACATGCATCACATACACACAAAACTCTCCCAACTAATAACACCCTACAAGTGTGTGAACACACACACAAACAAGCACAGCCCTAAAACACACTTTACAAACATATGAGTAAGCACACCCAAGTGCAACCCAACTAATTCACAACCTAACACCACACATGCACCCACATGCTAACAAAACTCTTAAAACATGCATTTCTACCTAAAATGCCCTTAACACATGCCAAAACTCGCACAATGCACATGCACAAACATGGCTCATTCTACTAGGGGGCAAACGGGGTGTGACAACTCTCGCCTACTAACAAGAATTTCGTCCTCGAAATTCTCACCTGATCTGAACAAATGCGGGTACTGAACTCTTATTGACTCTTTTGGCTCCCAAGTTGCTTCCTCAACCCCATGGTGATTCCATAACACTTGAACTCACGGAATCTACTTGCTTCTCAGCTGTCTCACTTCCCGGGCTAGAATAGCTCTTGGTTCTTCATCATACGAAAAATCAGGCTAAACTTGTGCATCTTGCACTGACAAAACATGCGACGGATCCGACCGGTACCGCCAAAGCATCGAAACATGAAACACATCATGCAACATCAATAACTCCATTGGCAAAGCCAATCTATAAGCCACCGGACCAACTCTGGCCAAAACCTCATACGGACCAATGAAGCGAGGACTAAGCTTTCCCTTCTTTCCAAATCGAAGCACTTTCCTCCAAGGCGACACCTTAAGGAAGACTTTGTCCCCAACTTCAAACCGCACATCTTTCCTCTTAAGGTTTGCATATGACTTTTGTCGATCCTTAGCTGCTTTCAAGTTTTGCTGCACAACTCTGATCTTTTCCTCTGTATCCCTAACCAATTCTTGCCCAATCAAAGATCGCTCGAACAACTCGGTCCAACAAATCGGAGTCCTACATTGCCGACCATACAAAGCCTTATACGGTGCCATACCAATACTCGATTGATAACTGTTATTGTAGGCAAACTCCATAAGCGACACATATCTGTCCCAACTACCTGGAAAGTCCAAGACACAAGCTCTCAGCATATCCTCCAGAATCTGTATGACTCGTTCGGACTGACCATCTGTCTGAGGATGGAATGCTGTACTGAAATTCAATTTGGTACCCAAAGCTCTTTGCAACTATTTCCAAAACTTAGATGTGAACCTTGGGTCCCGATCTGAAACTATGGACAACGGCACTCCATGCAACCGAACTATCTCATCCACATAGATACTGGCCAATCTGTCCATCGAATAATCCACTTGCACTAGCAAGAAGTGAGCTGACTTTGTAAGCCGATCCACTATCACCCATACTGAGTCATGCTTCTTCTGAGTCAAAGGCAACCCGGAAACAAAATCCATGGCGATGTCATCCCATTTCCATTCGGGAATGGATAGAGGCGTGAGCAATCCCGAAGGGACTTGATGCTCAGCCTTTACCTGCTGACATGTAAGACACTTGGACATAAAATCCACTATGCCCCTCTTCATACCGGACCACCAATAAAACTGTTTCATGTCCCTGTACATCTTCTCACTACCAGGATGCATGGTGAAAACTGTACCATGCACCTCACTCAATAGCTGTCTTCTTAACTCGTTATTATCCGGTACACACAAACGGTTTCTAAACAGAAGAACCCCATTCTAAATTAAGAACTCTGACTGCTTGCCCAAACTAACTTCTTGCACAATCCGCTGAAGCCTCTCATCATTCCGCTGAGCATCAACAATCCTCTGTCTCAAGGTAGGCTTCACTCTCAACTGAGCCATCAAAGCTCCATTTGAACCAAACCTCCATCTAAATCGCCTCAGAAACAAACCAGAATCTGACTTCCGACTCAAAGCATCCGCGACTACATTGGCCTTACCCGGATGGTAATCCACAATGCAGTCATAATCCTTAAATAATTCGAGCCAACGACGCTGTCTCATATTCAACTCCTTCTGCGTGAGGAGGTATTTTAAACTCTTGTGATCCGTAAATATCCTACATCTCTCCCCATACAGATAATGGCGCCAAATCTTCAAAGCAAAAATCACAGCGGCCAACTCTAGATCATGCGTCAGATAATTCCTCTCATGCGGTTTCAACTGTCGAGAAGCATAAGCCACCACCTTAGCTTCTTGCATCAATACACAAGCAAGACCAACACGAGATGCATCATTTTACATGACAAACTCTTTACCCGAGATGGGTTGAGTCAGTATAGGAGCTTCAACTAGCAACTTCTTCAACTGCTCAAAACAAGTCTGACATCTATCTGACCATTCAAATCTAACTCCTTTCCTCAACAATCTGGTCATCGGAGCGGCCAAAACCGAGAAACCCTTAACAAACCGACGGTAATAACCCGCCAAACCAAGGAAACTCCGCACTTCCTGAACATTCCTAGGCGCTTTCCAATCCACTATCGCCTCAATCTTGGCTGGATCCACTTGGATACCCTTAGCTGAAACTATATGACCCAAAAACGACACTTCTCGAAGCCAAAAATCACACTTACTAAGCTTAGCAAACAGTCGATGCTCTCTCAAAACTTGCAAAACTAACCGAAGATGCTTCTCATGCTCGGTCTCATCCTTGGAATACACCAAGATATCATCTATAAACACCACCACAAACCGGTCTAAGTATGGCCTAAACACTCTATTCATCAAATCCATGAATGCCGCTGGAGCATTAGTCAAACCAAACGGCATGACAAGGAACTCATAGTGGCCATACCGAGTCTGAAATGCAGTCTTAACCACATCCTCATCCTTAACTCGAACCTGATAATACCCCGACCAAAGATCTATCTTGGAAAAGACTTCTGCACCCCGAAGCTGATCAAACAAATCCTCGACTCTAGGCAACGGATACTTATTCTTCACCGTAACCTTATTGATCTGCCTATAGTCGATACACATTCTCAAGGATCCATCTTTTTTCTTAACAAACAAAACCGGAGCTCCCCAAGGAGATATGCTGGGTCGAATAAACCCCTTATCCAATAGCTCTTGTAGTTGAGTTTTAAGTTCCCTCAACTCTACAGGAGCCATCCGATAAGGTGCTTTCGATACAGGTGAGGTACCCGGCATAATCTCGATGGACAACTCAACTTCTCTCTCCGGAGGCAACCCAGGCAAATCACTCGGGAAAACATCACTAAACTCCCGTACCACAGGAATATCCTCAATCCTAACTTGATCCCTCTTGGAATCCAAAACCACAGCTAGGAAAGCCTCACAACCCTTCCTCATAAATCTCTTAGCTTACATCACTGAGATCACATTATTCACAAAACTAGCACCCAAACCTCTTATAAACAATGGAAATCTATTTCTATCCCGGAGCACAAAGGTCTTCCTGTTAGTGGTTATGCCCTAGGCCAAACATTTGGACCTTGATGTAATCATTACTTTTTCATTTATATAATGGTTTTCTTCATATTGATATTATTGGCATGTTACATTATTGTAATGTTTATGAATAACAACGTTATTCATGTTGTCCCTAGTCATTTATCAATAAAGGGCATAAAGATAATTAAGACTAGTATAGATTTGCATTGATAATCATGGGATGATTATATATGTTGATATAAATCAAATCTATATGTACTTGCTAGAGAACAAAGTACTGGATAGACCCACTATAAGATCACTTCACGGGTTAATGTCATAAGTGTTCTTATAATAGATATATTATTGAATCCTTTGACCTGAGATTATCATAGTTTCCTACATAAGGATCATTATGTTTTGACATAATCAAACGTTATCTTTAATCGGATAATTATAAAGTTTATGATCGGACATAGTGAGAATTATGCGGAGGAAAGTGAATAATCAAGATGGAATTTGTCCCTCTCTTATGAGAGAGATATCTATTGGGCCCCTCGATAAGTAGGACTGTAAAATGCATGGCCGTGCTCAAATGAATTGATAGTGTGATCAATGTCATTTGAATTTATCAGTCTACTTGGTGATCGAGAAATTATATGTTTGAACAATTTAAGTTTGACATGGACCATGACTTATGTTCAAACAAGATATCGTGTGACAAAAGGATAATAACATGTTCTATTGCAAGGTTAAAATCGGACTAACGATACTTATATTATTTGGGTAGTCATAATGTCTTGCTAGAGACCAATTATGACTTGTGGGCTTTTATGGGATTAGGCCCACTGCCAACATAATATAAACCTATTGGGTCACACACCAAGAGCAAAATGAACAGAATGGATTTTATTGGGTTATTTCGGAATAAAATATAAATATAGGTATTTATATTTAATTTCGAAATTACATATTTATATATATATATTTATGCATATAAATATCTCTTATTTTGAATATGAGATAATAATATGTATTAATAAATTATTTCTTATTATTTAGAATAATAAATAAATAAATATATATATATATAAATATATGTATATATATATATATATTATATCTTAATTTTGAATTAAGAAATAATATCCTCATTTATCTTTTCCTAAGAGGAAAAAGATTTGAAATATATATACAGTTATATATGGGATATATGTTAAAAAAAAAGAGTTTAACCCTAAAAGAAATACTAATCACGTTATTCTAAATAACAAGGATTAGAGTGGCTGTATAGTTCTTCATCTTTGAGAAAGAAAAGAAAAACAGTGCAATCGTTTTTCCTTGAAAAACGAAAGAAAAGAAAACAGAGCCAGCTCTCTTCCTTGAGAAAGAAAGTAAAAAGAAATCCATTCGCATTCAAGGGAGCTAGCACCCCTGCGATTCCTGCTCATTTGTTCGTGCGTGTGGATACCGATAGAGGACGTTCGTGTAAAGGCAGCGTCTTCAGTCCGATCTAAAGAGTTATTTCGTTCAAAAGGTCAGTTAATCTTTATCTCTTCCTTTTTGAATCAATCGAAAATACTTGGATCCTGTTTCGGGTTTCGAATTTTCCGCTGCGTTTAATGTGATTTAATTCCGTTGAAACCCAACAGTGGTATCAGAGCCACTTGTATATTCGATTGATTCAAATTTATATGTATGTGATATGTATAATTTTGCTTCTGTTGGCATGTATGTCGATACAAAGGTTTTGATAATTGATTACTGTTTTCACTGTTAAAAACATAATCTTGTTTTCAAAAGGGCTACGATTCAATTATATGATAATCGATTATGTTAATGTGATTAACTTGTATAATTAAAGTGTTTAATACGAAATTTCAATGATCCTATTCTGTGTCTGTTGAACGATTGATGATTTGATCAAAAATCGTTTAATTTTATGACAGAGAATACGGTCACGAGACGGATATTGGATCACGTCGTGATCTTCATATGTGATTCTGGTAATCACTCAGGCGTGCTCACGACGTGCTCATGAAGCACGACTCGTGATGCCTGCTCACGACGTGCTCATGAAGCACGACTCGTGGTGCCTGCTCACGACGTGCTCATGAAGCACGACTCGTGATGCCTGTGCTGCCGTGCTTGTAAGAGCTATCCGTAGCCTCCTCTTTTAAATGATTATTGGATAATTATTTATTGATGGTATTCTGTATATATTAAATTGTTTAACATGATTAAATGATGGCTGATATGATCAACAGAATTGTTTTCTCCTCTTCGTAGCGCCTTAATTTTATTTATGATTATCAATCGGTAATTTTAATATATCAATTTATGAAATAAGGTATATTATGCATGATATGATATAAATATGATTTATTATGTTTATGTATGATGTCTTTGCATGGTGCATAGCATGGCCAATTGAACCTTTTGTGGATGAATTTTATTTTATCTTTTAAAGGGTTTGTAATTTTAAATACGACCTGCGTGTCGTTAATTTTGTTGTAATCTTTATTTTATTCAATAGTTGTAGTAAGATATCTTTGTATTATTAATGTAATGAAGACGAAGAGCAACAATGGAGATCAATCCAAATTCATGGCGATGGAGGTGCAAGATGGAAGATTTTGATCAAGTCCATTTTCACACCTAGGATTGACCTTTGATCTTCATATTGGCTTATGAGGATCAATATAGATTTGGCCATGCTATGACACGGTTTTATATATATTATGCATATGTTCTTAGTATGTGATGCGATGAATGTTTATATATGTGTATGAGATGGCATGTATGAATTGATGCATGATGTATATAAATAATTAGACATCATAAGTTAAAACTAAATCCCTCACCATAATTTTAAGTCATTTGCCACCCATTATTAAAACACTTGTCAAGACTAAGATCACCAAAATGTGGGTTCTGCCAAAGCGAAGTGCATTAGGTTATCCTAGTAAGGCAAGATGAGTAATGGTGCTACTCATATGTTTAAAATGGTTAGACTTAATTAGGCTATCAAAACGGTTTTGGGCCTAAGGGCATAAGATGGGATTATAACATGCCGGGACATATGATGTCAAAATCCCATAAATGATCTAAGAGTTATATAAGATATAATTGGTAAATTAGCTACCTACCTAAATAACTTAGCTTTAAGCGTCATGCCAAAGCTGACTTAGAGTTAAGTGAAATATGGATCTTAGCCCACTAAATTATTATAATTATTGTAATTATTAATGAGGGTTACTATTTTAGTGGGAGTTTATAAGAAAACCTAAAATGAAATTGGTACTAATATAATTTATCTTGCATGTTTGTAGATTAATGGCATCAAATAACACTTCTGCTATGTCACTGCGATCTGTTCTTGAGAAGGACAAACTTAAAGAAACTGGCACAAATTTCCTTGACTGGTTCAGAAACTTGAGGATTGTCCTTAAGCAAGAAAGGAAATTGTATGTGCTGGATGAGCCTATTCCCAATGAGCCACCTGCTGATGCCACAAGGGCAGTCAAAGAGAAATTCAAGAAACATGTTGATGATTCTGTGGATGTTGGCTGTCTAATGTTAGCTACCATGGCTCCAGAGCTTCAGAAGCATCTGGAAAACATGGAAGCTTATGAGTTGAGTACTCATCTGAAGCAAACATTTCAACAGCAGGCTAGGCAAGAAAGGTATGAGACTACCAAAGCTTTGCATTCTTGCAAAATGGCTGAAGGTGCTTCAGTTAGCTCTCATGTTTTGAAAATGAAGGGCTACATTGATCACCTTGAGAGGCTTGGATTTCCCCTCAGTTTGGAACTGGCAACGGATTTGATCCTTAATTCATTGCCTGATAGTTATGACCATTTTGTCATGAACTACAACATGAATAATATGGAGAAATCAATAGCTGAGCTGCATGCCATGCTCAAAACAGCTGAGCAAAGCATCAGTAAAAAGCCTGGCCATGTTCTGATGGTCAACAAAGGGAAAGGCATGAAAGTCAAGGGTAAGGGTAAGGCTAAGGCTAAGGCAAAAGTTGGTGGTAAGCCTAAGCCCAAACCTAAGCCCAAGGTTAAACCTCCAAAGGAAGGAGTTTGCTTCCACTGTAATGAACCTGGTCATTGGAAGAGGAATTGCAAACTTTACTTGGAAGAATTAAAGAAGAAGAAGAATGGTGAGACTACTTCTTCAGGTATTTATGTTATAGAAATTAACTTATCTACTTCTAATTCCTGGGTATTAGATACTGGATGTGGATCTCACATTTGTACAAATGTGCAGGGACTCAAAAGGAGTAGGCAGCTGAAAAGGGGTGAAGTGGACCTACGAGTTGGAAATGGAGCAAAAGTTGCTGCTCTAGCTGTAGGATCTTATGAGTTGACTTTGCCCAATGGGCTTTTGTTAGTTTTGAACAATTGCTATTATGTTCCTAGTTTGAGTAGGAATATTATTTCAGTTTCAAGTTTGGATGATGAAGGTTTTTCTTTTCTTATTAAGAATAAGAAATGTTCCATTTATTATGATGATATGCTTTATGGTATTGCTGATTCATATTGTGGGCTTTATGTCCTAAACCTAGAAACATCCAATAATCATGATATTTATAACATAAGTACAAAGAAATCCAAACCAAATGATTTAAATACAACATATTTATGGCATTGTCGCCTTGGTCATATAAATGAGAAACGCATAGCTAAACTCCATTCAGATGGAATTTTGCAATCATTTGATTTTGAATCATTTGAAAATTGTGAATCTTGTTTATTGGGCAAGATGACAAAGGATCCTTTTACTGGACATAGTGAAAGGGCCACTGACTTATTAGGCCTTGTACATTCTGATGTATGTGGCCCATTAAGCATAAATGCCAGGGGAGGATTTCAGTACTTCATTACATTCACTGATGATTTCAGTAGATATGGCTATGTCTATCTAATGAAACATAAACATGAATCATTTGAAATGTTTAGAACCTTTCAAAATGAAGTACAAAATCAACTTGGTAAAACTATTAAAGCACTTCGATCTGATCGAGGTGGTGAATATTTGAGCCAAGAGTTTGATAATCATCTAAGAGATTGTGGAATTGTTTCACAATTAACTCCACCAGGAACACCACAATGGAATGGTGTATCTGAAAGGAGGAATCGAACTTTATTAGATATGGTTCGATCTATGATGAGTCAAACAGATCTTCCATTATCCTTTTGGGGTTATGCATTAGAAACAGCCGCATTCACTTTGAATCGAGTTCCATCTAAAGCGGTTGAAAAGACACCATATGAGATATGGACTAGGAAAATTCCTAATTTGTCTTTTCTAAAGATTTGGGGCTGTGAGGCTTACGTCAAACGACAAGTCTCAGATAAATTAGCACCAAAATCTGATAAATGTCTTTTTGTGGGATATCCTAAGGAAACTAAAGGATATTACTTTTACAATCCTTCTGAGAACAAAGTGTTTGTTGCTCGAAATGGTGTCTTTCTAGAAAAAGAATTCATTTCTAAAAGAACCAGTGGGAGTAAAGTACAACTTGAAGAAATTCAAGAACCACAAGAAAACATTGAACCATTGGTGGAAACTCAACAAGTTTCACAACCTGTTGTGGAACCTGTACCTGTTACACAAGTACCACGTAGATCTGATAGGACACGACTTCAACCCGAGAGATATGGATTTCTCGTGACAGATAGTCGTGAAGTAATGCTCATGGATCAAGATGAGCCTACTACCTATCAAGATGCCGTGTCAGGTCCGGAATCTCAGAAATGGCTTGAAGCCATGAAGTCTGAGATGCAATCCATGTATGATAATCAAGTTTGGAACTTGATTGATCCACCTGAAGGAATTAAAACCATTGGGTGCAAATGGGTTTTCAAAAAGAAAACCGACATGGATGGCAAAATAAATACCTTTAAAGCAAGACTTGTTGCAAAAGGATTCAAACAAACTCATGGTATTGACTATGATGAAACCTTTTCACCAGTCGCAATGCTTAAGTCTATAAGAATTCTTATTGCCATTGCTGCATATTATGACTATGAGATATGGCAAATGGATGTCAAAACAGCGTTTCTTAATGGAAACTTACTTGAGGATGTGTACATGACACAACCTGAGGGTTTTGTCCATCCTGAGAATTCTAAGAAGGTATGTAAGCTGCAACGATCCATTTATGGATTAAAGCAAGCTTCTCGGAGCTGGAATCTTCGTTTTGATGAAACAGTCAAAGAGTTTGGGTTTATCAAAAATGAGGATGAACCTTGTGTATATAAGAAGGTTAGTGGGAGCGCTGTGATGTTTCTTGTGTTATATGTCGATGACATATTACTCATTGGAAATGACATCCCTATCATGCAAAAGACAAAAGAATGGTTAGGGAAATCTTTTTCAATGAAAGATTTGGGCGAAGCTGCTTATATCCTTGGGATTAAGATCTACAGGGATAGATCTAAAAGGATAATTGGTCTGAGTCAAAGCACTTATATAGATAAGGTGCTAAATAGATTCAGTATGCAAAATTCCAAGAGAGGATTTTTGCCAATGTCTCATGGCATTACTCTTAGCAAGACTCAATGTCCAATGACATCTGATGAGCGAGATCGCATGAGTATGATTCCTTATGCTTCGGCTATAGGATCAATCATGTATGCCATGTTATGCACTCGACCAGACGTTTCGTATGCTTTGAGCATGACGAGCAGATACCAGTCAGATCCCGGTGAAAGTCACTGGACAGCTGTTAAGAATATTCTTAAGTACTTAAGAAGAACTAAAGATGCATTCTTAATATATGGAGGATTGGAAGATGAGCTAGTAATAAATGGTTATACAGATGCAAGCTTCCAATCTGACAAAGATGACTTTAGATCGCAGTCAGGATATGTGTTTGTGTTAAATGGAGGTGCTGTAAGCTGGAAAAGTTCTAAACAAAGCACTGTCGCTGATTCTACAACAGAAGCTGAGTATATAGCAGCATCAGATGCGGCTAAAGAAGCAGTATGGATCAAGAAATTCATTGCTGAATTGGGAGTAGTACCTAGTATCAGCAACCCAGTGGATCTTTATTGTGACAACAATGGTGCTATTGCACAGGCTAAGGAGCCTAGATCTCACCAGAGATCAAAACATATACTCAGGCGTTTTCATCTCATTCGAGAAATAATTGAGAGAGGAGACGTCAAGATATGCAGAGTACCTACTGATGATAACATCGCCGATCCACTTACCAAAGCTCTCCCACAAGCCAAACATGATGGACATACTAGATCAATGGGTATTAGATATATCTATGATTGGGCCTAGTGCAAGTGGGAGATTGTTAGTGGTTATGCCCTAGGCCAAACATTTGGACCTTGATGTAATCATTACTTTTTCATTTATATAATGGTTTTCTTCATATTGATATTATTGGCATGTTACATTATTGTAATGTTTATGAATAACAACGTTATTCATGTTGTCCCTAGTCATTTATCAATAAAGGGCATAAAGATAATTAAGACTAGTATAGATTTGCATTGATAATCATGGGATGATTATATATGTTGATATAAATCAAATCTATATGTACTTGCTAGAGAACAAAGTACTGGATAGACCCACTATAAGATCACTTCACGGGTTAATGTCATAAGTGTTCTTATAATAGATATATTATTGAATCCTTTGACCTGAGATTATCATAGTTTCCTACATAAGGATCATTATGTTTTGACATAATCAAACGTTATCTTTAATCGGATAATTATAAAGTTTATGATCGGACATAGTGAGAATTATGCGGAGGAAAGTGAATAATCAAGATGGAATTTGTCCCTCTCTTATGAGAGAGATATCTATTGGGCCCCTCGATAAGTAGGACTGTAAAATGCATGGCCGTGCTCAAATGAATTGATAGTGTGATCAATGTCATTTGAATTTATCAGTCTACTTGGTGATCGAGAAATTATATGTTTGAACAATTTAAGTTTGACATGGACCATGACTTATGTTCAAACAAGATATTGTGTGACAAAAGGATAATAACATGTTCTATTGCAAGGTTAAAATCGGACTAACGATACTTATATTATTTGGGTAGTCATAATGTCTTGCTAGAGACCAATTATGACTTGTGGGCTTTTATGGGATTAGGCCCACTGCCAACATAATATAAACCTATTGGGTCACACACCAAGAGCAAAATGAACAGAATGGATTTTATTGGGTTATTTCGGAATAAAATATAAATATAGGTATTTATATTTAATTTCGAAATTACATATTTATATATATATATTTATGCATATAAATATCTCTTATTTTGAATATGAGATAATAATATGTATTAATAAATTATTTCTTATTATTTAGAATAATAAATAAATAAATATATATATATATAAATATATGTATATATATATATATATTATATCTTAATTTTGAATTAAGAAATAATATCCTCATTTATCTTTTCCTAAGAGGAAAAAGATTTGAAATATATATACAGTTATATATGGGATATATGTTAAAAAAAAAGAGTTTAACCCTAAAAGAAATACTAATCACGTTATTCTAAATAACAAGGATTAGAGTGGCTGTATAGTTCTTCATCTTTGAGAAAGAAAAGAAAAACAGTGCAATCGTTTTTCCTTGAAAAACGAAAGAAAAGAAAACAGAGCCAGCTCTCTTCCTTGAGAAAGAAAGTAAAAAGAAATCCATTCGCATTCAAGGGAGCTAGCACCCCTGCGATTCCTGCTCATTTGTTCGTGCGTGTGGATACCGGTAGAGGACGTTCGTGTAAAGGCAGCGTCTTCAGTCCGATCTAAAGAGTTATTTCGTTCAAAAGGTCAGTTAATCTTTATCTCTTCCTTTTTGAATCAATCGAAAATACTTGGATCCTGTTTCGGGTTTCGAATTTTCCGCTGCGTTTAATGTGATTTAATTCCGTTGAAACCCAACACTTCCTATGGCAATCAACCACAGCCCGATGCTTACCCAACCAGTCCATACCCAAAATCAGATCAAACTCTTTGAAAGGCAACTCTATCAAGTCCGCAGGAAACTCAACTCCTATAAACTTGACTCACATTGACACTATGCCCTAATGGATTGGTCACATATATCTCATAGTCTAACTGATCTACCACATGCAACTTATTAATAATTTTATCTATGCACAAATATGAGTGTGTGGAACTAGGGTCTATTAGAGCATACAACCCAGTGTCATGGAGTAGGAACTTACCAGCAATCACATCAGGGGCATCCTGCTCCTCTCTAGCTCTCATAGCATACGCTCTAGCCGCGACTGGCGGAGGACGCTCAACTGTCTCCGAAACAGCTCCATCTCTAGGTCGACCGCCTCGACATCTGCCTCGACCCCTACCACGGGCAGCCTGCGTAGCATTTGATCCAACTCCGCTTGCCCCTCTCTGTGGACCTGAATCCTCACTCATCTGTGGACAATTTGTCAGATGGTGCTCGGTGCTTCCACATCTAAAACACCCACCAGTGAGCCACCTATACTCACCCCGGTGAGCCTTATTGCAGTGCGAACAAATGGGTATAGCCTCAGATCTGTCACCCCTGCCAGAACCAGACATAGCTGCTGAAACCTGCCTTCTACCCCTCTTGGCTGAACCGGATGATGACTGATCTTGCGAATCTCTTGCTCTTTTACCCGAAGACGAAGAAGAAGAACCACCCCGAGACTGATTCCTCCTCTGAGCTCTCTCTCTCAGCACTGACTCTGACCTTTCAGCCCTCAAGGCAGCATCTGCAATCTGATAGTAGCTCACCCCTGGCGTGCTCATCAAGGAGATCAAAGTTACTCTTAAGGACTCATTCAAACCAGCCTCAAAATGCTTGCATCGGAAATCATCTGTCATGACCCCTTGCGGAGCATATCGGGACAACCGATTAAACTCTTTCTCATAATCCGAAACCGACATAGCTCTTTCCTTCAAACTAAAAACTGCGCCCATCTCGCATCCTTATAATTCTGAGTTACATAATTCTTCGTGAATTCCGCAACAAAGAATTCCCATGACACAAGATCGGGCATCTGAGGTTGTCTGCACACTAGTTCCCACCATTCATACGCCGACCCTCGAAGCAAGGCCACGGCACATTCTGCTTGCAATTCTGGAGGACACCTAACTTCTCTCAAAGCCCTCTTCACCTTATCTAACCACCTCTCTGCTAACTTAGATTCATCCAACCCAGTTCCATAAAAGTCTTCGGCCCCAGCTTTTCTTAAGTTCTCCATGGGAGGCCTGGGGGCAACCACTCTCTCCAAGACCCTCGCCATGTCATGTGACAGCCTGAACATGGCTTCAAAAGGCATGGCAGCAGCCTCGGACTGGACCCTAGCAGGTTGAGCCGACACTGTAATAGAAGGATTCCTAGCTTGAGGGTTCACACTTTCAGCGGACTCCTCAAGCGATCCACGAGCAGAATTAGAAGCCATCTAAGCAAACAAGGAAAACCGCATCAGCCAACACAGCCCTAGACATATACGCATCTATACACAGCATCACATTAACAACACCCAGAAATGCCTAAACCTGGCTCTGATACCACAACTTGTAACACCCCCTACCTATACGTAGGCGATCCCATCCGACAAGGAGTGAGATGCCGTATGGGTAAAGGTGTCACCACACAGAAACAGGATAAACATACATTCATACACAATCATACCTATCGAAATACAGGGTAATTAAAAACTTTACAAAACCATTCATGAAAGAAGCTGATCATGCATTAATATAACGGAAAACATTACATTACTGTTTGATCAACCCAAAGGTACAAAAGATAATTACATATCAAAAAATATACATATATAGAAGCGAAAGCTATTACAAAACTGATACAAGAGAGTTCCATACAAAAAGAATCATCAAACTACAAAAGATCAAGTCCTACACTAAACTCTGCTGTGTTGGCTTGGCTGCGATGACTCTCCCAAGGCAAAACTCCTTCTGCACCTGCACGGGTAAACACACCGTGCTAAGCGATAAACGCTTAGTGGGGAAATACACATGAAAAAGAATGGCCATCCACAATGGTCGTCAAGCATAACGCATACAAATGGCATAATTAGAAATACACATTAGATATAAATATGAATATGCGAATACAAATAGTCATACGTTTGATGATACATAATTGCATTCACCTTAACTCATCATGGTACACATTCGGATAAAACATTCTCACAATTATGAGAACAGTTCAAAGCAATTAAGCACCTGCTAACTCGAGGTAGTGGATAATGAGTGAACGGACAGTACTTTACGGGTACGAGCCGATTACTGACAATACCTTACGGGTAGGAATCGTAAATCATTTTACTTTGTCATTTACAAAACATTTTATTAAGGGACCTTAAACAAGATCCAAACACATTAAAGGGTTCGCAAGGAACCAAACGGGGACCTGATCGGGGTCCAAACTGAACTGAGGCTGCAGCTATAGGACTCTATTAGGCATGCCTAACTATCCACTAAACTGACTCTAGCAGGTTATGCATAATCCATTCAATTCATTCCATATATCCCAAAATCATATATATATGTTCATACATATAGGCATAATCAAATCATGTATTCACATTCGAATAATTCACAAATTAACAGATATAAGACTCATAGTCGCCAAAAGAAACTGGAGTTCCAAAACCACACACAGACCAAGAGAAAAACTCATTCAGCATAACAGGGCTATCGCGCTCGCGACGTCTGTCGCGCTCGCGACAGAGACCATAGTCTCTTGGCTGCGCATGCACGATAGACATCGCAATCGCGGGGAGGAGGGAAAAGCCTGGCTCTGTCGCACTCACAATAGAGAGCCTACACACTGCTATCACTGGCTTGTGATAAATCGCGTGCTCGCGACAGCACAGGCCAGCATTGCGCTATGTCGCGATCGCGACAGAGAGCACACAACAGCTTTTGCTATCGCGAGCTCGTGACAGGGTCGCGTGCTCACGACAGCACAGTCCAAGATCACCGGTCTCTGTAGCGCTCGCGACAGTGTCGCGATTGCGATAGAGTCGGGATTTCCAAAATCTGCAGAATTCTGCAGATTTCTTCCTCTCCCAAAATCACACACAAGCACACAAATGACATCCAATGGCCTCTTACCTCAAACTTATCAAACCCCAAAGTGGCCCTAGAAGAATTACAGAGTTTTGTTCGAAAAAGGTAAGTTTATGTGCGAGAGTTCTGTCGCGGGCGCGACAGAGCCCCCAGCGGTTTTCGAACTTCAGCTAGTTGGTGCGGGCGTGAGCTTTCTGTCGCGAGCGCGACAGAACCCCCTCGCGAGATGTGTGCATAAGTGGGACTAAGAGACTTGGAATTGTAGGGAGTTGACAAGTGTCATCATAGAAGAGTGACAAGTGGCGGCATATGAGAGTGACAAGTGGCATTATAGGAGTGTGCCAAGTGTCATTGTAGGGAAGAGACACTTGGTTTGGTTTGGCTTGGCTTGGCTTGGCTTGGCTTGGCTTAAGATAGGGATGGATTAATTAAAGTTATTGGCATTTATTTGGTTTGGTGGCACTTATGTGAGAGGATTTGGCTTATTTGGGTTTGACCGGCCAACATTTGTTCATTTTATTCATTTCCTATCTTTTGGCCCTTTTGCTTTTGGCTTTCCTCTTTTTTTTCCTTTTCCTTGGTTTTGCCGTGCTCCACTTTCCTCTCTTTTCTTCTCATTTTCATTTGCTCCTAAAGAGAATCATTTAGGTTGGGATGAAGAGAGTGGATTTTTGAGAAGAGGTAAGTAGTACTATTATGATAGCATTAGTCTTCTTCTACTACTTGGTTTCTATTTTGATTTAAAGTAAAAAGAAGAGTAACCCCAAGTGTTTTTGTGTGTGGTTTTGGTACAAGCTGGAGGCAAAGAGAAGATCAAAACAAGTAGAGAGCTGTGATCGAGTTCCTAGATGTAGGGATCGAGTGCGATTTTGTTTTCCTGGCATGTGATTGAATGATATGTATTTAAAAGGAACCATGACTGGATGTAGATGTATATGATGAGCTTTAACTAGCTCAGTTGCTCTTTCAGTGTATATTGGTTTATTGTTCATTTTGATTGCTTTCAGTGCTCATGACATGTGTATATACGTTTATAAGTACGTAACTTGATCATTTGAGTGTTTGTGTTGATGATAGAGCTTGATTTTACGAAATTTTGCTTATTTGTCATTAGACCCCTGTGTATAGTATTTATTATAAGTAAAGCTATAGGACTCTAATTGTGTTATTTCTAATTGCATCTGAAACATAAGATCCGTAGCTAAAAATGTCTAAGAGGGTGCTTGAGCTAATTCTGACTCGACGTATCCCAAAAAGTAGTTAAAACGTAGGTGACCCTGTTCTAGCGGGTTCATTGGAATAGTAGAGGTTATTTAGGTCATATCTTAATTTTAAATGTCCAAATGACCTGAAAATTGTCCCATTTCAAAGATAACATCCTAGGGAACAATTGTTATGAATACCATTTTGCCTAAAATTGTGGTTTAGATGGTGGTTTCTACGATTCAAGTTTAGGGTAAAATGTCACACCCCAAAATAGCCCTAGTCGGATTACGCATGCTAAGTCGGGATCGAAAGGGTATTTCAGTAAATTGTGTTTGAGAATTTGGAGTGCTAAGGATCTAATTGAAAAGATAATTAAGTTGGTAAAGAAAGAATTGTGTAAGTGACTGAAGTGTAATTTGTCTAAGGACTAAAGAGCATTAAGCCAAGATATTTATTAAGGCAATGTTTGGGTATGACTCAAGTATTGTGCTATGGTTTGAAATGTTAAGTGGAGTTTGGGGTCCAATAGGATGTTGCCAAGTGGACTGTTAGGTAGGCATTGAAAGAAGAAAAGAAGAAAAGTAAGAGTGAGAGAGGAAAACACAGATTGCAACCCGATCTCCCCTCTCACGCTTGCCCTTCTTCTTCTCTTCTCCTTTCTCTGCTTTTCCTTTCTTTCACGTTTGGCTTGGAGTTGTGTTGGCTTGGATTGTTCTTTGCTTGAAGAGGTAAGTTGGATTAAGATTTCTACATACTGTTCTTCTTCTTCTTCATCTTCTCCTGGTTTTGGTTGAGTTTTGGTTGAGTTAGGGTTTGGCTAAGACTTTGTGGGTTTTGTTGTGCAAGCTTGGGATTGTAAGAAGAAGCAAAGTAAAGGCAAGGAAAGGATTGAGGTTTGATCTTGAAGTTGGAAGCCTGATTTTGGAACGTGATTTTGAGGTTTGGGAGCTCTGTTTACTGCATTTGAAGTTCTTAGTGTTTCTGCCCTAATCCTCACTTAGGATGTATATGTGTTTGCATTTCTGGAAATTGATGTGTTCTGGAATGTGTATATGCATGTTTATGTGAATAAATGTGTTAGGAATGCATGATGTGAATTGAATTAAAGCTACTGGGTTTAGGTTTTGAACTTACTGTATTTTTAGGGTTTATGTTCTTGAAAGGATTGAATGTGTTATGCATGAGTTTGATTGTTGAATTAAGTTGCTGTTACTGTATTTTTGATGCATCAAAGATCGATCGGAAGGTAAGAAGTGATTGTATGTGTTTTGAATCAGATTGAAAATGATTTTATCGAGTTTTGGGATTCTGGGTAAGCTGGAAATGGAAAATCGCGTTTCTGTATAATTTTCCATTTCCAGAGTTGAGTCACGTCACGTGACTTAGAGTCACGACGTGACTCTGGTAAAGGCGTTGCGTGACTCCCAGTTGCGAAGCATGACTCCTCTCTCTGTGAGAGGGAAGTCACGTCTCGTGACTTAGAGTCACGACGTGACTTATGTGAAGGGCAAGGCGTGATTCCAGCGAAGCGTGACTGCTTCTCTCTCTCTGTGAGAGAAAAGTCACGTCTCGTGACTGTGAGTCACGACGTGACTCCTGTGTAAGGCAAGGCAGGCGTGACTCCAGTCGCAAAGCGTGACTCCTCTCTCTGTGAGAGGGAAGTCACGTCTCGTGACTTAGAGTCACGGCGTGACTCCTGTGAGGCCAGGCGTGACATAGAGTCACGTCCCGTGATTCTATAGGAGAGTCACGAGACGTGACACTAGGTCACGCCGTGACCCTCCTGTGAGATCAGTCATGAGTCATGACATGACTTGTGACCGATCCCTCTTCAGCCCCTTTTTTTCCGATTTCGCCCAGTTTTAACCAAAATGAATTTCCTATTTCTTCTGTATGGGTCTTCACTGCTGTATAATTCATGTCTTACTGTTATATGCTCGTATATGGCTTTTCTGTTGTGCTCTGTTCACCGTGACCAGTTTTATTATTAAATGTCTGTCAAATGCTTTTATGACTTCTTTCTCTACTGTGTGCTATCCTATCTGAATGGTTAGCCTATTTTAGTTGTGTGCAGCATTATGTTATGCCTGTCTTTAATCGGATTCTTACCTAAGAATAACATGCCATGTTTAAGAATATTGTATCATTCCATGATTCAGATTATACGTTATTGATCATTGGTATAATAGAATTCCACATGTGTTCCTGTTATGCTTTAGAAAGATGAATAGTGCTATGATGTTATCAATTGAGTTATTGCATGCTCCAGTATTTGACTTGTATGAAGTATGATTGGCATCCTGCTATGCCAGACTTATTTGAATAATATGGTTAATGTCTGAATGCATGGTTATGCTTTAGCCTTGGAACTCAATGTGTTATGTTTAAATGTAATTTGGACTACGCATGATTTATGCTTAGTATCTGCACCTAATGCATTATTAAGATTTTGTATTGATACTCATTGGCATGGTAGTGCTTCTTTACCTGATTCTTGGCGTGCTTTAGAACATTGTTTAATGTTAAAGTGTATGGACTGTAATATGTTTCGCAATGCGAATTGCATGATATATGACCGACTTTATAAGCATATTTATATGTCTACCGTATTCTGATTTATGCATGATGTTTATATATTTATGCATTATGCGATCCGAAATGTGAATTGGTTTATGCATGACCTGCGAGAGTCAGTCTAGTGGATAGTTAGGCATGCCTAATAGAGTCTTTCAGTAGCTGCAGCGCCCTTTGAACGTATTGGACCCTGATCAGGTCCCCCGTATGGTTCCTCGCGAACCCCCCCTCAGTACGGATCCTCGTGGTCCTTTTTAATGTATTTGGATCGGGTTAAGATCCCCCATCAGTAAAATACTTTTGTGATAAATAAAATAGTTTTCGATTCGTACCCGTAAGGTACCTTCAGTCGACTTGTACCCATAAGGTACTAATCAGTTCAGTACACTCGTTATCCACTATTGTGAGTCAGCAGGTGCTTTACTGGTTTGTATTACTCTGAAATAACTATCTGAATGTGATATCCGTTTGATTATGATAAAGATCTCAGGAATCAGTTTATATGCATATGAATGTGACTATGGACTTCAGAATGTATGTCTGTTTTAAGTAAGCATGACTCTTTATCTAACATGATTATCCGTACTTGTCTTGTGATTTGTTATAAGTTTCTGAATGCTTTGAATATGATTCGGCTAGAGTATTTATGTATGTGACTTAAACATGTTTTGTTAATTATTAGCATGTGAACTGAAGCAGCTGTGATGGTAAGTATGTGATGATTACTGTACTCTCTGCATGATGATGATATGAATGTAATACTAAGTGGGTATGCCTTCAGTCTCCGTTATCAGAATGTTTCTGCTTGATGCTTAGTATATATTAGAGTTGCGCAGCGATATTGTGATGCTCTAAATGTTATCCTTTGGATATTTGACTAGTGTGTATGCTTAACATGATTATTGGGTTGTCAGTTCAGGCGTGGGTACTTAGTGATATTTATTGCATGTGTATAGCTCTTGCGACTCCGCACGGTAAGATGTTATAATTTGATATCCATGTAGGTTTATGCATGTGATATAGTATGCAGTTCAGTATGATGATGCTAGTATGATGATGCTCGTAACGTGTATTGTATTGTGTCTGTTTTAGTCTATCCTGAACATGAGGTTATGGTTCGATTGTGAATATTGAAGTGAATGCCTTTAATATGCAAGTCTGATTATTTATATGTTAAGAATATCCGCATTTGCCATTTGAATGTGTTTTTCCTTGACGACCATTGTGAATGGCCGTCCATATTCTGCTGTGTTCTCCCCACTAAGCGTTTATCGCTTAGCACGGATTTCCTTTCTGTGCAGGTGGCAGGTTTGGTTCTGTTCGAGTCGCGCTTCTGCAAGGTCGGCCACGTAGGAGTTAAAAGTTCTGTAGTTTGTTCAGCTTCTGTATTTCAAGCTTTTGTATTCTGTAGTATTGTATATGTAATTATTATGTCTCGTTCTTGAGTTTTCTTTTGGGAATGTAATAGTTAGTATGTCCTTATGTTTAGTTATTCCTTTGTTTTATTATTTCGATTATGCTTCCATTGAATGGTTATATGTATGCTTCTGTGTATGTTTCAGCTTAGTGTCTGTGTGTGCATAAGTTATTGCATGATCATTCCGTGCCTGCAGTCAAGGTAAGTTTTTAATTAAACCGTATTTTCGTATGTATGTTATGTATGAATGTATGCTTCCGCATTGTGCATGTGTATATCTGTATATGTGAGCGTCGTGTAGCGCGTCCGTCGGCGTCCTTCCAACGGGGACGGCGATGGGGGTGTTACAGTTAGTGGTATCAGAGCCCAGGTTTGATGGTTCTAGGTATGTTGTTTGTTTTGTGTTGAGTCTTTGCATGAGAGTCGGTTTTGTGTCGTGGCCTACTGCAGATGCGTCTTGTTTTGTGTCATGTCTAGATGGAGTCTGATTCTAGTGAGAATGTGGGCGAGACAACAGAAAGTGTGAACCGAGTTAGTGCTGATCAGGATGTTTCCGAGCGTCCTCCAGTTGAAGATTCTGGTCGTATTTCTGATGATAGGACATTAGTACAAGGATTGATTCGGATTTTGGATAGATTGACTGCTCCTCGTGCTTCTCAAGATTTTGTTCAGCATGTTCCTCAGAAGAGAAAAGGATCGGTTAGTGAAGTGTCAGCAGGGAAGAGGGTTCGAGAACTTTCAGTGTATCAACAATGTCAGAAGCAACATGGGAACAAGTGTAAGAAATGGGTACCGTCAGTATGTCAGTACTGTCAGAAGCGACATCGTGGTCCATGTAGGAAGCTTTCAGGTGCTTGTTTCAGGTGTGGCAGTATGGAACATCGGATTGCCAGTTGTCCTAAGAAGATGAGTGAGAGTCTAGCTGGGCAAGCTAGAAAGGATATGGAGGATTTGCTCAGATCTTCTCGAGTGTCTTCAGAGTTTGTAGCATCTAGCAAGGATTCGAAGGAGACCGCAGGTTCTTCTGGTAAGTTACTTTGCAAGCTTTTGTTTAAGTAAGTTTTGTTTGTTTGGGTTGTGTGGATGTAAGTGTTTCGCTGTGAATTTCGAGGACGAAATTCTTTTAGGAGGGAAGAGTTGTCACACCCCAAAATAGCCCTAGTCGGATTACGCATGCTAAGTCGGGATCGGAAGGGTATTTCAGTAAATTGTGTTTGAGAATTTGGAGTGCTAAGGATCTAATTGAAAAGATAATTAAGTTGGTAAAGAAAGAATTGTGTAAGTGACTGAAGTGTAATTTGTCTAAGGACTAAAGAGCATTAAGACAAGATATTTATTAAGGCAATGTTTGGGTATGACTCAAGTATTGTGCTATGGTTTGAAATGTTAAGTGGAGTTTGGGGTCCAATAGGATGTTGCCAAGTGGACTGTTAGGTAGGCATTGAAAGAAGAAAAGAAGAAAAGTAAGAGTGAGAGAGGAAAACACAGATTGCAACCCGATCTCCCCTCTCACGCTTGCCCTTCTTCTTCTCTTCTCCTTTCTCTGCTTTTCCTTTCTTTCACGTTTGGCTTGGAGTTGTGTTGGCTTGGATTGTTCTGTGCTTGAAGAGGTAAGTTGGATTAAGATTTCTACATACTGTTCTTCTTCTTCTTCATCTTCTCCTGGTTTTGGTTGAGTTTTGGTTGAGTTAGGGTTTGGCTAAGACTTTGTGGATTTTGTTGTGCAAGCTTGGGATTGTAAGAAGAAGCAAAGTAAAGGCAAGGAAAGGATTGAGGTTTGATCTTGAAGTTGGAAGCCTGATTTTGGAACGTGATTTTGAGGTTTGGGAGCTATGTTTACTGCATTTGAAGTTCTTAGTGTTTCTGCCCTAATCCTCACTTAGGATGTATATGTGTTTGCATTTCTGGAAATTGATGTGTTCTAGAATGTGTATATGCATGTTTATGTGAATAAATGTGTTAGGAATGCATGATGTGAATTGAATTAAAGCTACTGGGTTTAGGTTTTGAACTTACTGTATTTTTAGGGTTTATGTTCTTGAAAGGATTGAATGTGTTATGCATGAGTTTGATTGTTGAATTAAGTTGCTGTTACTGTATTTTTGATGCATCAAAGATCGATCGGAAGGTAAGAAGTGATTGGATGTGTTTTGAATCAGATTGAAAATGATTTTATCGAGTTTTGGGATTCTGGGTAAGCTGGAAATGGAAAATCGCGTTTCTGTATAATTTTCCATTTCCAGAGTTGAGTCACGTCACGTGACTTAGAGTCACGACGTGACTCTGGTAAAGGCGTTGCGTGACTCCCAGTTGCGAAGCGTGACTCCTCTCTCTGTGAGAGGGAAGTCACGTCTCGTGACTTAGAGTCACGACGTGACTTATGTGAAGGGCAAGGCGTGATTCCAGCGAAGCGTGACTGCTTCTCTCTCTCTGTGAGAGAAAAGTCACGTCTCGTGACTGTGAGTCACGACGTGACTCCTGTGTAAGGCAAGGCAGACGTGACTCCAGTCGCGAAGCGTGACTCCTCTCTCTGTGAGAGGGAAGTCACGTCTCGTGACTTAGAGTCACGGCGTGACTCCTGTGAGGCCAGGCGTGACATAGAGTCACGTCCCGTGATTCTCTAGGAGAGTCACGAGACGTGACACTAGGTCACGCCGTGACCCTCCTGTGAGATCAGTCATGAGTCATGACATGACTTGTGACCGATCCCTCTTCAGCCCCTTTTTTTCCGATTTCGCCCAGTTTTAACCAAAATGAATTTCCTATTTCTTCTGTATGGGTCTTCACTGCTGTATAATTCATGTCTTACTGTTATATGCTCCTGTATGGCTTTTCTGTTGTGCTCTGTTCACCGTGACCAGTTTTATTATTAAATGACTGTCAAATGCTTTTATGACTTCTTTCTCTACTGTGTGCTATCCTATCTGAATGGTTAGCCTATTTTAGTTGTGTGCAGCATTATGTTATGCCTGTCTTTAATCGGATTCTTACCTAAGAATAACTTGCCATGTTTAAGAATATTGTATCATTCCATGATTCAGATTATACGTTATTGATCATTGGTATAATAGAATTCCACATGTGTTCCTGTTATGCTTTAGAAAGATGAATAGTGCTATGATGTTATCAACTGAGTTATTGCATGCTCCAGTATTTGACTTGTATGAAGTATGATTGGCATCCTGCTATGCCAGACTTATTTGAATAATATGGTTAATGTCTGAATGCATGGTTATGCTTTAGCCTTGGAACTCAATGTGTTATGTTTAAATGTAATTTGGACTACGCATGATTTATGCTTAGTATCTGCACCTAATGCATTATTAAGATTTTGTATTGATACTCATTGGCATGGTAGTGCTTCTTTACCTGATTCTTGGCATGCTTTAGAACATTGTTTAATGTTAAAGTGTATGGACTGTAATATGTTTCGCAATGCGAATTGCATGATATATGACCGACTTTATAAGCATATTTATATGTCTACCGTATTCTGATTTATGCATGATGTTTATATATTTATGCATTATGCGATCCGAAATGTGAATTGGTTTATGCATGACCTGCGAGAGTCAGTCTAGTGGATAGTTAGGCATGCCTAATAGAGTCTTTCAGTAGCTGCAGCGCCCTTTGAACGTATTGGACCCTGATCAGGTCCCCCGTATGGTTCCTCGCGAACCCCCCCCTCAGTACGGATCCTCGTGGTCCTTTTTAATGTATTTGGATCGGGTTAAGATCCCCCATCAGTAAAATGCTTTTGTGATAAATAAAATGGTTTTCGATTCGTACCCGTAAGGTACCTTCAGTCGACTTGTACCCGTAAGGTACTAATCAGTTCAGTACAGTCGTTATCCACTATTGTGAGTCAGCAGGTGCTTTACTGGTTTGTATTACTCTGAAATAACTATCTGAATGTGATATCCGTTTGATTATGATAAAGATCTCAGGAATCAGTTTATATGCATATGAATGTGACTATGGACTTCAGAATGTATGTCTGTTTTAAGTAAGCATGACTCTTTATCTAACATGATTATCCGTACTTGTCTTGTGATTTGTTATAAGTTTCTGAATGCTTTGAATATGATTCGGCTAGAGTATTTATGTATGTGACTTAAACATGTTTTGTTAATTATTAGCATGTGAACTGAAGCAGCTGTGATGGTAAGTATGTGATGATTACTGTACTCTCTGCATGATGATGATATGAATGTAATACTAAGTGGGTATGCCTTCAGTCTCCGTTATCAGAATGTTTCTGCTTGATGCTTAGTATATATTAGAGTTGCGCAGTGATATTGTGATGCTCTAAATGTTATCCTTTGGATATTTGACTAGTGTGTATGCTTAACATGATTATTGGGTTGTCAGTTCAGGCGTGGGTACTTAGTGATATTTATTGCATGTGTATAGCTCTTGCGACTCCGCACGGTAAGATGTTATAATTTGATATCCATGTAGGTTTATGCATGTGATATAGTATGCAGTTCAGTATGATGATGCTAGTATGATGATGCTCGTAACGTGTATTGTATTGTGTCTGTTTTAGTCTATCCTGAACATGAGGTTATGGTTCGATTGTGAATATTGAAGTGAATGCCTTTAATATGCAAGTCTGATTATTTATATGTTAAGAATATCCGCATTTGCCATTTGAATGTGTTTTGCCTTGACGACCATTGTGAATGGCCGTCCATATTCTGCTGTGTTCTCCCCACTAAGCGTTTATCGCTTAGCACGGATTTCCTTTCCGTGCAGGTGGCAGGTTTGGTTCTGTTCGAGTCGCGCTTCTGCAAGGTCGGCCACGTAGGAGTTAAAAGTTCTGTAGTTTGTTCAGCTTCTGTATTTCAAGCTTTTGTATTCTGTAGTATTGTATATGTAATTATTATGTCTCGTTCTTGAGTTTTCTTTTGGGAATGTAATAGTTAGTATGTCCTTATGTTTAGTTATTCCTTTGTTTTATTATTTCGATTATGCTTCCGTTGAATGGTTATATGTATGCTTCTGTGTATGTTTCAGCTTAGTGTCTGTGTGTGCATAAGTTATTGCATGATCAGTCCGTGCCTGCAGTCAAGGTAAGTTTTTAATTAAACCGTATTTTCGTATGTATGTTATGTATGAATGTATGCTTTCGCATTGTGCATGTGTATATCTGTATATGTGAGCGTCGTGTAGCGCGTCCGTCGGCGTCCTTCCAACGGGGACGGCGATGGGGGTGTTACATAAAAAGTGGTGCCGTGAGGCACCAGAGGCGAGACTCTGTCACGAGCGCGACACATGTCGCGACCTCGCGACAGAACAACTCATTTTAAGCTCTTTTTTCTTCATTTTGAGCCCATGGTTTGCATGGGTCAACCCCTTGCCTTTCGCCTTAACGTTTTATACATGATTAGGACTACTAAATGATTAGAAAGTAGATATGAATGGGAAAATACATTTGAGTATGTTTAAGATTTGTAGTTTAACTAATAAAGTAACAATGTACAATTGTGTGAAGTATAGCAAATAATATGATCAATATGCATGAATTTATGAATGCATGTATATGATGATGTAGTATAAGAGTGTATGTATGGAATTTGAATGTTACATGCTTTTTAATTGTTGAATATGATTATTAAAGATTGTACATGAATTAAATGTCTCTGAATTTGATAAATGCACTTGAATTTTAGTTGATGAGTTCATGTCCGTGTATAGTGTGTGAGTTTGTATTGAGCCTGATTACCGTTATAGTGGATAGATAAGCATGCTTATAAAGGGATTACCGAGTGCAGCTGCCCATGTTCCCCCCCGTTTGGGCGAAGCGGGTCGACCTCTGAGAATGGTCATTAATAGAGATATATGAAAAAGTTTTGTGACTTCGGTCTACCGAAAATGTTTTTTTTATAGAGCGTCCCGTATCCACCGTGAGAGGAACTCAGGCTTGTTTTGTTAAATGTTGTGCAGTGAACTTGAGATGATTATAGTGTTGCTTCGAATAAAGCTATAGTACATGAAAGTAATGTTTAAGTACATTACAGTTCTGTATACAAGTACATGATTACGTGAGTGTATTGACATGAATGTGGTTACATGATAGCGTATATTTGAATAAAGGATATGTACAAGTTGTAGTGTACATGAATAAGTAAAAGAGTAGATGTTATATATATATGTGAGCTCATAGTATTTGATATTTGAACATGCAACCCATACACATATAAAAGCTATATGCATGAGCTAATTGATTTTGTTACATGAATGGTGTGATTTATTTGTGACTTTGTAAAGAAGTCCTTTGCATTATTTTCATCCCCACTAAGCGTTATCGCTTAGCACGGATGTTTATTTTCGTGTAGGTTTACAGGTTCGGAGCAGTGAGCGAGCATCTGCAGTTCAAGGCCACTAGGGAGTATTATTCAGGTCTTTTGTATAGATTAGATACAGAGCTAGTGATGTTTTGAGTAACATCATTATGTAATAAAAGTTAAATGATCACATGTAAATGTATATGTAAAGTTAAATAAAAACAGAGTGTAATATGAACATGTATAAAGAGAAAGAAGTACATATGTATAGTTGATATGAAATGCATGTTGGGCCCTAGTGTAGTATTTAATTACTTTTAAATGGATGTGTTTATGCTATCGCTTCCGCTAATGCATGTACATGTATACGTAAGTGTCTGCGTAGCGCCCCGATATTCCTTACCGGGGGTATGGGGGTGTTACAAATCTAGCCATCCATCACCATCAATATCCATAATATAACATTTATCAACAAGTAATTTAACACCAAACATCAATTCAAACTCACAATCTCACAAATTATCAATACTCATAAATTTGCAGCAAAACCACATCAATCCTCACAACAGCTACAATAATCCCATGCTCATGCAAAATTACCTTACCCAAATAAAAACCCATAACATACTTGCCATCTCAAGAGCATATCACAACCCAATTTCCAGAAATCACCAAGAACACATACATGAACATATTTACATATAAAAATAAGAAATTTCCCAAACCTTGAAATCCTTTGCTCCTAATGCTTAGATCCACTAGATCCCGCCTTCTCTTTATCCTTCGGTTCACGAGGAGGCTCAACTAAGCATAACCCAACAAAACCCACAACAAGGTAACTCTAGATTAAAACCCAAATCCAGAAAATAAGAAGAAGATGATGAACCAATTGAAGAAAAGGAGAACAAATGCAATAAACTTACCTCTAAAATGCTAAAGGATGATCAATTCCCACCAACTAAGCCTTCATTCTAAACTAGGGTTCTTAGAGGAAGAGAAAAGGAAGAAAAATAGAGTGAGGGTGTAACACTCCATATCAGGCCTGGTCGGAATCGGCATGTTAAGTCGGGAATTCAAGGGTATTTCAGTAATTTATGCTTGGGGGAAATTGGACAATAAGGATTTTATGGCAAGTAATTAATTAAATAAGTAAGTGGAGAAATGTTAGTGTGTGCTTGAGGTGTATGGTGCAAGGAGTGATTAAGTCTTAAGTGGATTGTTGGGTCCTATAGTGACTTGACACATGGAAGGGGTAGGTAGGAGCATTGAATGAAGAATGAGGAAAGGAGAGAGGAAAGAAAGGGCAGATTTTCTACTCTCTCCTCACGTCTCTCTCTTCTCTCTTTTCCTTTTCTTTCATTTTTCTGCTCTAGTTACTCTCTTGTGTGTGCTCAACGTGGGTTTTCAAGATTGGAGTTGGATTTCTAAGTTGTGAGCTGAGTTCAAGAGGTAAGATCATGGGTATTTGTGGCTTCTTCTTCTTCTTCTTTTTCTCCTGCGTTTTCTGGGTTGTGAAAGGGGTTCTCATGGTTTGATTTTGTGTTTCGGCTGGGCTTTGTACAAGAATTGGAGGAAGGAAGAAAGAGAGAAGGGCAAAGAGAAGGTGAAGATGGGGTTTTGAAGCTTCAAAGAAATCAGGTTTGGGAGCTCTGTGTTCTTCAATTTCAGTTTGTGAATTAATTGAATGTCTCTGCCCTAATTCTCACTTAGGTTGTAAATGTGTTTGCATTGTTTAATTTCTGGAATTTGGTGTGTTTTGGAATGTGTACATGCATGATTTATGTGAGTAGATGTATTAGTAATGCATGATAAGGATTGAATTGAAGGTACTGAGTTTGGGATTTGAACTTACTGTAAATTTTAGGGTTTATGTTCTTGAGGGAATTGAATGTGTTTATGCATGGTGTTGGTTGTTTTGATTGTTGAATTAAGTTGGTGTTACTTCATTTTTGATGTATGGAAGATCGATTGGAAGGTAAGATGAGATTGGTAGTGTTTTGAATCAAATTGAAATGGTTTTTATTGAGTTCTATGAATTCTGGGCTTGCTGGGAACGGAAAATTGCGATTCTGGTAGAATTTCCGTTTCCAGTATGTGTGTGTGTCGTGACTGCCCTGAGAGAGGAAAGTCACGGGTCATGACTTCCAGTCACGACACATGACTCTGACTCCCGGTCATGACGCACGAATTTTCGGCGAGCTGGAAGCAGTTGCGGGGCGTGACTCCCAGTCACGACGCGTGACTGCCCTGTGAGAGGCAAGTCACGACTCGTGACTTCCTTATAAGGCATGTCACGAGGCGTGACACTAGGTGACGACTCGTGACCCTTCCCTGTGAGGCATGTCATGAGGCATGACATAGAGTCACGACTCGTGACCCTCCTTTGAGGCCAGTCACGAGTCGTGACATGGCTCGTGACCGACCCCCTTCGGCCCCATTTTTTTGAATTAGCCCAGTTTCAACTAAAATGAATTTCCTATCTCTTCTGTATGGACTTGTATGGACTTATATTGCTGTATGATTCATGTCATACTTTTATATGCTCTTATTTGGCCTTTTATGTTTTGCCTTGTTCCCCAAGTGACTAGTTTCTTGTAAAACGACTTTCGAATGCTTTTATGGCTTTTTCCCCTACTGTGTGCTATATTACCTTGTTTATATGAATGGTTTATTAGTGATTAACAATATGTTATGCACATCCTTGATCAGATCCTCCTCTAAGAATATTCTGCCATGCTTAAGAGTTTATTGTATCATTCCACGTCTAAGATTATGCGTTATTAATCATTGGCATAATATGATTCCACATGTGTTCCTGACATGCTTTAGTAAATTGAGTAGTGCTAAAATGTGATCGATTGACTTATTGCATGCTTCAGAATATGGATTGTATGAGGTATGATTGATATTATGCTATGCAAAATTATTTGAATAATATGGTTGATGTCTGAATGCATTAGTATGCTTGCCTTTGAACTCAATGTGTTATACTTAAATGTAATTTGGATTATGCATGATTTATACTTAGTTATCCTCACCTATCACATGATTAGGATTTTGTATTGATAATCTTCGGCATGGTAGTGCTTCCATACCTGATTTTTTACATGCTTTAGAACATTGTTTAATGTTAAAGTGTGTTGACTATTTTATGTTTTGCAATGGGAATTGCATGATATATGACTGACTTCATGAGCATATTTATATGTCTATCGTACTCTGGTTTTTGCATAATGTATATATATTTATGCATTATGCGATTCAAAATGTTAATTATTTCATGCATGACCTGCGAGAGTCAGTCTAGTGGATAGTTAGGCATGCCTAATAGAGTCTTATAGCTGCAGCCCTCAGTTCTGTTTGGACCCCGATCAGGTCCCCGTTTGGTTCCTCGCAAACGCTTTATGTGAAAGGATCTTGTTTAAGGTCCCCTTTGAAAATATTTTGTAAAAGTTAAAGTATCTGATTTATCGGCTCGTACCCCGTAAAGTGCTGTCTGTATCGGCTCGTACCCATAAAGTACTGTCTGTATCGGCTCGTACCCATAAAGTACTGTCTGTATCGGCTTGTACCAGTAAAGTACTGTCCGTATACTCGTTATCCACTATTTTGAGTCAGCAGGTATTCTGTCTGTTTTGCCTAATATGAACAAGAGAATGTGATATTCGATTAAGCATGATTATGGACATGTGAATCGGTTATGTATCCGAATGTGATTATGAATCTCTGAATGGGTTAAGTGCGACCTAAACATGTGAATTAGACATATTTATCTGCATATATGGGTATATGCATAACATATTGTGAATGTATGGTATGCCAACGGTTGTGAATATAGGTATGGGAATTAAGATGTGCGTGACTGTGACCATGATCTTTTGAATGCCATGAATTCGATTAGTTATGTCTATAAGAATATGAATTAATAGGTTTTGAATGCTATGATTAGTAAGCATGTGCACAAACGTGATTTTGTACTTTTGACGGTTATAGTGAATTATGTGAATTAAGATACGTAATGAATGTGCTCTTGACCTTGGAATGTTATATATATTGTGTTATGTTACGTGCCTCCTCTCTCTAGTTTTCCTATTGTATTGATTTCAGCGTGTGGTCATGTATTTACATTTCAAGGCATGATAAAAGTATGTTTAGTTAACTAGCGTTCTCGGCATGATAGTTGGGTGCGTATTGCCTGATAATTGTATTGCATGTGAATGGGTTTTCCGTTAAATGCATGAGTACTTGGCATGATAGTCGTATGTGTATTATCTCTCGTGACTGTGCACGGTAGGGTACTGACACTTGATGCCCCGGTAACTTTATGCATAAGAGTCTGTATGTATTCTTACATGAATATTTGTATCTACTGTGATCCCTTGTCTGCTAGGGGCTTTGCTTAATATGATATAAGAGTGTAGTATTCGGACGAATATGATATTGAGACGAGCACTCAGGTAATATGTACAAGTATGTGTATATGAACTTCTTAATGCATGGCTTTCCTATGCAGGCTTGTTTATTCATCTGTTGTGATTATTTGCATATGCCATTTGTGTATGTGACTTGCCTTGATGATCATTGTGAATGGTCGTCCACTTTGCTTGTGTGTTCTCCCCACTAAGCGTTTATCGCTTAGCACGGACTCTTTTCCCGTGCAGGTGGCAGGTTTGGTTCGGTTCGAGTCGCACGTCTGCAATGTCGGCCACATAGGAGTTAGAAGTGTTATGTTATTCTGTTCAGCTTCTATATTTTGATTTCTGTAATTTGTAGCCTTTTTATTATGTAAGGATCTTATTGTAATGAAGTTTTAGTTATTTCTCCACTTTATGCTTCCGCTGAATGATCATATGTATGCATGTGTATATGTTTCGGCTTAGTGACTGCATGTGTGTGAGTTAATGTATGTCCAGTTTTGCTTCTCAAGATAAGTTTTTAATTTCCCGTGTTTTTGCATGAACGTACGCTTTCGCTTAGCGTATGTGTGCATGTGTGTGAGTGAGTGTCGGTAGCGCCCGTCGGCGTCCTTCCAACGGGGGCGGCGATGGGGGTGTTACAGAGGGGAAGGGGAAATGGGAATGAAGGCAGCCACCGCCCATCCCACTCTTCTCTTTTCTTTTTCTTTTTCTTTTCCCTAACCCTAGACAAGTGTCACTTCCCTATCAGTGGGATTTGATCACTCACACCCAAAATACATGCATCACATACACACAAGACTCTCCCAACTAATGACACCCTACAAGTGTGTGAGCACACACACACACAAGCACAGCCCCAAAACACACTCTACAAACATATGAGTAAGCACACCCAAGTGCAACCCAACTAACTCACACCCTAACACCACATATGCACCCACATGCTAACAAAACTCTTAAAACATGCATTTCTACCCAAAATGCCCCAAACACATGCTAAAACTCACACAATGCACATGAACAAACATGGCTCATTCTACTAGGGGGCAAATGGGGTGTGACATCAAAGGTGCCTAAAAGGTTTCATAAGGCTAGATGAACTTTCCTAATGTTCTATTGGGTGGGAATTCTAAATGTCTCATGTTACCCAAGAACAAATAACGTGAACCAATCCCTCGAGCCCTAAAAGCGGGCTCTTAAGAGGGCCTTTCTGGTTCGGCATGCGTCACAGTGGCAACTCCATTGGGTACTTTGTGACTTTGCGCTGAAAATGTCTTGGTTAAAACATATAATTGAGTTTTTAAAACCTAAAATTCTATCTCTTTTCAAAAATTGCATTGATCATTTTAGAGCCATAGAATTATGCTAGTTTGTTCCCTTATTCAACCTTGGTACGTTCCTGAAGCACGACCTTATGTTCACTCAATATAGGGAAGTGTTAAGGATAATCACCAGCCCAAATCTAGTACCTTTTGGTATATCAATTGGAGACCCGATCGGTCGTTACGCTCATGGTGAGCTAGACCCATTGGTAGGGACTATGCTTGGGTAGCCCTAAAGTAACATTGGCTTGACTAAAGCTCATGTAATGGCAATAGATACTTCTCCTAGGTGAAATGAACCGTAATACGATGCTTTTGATGTGGGCCATCATGTATTGAACAAAATCAAACGAATTAAGTGGTCTTTTATCAAAGGCATTCATGCCCCGGTGGGTTCACCTTAATTTGATTGAAGTGTTTAAATACATGATTGCTGAAACTCATACGTACGCACATTTTGAGAGACGTTATGGTACCGGATTTTTGCCATGCACTATGCATGTTCTTTAGGTCCCCCTATTGACCCATGAACTAAGCCCACCTAGGTAGAGAGCAATTGACCTCGTGTGCGGGAGTTAAAAGGTTGGAAGGGTCTACTTGCTTGCATGTGGTTGTAAATGCTGCATGATTCATGACCATGCATTGCACTTCATTCATGCTTTATCCTAACCCTTTGAGTTTTTACAACCATTATTGAGTCATCATGGTGGTTTAGGGGATCCGACGGATGACTCATTAGAAGTTTGTCACCAGAGTTAGTGCCTGCATCGGGTTCAGATTGGGCCAAAAGCTCAGAATTCTCTTCAGAACAATCTTTAGGGTCCACAATGGCAAATTTACCATAAAAAACTGGTGCCTTAACAGTACAGGACCTAAACAAGAGACTTGAGGATTTTGAGAGGAGGATGCTAGCCATGATGGGAAATATTGTTGCTCAAATGGCACCAAATGCTGGGCAGCCACCTATAGCTGCTGTTGTGGGACAAGTCAAACCACCTGTTGTGGGGGAGACTCCTATAGCATCCACTACGGTACAACAACTGGTCGTTGAGCCCAAAGCACCGACACTAATGGAGCAAAGAAGGGTGAGGGTCCCTGATCCAAGAGATGACTTCATAGTGGAGGAGGAGGATGAACTGGTAGTTCCTCAGGCTATGAGAAATAAGGTTCCTAAAGTAGAGGATAATGTGGTGAAGAAGATGGAAGAAAATATTAAAGCGGTTACACGTATACTATCAGCCGGGAAAGGGATTAGCTCTGAAGATATAGAGTTGGGTGATGAAGAGCTATTACCCCAGAGGTTTAAGATGCCTGACTTGCCAAAATTTGACGGTACTTCGGACCCCTCTGCGTATATTAAGTAGTATTCTTTGATTTTGAAGGGCACGAGGCTGACAAAGAAATAAAAGGTGGAGTACTTTTGCCTTAGTCTGATGGGCCCGACAGTCGATTGGTACCATGGGTTAGATAAGAGGTCCAGGGAAGATTGGGATCTACTAACGGGGGAGTTTATGAAGCAATACGACTGTAGCACTAGAATGGAAATAACACTGAAAGACCTTGAGCTTTTGCAGCAGAGGCATGGTGAGTCCTTTCATGACTACCTTACTCGGTGGAGGAATCTAGTTATGGAGATGAAAAGGAATCCTGATACATTAGATCAGATCAGGCTATTCATTAGGAATGCGAGCCCATACTTGAGAAAAGGACTTAAAATGAAAGGGCTGAAGGATTGGGAGTCTCTGAAGGACATTGCCATAGAAGCAGAAGGCGAGTTAATGGCTAGGAAAGCGAACAGTAAAGCCTTTGCCAAGAAGGGCTATAGCAGTCTTGGGTCGAATAAGTTGGTGGGCTCTAGCAGTGGCAACAGGATTGGGAAGACAGTTAAGGTGTCGGCTATAGGGGCAAACCAAAGGCACTTTTCGAATTTAGGCTGACCTTTATCATGGTGTTGAAGAGACTGATAAAAGAAGGAAAGCTACAACCCCTGCTATCCAAGCCGGCCAGAACTCAAGGACAAGCAGGGCATAAAGATGATGAGTACTGCGCATTCCACTAGCACCCTGGGCACATGACAGACCACTGTGCGAGACTAAGGCATGAAATTCAGGACTTGATAGACAGTAAGCATATTACTGATCCTGAACAAAGGGAAAGCAAGAAGAAGACCGGTTACAATGTCGTGCTACCACCAGTCTTCAGGATTGGGTCAAGCTTGCCTGAGTGGTATGTATTGCGAGACTTATATGGTAATGAGTAAGTCCCTATCTCTCGCTCTAAAGCAAGAGAAGAAGGGATTCCTGTGGCGGTAATAGATTGTTGGGATTCGATCAATGAGAGTGAGATTGAGGAAGTTGATGAGCCGGAGGACTTGTGGAATTCTGAGGGTGAAGGGAAAGTGCAGGTTGTCACTCGGAGTGGGAGAGTGGTACCGAAAATTGAGAAATAACAGGACCCAGTACTCCCAACTGTGGAGAAAGAGCCAGAAGAGAACCAAGTTTTGAAACAATTAAAAAATACGCCAGCTCAGATATCAGTTTAGGACCTGTTGAGGCAGTCTCCGAGTCACAGACAAAAGCTAGTGGAAGCCTTATGTGAATCAATAGTTGCTACCACCATTTCGCGTACTAAGTTGCTGGGTATGGTAAAAGGGGGGTTTGGAGAGAATGTGGTCTACACTGATGTCGACCTACCAATTGAGGGTCGCAATCACAACCGCCCCCTGTATATCAGAGCCCAAATCAATGGCAAGCACACGGCCTGCGTCATGGTGGATGATGGGTCGTCCATAAATGTATGCCCGCTTGTGGTACTATCTGCCTTCGGGATGAATGAGAGCATGTAAAGCAAATTTGACCTGACCATCACCGCCTACTATAATTCAAGGAGGCAAGCCGTTGGGACTTTTACGGCATATGTGAAAACTGGGCCAGTTGAGACTGAAGCTGAATTTGTTGTCCTGCCTATCCCAGCCAACTTCGTTATGCTACTAGGGAGGCCCTGGTTTCATAAGTTGGGAGGGGTTCCATCTACCCTCCACCAAATGATCAAAATCCCCTATAATGGCCAAGTTGTGACCATTAAGGTGGCCAGTGATAATCAAGTGTCGGTCCTCAAGATTTCTAACCAACCTTTCAGTGGATTCCATGTGGCCATGATAAATGAAGAGGTTGATTCAGTGGAGAGCCCTCAAGTTTTCAATATGATGAAAAGGATGAACTACCTTCCAGGGGCTGGCTTAGGTAAGAACTCACAAGGGCCTCAAGCATCCATCACTATAAGAGGGCAAAAAGATAGAAGGGGATTGGGTTATACGGTCGAAGCTGGAAAGAGCAAGCCTAAGAGGAAGCCTACGGAGATCCCTCATATATTGGAGAGTTTCGTGCCAGTTGCATCATTATGTGCTTATTGCGGTTGAGCCACAATGGATTGATGATAAGGTCACCCTGGGATTTAAGATCTTTAATGATGTCTTTGATTGGGCTAATGGAATGGTCAAGTTTGTAGAGGGTTTCTGGGATGAGGAGATTCTCAATCAGAGTTTTGCATGGGATAGAGAAGTCCTTGAAGAAGTCATCATTGGCAGCTTGTTAGCCACTAGGGTGAAGGGCAAGGAAAAGGTGGAAGTTGAGGTAACAATGCCAGAATTTGAAGACCTGAAGATTGCAGACAATTAACACGGCAGACCGTCGACTTCAGTGCCAGCATCAACAGAAGATGTTAATGAAAACTTTTCAGATGTACTTTTCATTCCCGAACTATTTGACAATGATGTTTCTAATTCTGAGTATTTCAATAAGATGAATGACTTTGCTTACTTGTGTGATGTCTCTCATGATTTCATTATGCATGATCACGAACATGAATCATTCATATTTGATATTAACTCAACTAATACTACCTCATTTAATCTCGAAACTTTTGAAAATCTAAAGGAAATCCTGATAGCATCAGATATAATTCCTGAAGAGAGGAAGAATTTTGAGAGAATAATAAAAAAATATGAAAAAGTCTTTGCCTGGACCTATGAAGACATGCCGGAATTGATCGGGAAGTTGCTGAACATACCATTCCGACCTATCCAGAATGCAAGCTAGTCAAGCAGAAGCTCAAAAGGCTTAGACCAGAGTGGGAAGAGAAGGTAAAGGAGGAGGTGCACAAACAGATTGAGGCTAAGTTATTGGTAGAGGTTCAATACCCAACATGGTTAGCTAATGTTGTCCCTATGGCCAAAAAGGACGGAAAGGTTCGGATGTGTGTTGACTACCAAGACCTGAATAAAGCTTGCCCGAAGGATGATTTTCCTTTGCCTCAAATAGATGTCCTAGTGGATAGCGCTGCCGCCTGCAGTATGTATAGTTTCGTGGACGAATATGTTGGGTACAATCAGATCCTCAACAAGATAGTAGACCAGATCAAGACAACTTTCATGACGGAATAGGGTACTTTCGCCTATAGGGTTATGCCTTTTGGGTTAAAAACGACGGAGCGACTTATCAGGGAATGGCCACAAAAATTCTTGATGACCTAATCCATAAAGAGGTAGAGGTGTATGTTGACGATATAATGATCAAATCGGTTACTCGAAAGGGTCATTTTGAGGCTTTATAGAAGTTCTTTCAGAGGATCGACAAATACAATCTCAATCCCAAGAAGTGTATATTCGGAGTCATCTCAGGTAAACTGCTGGGCCATGTGATAACTCAAAAGGGAATTGAGGTGGATCCCGACAAGGCCAAAGCAATCAGAGAAATGCCAGTACCTCGGAAGGCACAAGAAGTCAGCAGTTTTTGAGGCAAACTGCAGTACATTAGCAGGTTCATCTCCAAGCTCACTTCAGTGTGCGAATCGATCTTTAAGCTTCTTAGGAAGAATCAGCCAGTTCAGTGGAATGACAATTGCCAAAAAGCTTTTGATACCATCAAAGAATATCTTTTACACCCTCCAGTCCTGCGACTGCCATGACCAGTTAAGCCACTAATCCTTTACCTGGCAATAGAGAAAAATTCTATAGGCGCCATGATGGCCCAAGAAGATGAATTCGGGGTTGAATTTGCGATTTACTACCTTTGTAAGAAGTTCCTTCCTTACGAAGCCAAGTATGTTGAGGTGGAGAAGATCTATTTAGCAGTAATCCGGGCTTTAAAGAAACTAAGACACTACGTCCATTCTTATAAGGTGCAGGCAGTCGCCAAATAAAATCCTTTTCAATATCTGCAGGAAGCACCCTCCTTGCTAGGAAAAATGGGGAGATGGCTGGTATTGCTACAAGAATTTGACGTGGAGTACATCACTAGAAAGACCATTAAGGGCCGGGCAGTTGCAGATTTTCTAGCTGATCATCCCATCGAAGGGGTTCAATTTAAATATGTATTCTTGGATGAAGATGTGGCAGCTATTACAGTGCAAAAATGGCACATGTACTTTGATGGGGCGATTACTAGCAAAGGAGCTGGAGTAGGAGTAATTTTGGTAACCCCTGAGGGTGAGAAGCTTCCCTTAGCTAAGAAATTGAGATATAAAGCCACCACTAATGAAGCTGAGTACGAGGCTTGCATTTTTGGGTTAGAAGCGCTCTCAGCCGTGAGGATAAAAGTAATAGAGGTCTTCGGGGATTTAGCCTTAGTGGTCCATGAGGTCAAGGGTGAATGGTCCATCAAGGAAGAATGACTGTTACCATATGTGGAGTGCCTTAAGGAACTAAGTGGTCAGTTCAAATTTTGCACTTTCAGCTATGTGCCCCGAGACAAAAACCAATTAGCAGATGCCCTGGCCACCCTGGTGTCTATGTGGGATAACCTGGAAGAGATAATCATGAAGCCTGTACTCATTTCCAGTTCAGACAAACCATACTTTAAAACTGAATAGGTCGGGGATGTTGAGGTTACTGACGGGAGGCCGTGGTATTACGATGTCCAGAATTATTTGGAAAAGTCAGTATTACCTGAAAAGGCCACTGAAAAGGACCAAAGGATGATTCGCAAGCTATCCACCCAGTTCATCAGTGTAGATGGCGTACTATACAAGAGGCAAGCTGATGGCATATAGCTAAGATACTTAAATGAGAAGGAGGCCAAAAACGTTATGGAGGAGACCCATGCTGGGGTCTGTGGAGCTCATATGAATTGTCTAACTCTGGCAAAGAAGATCATGCGCCAAGGCTTCTGGCTCACGATGGATATGGACTATTCCAAATATGTGAAGTAGTGCTAACTGTGTCAGTAGTATGCCAATCTAAGATAGCTTCCGATTTCAGAGTTATGCAATCTTACTTTTCCGTGGCAATTCACAGCTTGGGAGATTGACATCATAGAAGAAATACATCCAACAACCTCTAACGGGCATAGATTTATCATGGTCGCTATCAATTACTTCACTAAGTGGGTAGAGGTTGAGTGTCACACCCCATTTGCCCCCTAGTTGAATGAACCATATATGTATGTGTGTGCAATTGCATGAGTTTTGGATCATAAGGGCATTTTGGTAATTTTGCATGTTTTAAGGGTTTTGCTAGCACGTGGGTGCTTGCATGGTGCCTTGGTGTGAATTAATTGGGTTAGAGTTGTGTGTGTGCATGAGTGCACCATAGTAGGATATGCACTAGTGGGTTATGGTTGTGTGTGTTGTGCATATAATTGTAGAGTATGTGTTAATTGGGAGAGTTTTGTGTGTGTGTGATGCACTTAGTTAGGGTGTGAGTGACCAAATCCCTCCATTAGGATCTTGACATGTGTCTAGGGTTAAGAAAAGAAAAGGAAAAGAAAGGAAAAGGGAAAATCAGATTTTCTTCATTTGTGTTTCCCGTTCCTCACGCCGCCCCTTCTTCTTTTCTTCTTCTTTTCTTCTTCTTTTCTTCTTCACTTGGACCTTAGTTAGGATTCAAGAGTATTAGTGGGGTTTGATCATCTCTTAGTAGTCATTGGTAAGTTTTATGCATTCATTCTTACTTTTGTTTAAGTTTTCCATCTTCTTCTCTTTTCTTATTTCGGAATTGGGTTTGAAGTTTGGATTTTGTTTTGTTGCTTGTGCTTGGTTGGGTTCCTAGTTGAGCCTCCCCGGGATCCTAAAGGCAAGGAAGTTGCGGGATCAAGTGGAACTAAACACTAGGAGCTAAGGATTTTGAGGTTTGGGAATTTCTTCCTCTTTATGTGCAAATGTTCATGTGTGTGTTCTTGATGGGTTCATGGAATTAGGTTGTTAGATGTTCTTTATTTTGATGTTTATGATATGGGTATTTGCTTTGAAGTGTGAATCTTGCAAAAGTATGAGTTAATTATGGAATTTTAGAATTGATGTGGTTTAATGCATAAATGGGGTTTTTGATTGATTCATGAAATTGAATGTGTAAATTAATGGATTGGATGAAGTATATTGTGAATAATTGTTGTATTATGGTTGATGATGTTATCGGATGGCTGGATTTGAGGTAAGGGACCTTTGATTGAGTTTTGTGTGGTTTGGAGAGGAAATGGAAGAGGAAAATCTGCAGAATTTCTGCAGATTTTCAAAGTCCCGACGCTGTCGCGATTGCGACAGAGAGCGGGAGTGGGAGCTTCGCTGTTGCGAGCACGCGACATCCGCTGCGAGCCCGCAACAGCCGAAGTGTTGAATACCCTCTGTCGCGAGCGCGACAAATGTCGCGATCGCGACAGAGAGTATCGTTGCCAAGTACTATCGCGAGCACGCGATCCGTCGCGAGATCGCGACAGCACCAATTGCCTTCTGTCGCGATCGCGACAATAGTCGCGAGCGCGACAGAGCCTGGCCTTCCGTCCTCCTCGCGATCGCAAAATCCGTCGCGCGCGCGCAGCGAAGAGACTTTAGTCTCTGTCGCGAGCGCGACAGACGTCGCGAGCGCGACAGTCCCTTGTATGCTGAATGAGTTTTCTTTCTTCGCGTGTGCCTTGAACTTCAGTTTACTTTAGCAGTTATGAGATTTATGCTTGGTATCCTATAAATGATATGCAAGAGTAACTATGATATGATTATGCTCATTTGATGATGATTTTGGAAACTGTGAAATGGTTTGAATGGTATATATATATGACCTGCTAGAGTCTAGTCAGTGGATAGTTAGGCATGCCTAATAGAGTCTTTGCTGCAGCTTCTGTATTTCCGTTTGGACCCCGATCAGGTCCCCGTTTCGTTCCTAGTGAACTTCTGTAATGTGTTTTGATCTTGTTTAAGGTCCTTCTGGAAATGTTTGTGACTGAAAAGTTAAAATGGTTTTTCGTATTCGATTGGTACTCGTAAAGTACTTTCTGTTCACTCGTTATCCACTACCTTGAGTCAGCAGGGTTTTCAATGCTTAAAGTACTTGTATGAATTGTTATATGAGCAAATACATGTTTTATCCTTATGGATTCAATGATGAAAAGTACAATCTGTTATGGGAATATGATTATTGATATGAACCTTTTTGGTGAATGGCTATATATACTTACGCATGTGAATTGCCTTGACGACCGTTGTGAATGGTTGTCTTTATGCTATGTGTGTTTTCCCCACTAAGCGTTTATCGCTTAGCACGGTGTGTTTACCCGTGCAAGTGTGGAAGGAATTGCTTTTGGGAGAGTCGTCGCCATCAAAGCCAACACAGCAGGGTCTTAGAATAGGGCTTATTTTTGTAGCGTTATGATTCATTTTGTATAGAACTCTCTTAATTTGGTTTTGTAACAGCTTCCGCTTATGTATATGTATTTTTGGGGATTGTAATTATCTATTGTTTCTCTCAGTTGATCAAAACAGTAATGTAATGATTCTATTATATTAATGCATGATCAGCTTTCATGAATGGTTTGTAAAGTTTTAAATTACCTGGTATTTTGTTATGTATGTTTATGAATCTGTGTATGTATGTTATGTATCTGCGTGGTGGCACCTTTACCCCTACGGCATCTCACTCCTTATCGGATGGGATCGCCTGAGTATGGGTAAGGGGTGTTACAAGTTGTGGTATCAGAGCTCCGGTTTAGGCGTTTCTGGGCGATTGTTTATATCATGCTATGTGTGTATATGTCTATGTTTAGGGCTGTGTTGGCTGATGTGGTTGTCCTCTTGTTTGTTAGATGAATTCAGATTCTGCTCACGGTGCGCTCGAGGAGTCCGCTGAAAGTGTGAATCCTCCAGCGGTAGATCCGTCTGTCTCTGTTTCGGTGTCGGCTCAACATGCTAGGGTCCAGCCTGAGGCCGCTGCCATGCCTTTTGAGGCGATGCTTAGATTGCATCAAGACATGGCTTGGGTTTTGGAAAGAGTGACTGCCCCGAAAGCTCCGATAGTGAGTCTGAGAAGAGCGGGTGTTGAGGATTTTTATGGGACCGAACTTGATGAATCTGAGTTAGCCGAGAAGTGGCTTGATAAAGTTAAGAGAGCCTTGAGGGAAGTTAGATGTCCTCCTGATCAGCAAGTCGAGTGTGCGGTAGCCTTGCTTCAGGGTTCAGCTTATGAATGGTGGGAGTTGGTGAGTAGACAGCCTCAGATGCCTGACCCTTTGACATGGGATTTCTTTGATGAGCAGTTTTCTAAGAAGTATGTGACTCAGGCGTATAAGGACGCAAGATGGGCGCAGTTTCTGAGTTTGAGGCAAAGGGCCTTATCGGTTGCGGATTATGAGAAGGAGTTTAACCGGTTGTCCCGTTATGCTCCGCGTGGGGTCATGACGGATGATTTCAGATGCAAGCACTTTGAGGCCGGGTTGAATGATTCTTTGAAGATTGCTTTAGTTTCTTTGATGTGTATGCCGGGGGTACATTACTATCAGATTGCTGAGGCTGCTTTGAGGGCAGAGAAAGCGGAAACTTTGATTAGAGAGAGAGCTCAGCGCAGGAGTTCTGCTAGAGGTGGTGTTTCCTCATCTTCGGGTAAGAGGACTAGAAACCCGCAAGATGATCCTGCGGCTGGTTCGGCTTCCAGAGGGAGAAGGCAAGGTTCAGCTACAGTGTCTGGTTCTGGTAGGGGTGGCCGGTCTGATGCTGCACCCGTTTGTTCGAACTGCAGTAAGGCTCACTGGGGTGAGTGTAGGTGGCTTACTGGTGGGTGTTTCAGGTGTGGGAGCACCGAACACCGTGTGGCTAATTGTCCTCAGATGGGCGAAGACTCGGGTCCTCAGGGAGGAACTAGCAGAGTTGGATCGAATGCTCCGCAGGCCACTAGAGGTAGAGGTAGAGGTCGAGGTGGTCGACCCAGAGATGTAGCTGGTTCTGAAATAGTTGAGCGACCTCCCCCTATGGCCGCTAGAGCTTATGCAGTTAGAGCCAGAGAGGAGCAGGATGCCCCCGATGTGATTGCTGGTAAGTTCCTACTCCATGACACTGAATTATATGCTCTAATAGATCCTGGTTCCACACACTCATATTTGTGCACGCATAAGTTTGTTGATAAGTTGCATGTCGTAGAACAGTTAGACTATGAGATATGTGTGACCAATCCGTTAGGGCATAGTGTCAGTGTGAGTAGAGTTTATAGGAATTGTCCGTTGATGGTTGAGAATGTTGAGTTTCCTGTGGATTTGATAGAGTTGCCCTTCAGAGAGTATGATTTGATTTTGGGTATGGATTGGTTGAGTAAGTATAGAGCCGTGGTTGATTCTTATAGGAAGACTTTCATGCTTCGAGATAGGAACCGAGCTCCAGTGTTTGTCAGAGGTTTGGGTGCGAGTTCCGTGCACAATGTGATTTCTGCCATTCAAGCTAAGAGGTTTATGAGAAAAGGTTGTGAGGCTTTTCTGGCTGTGGTTTTGGATTCCAGGAGGGATCAAGTTAGGATTGAGAACATCCCTACTGTTAGAGAGTTCAATGATGTTTTTCCGAGTGACTTGCCTGGTTTGCCTCCAGAGAGGGAAGTTGAGCTAGCCATAGAGATTATGCCGGGTACCACACCGGTGTCGAAGGCACCTTATCGGATGGCTCCTGTAGAGTTGAGAGAACTTAAAACTCAACTGCAAGAGCTGTTGGATAAGGGATACATTCGACCCAGCATATCTCCTTGGGGAGCTCCGGTTCTGTTTGTTAAGAAGAAGGATGGATCCTTGAGGATGTGTATCGACTACAGACAGATCAATAAGGTCACAGTAAAGAATAAGTATCCGTTGCCCAGAGTTGAAGATTTGTTTGATCAGCTGCGAGGTGCCGGTGTGTTTTCCAAGATTGACCTTCGGTCTGGGTATTATCAGCTTCGTGTTAAGGACGAGGATGTGGTTAAGACTTCATTTCGGACTCGGTATGGCCACTATGAGTTCCTTGTTATGCCGTTTGGTTTAACTAATGCTCCAGCGGCATTTATGGATTTGATGAATAGAGTGTTCAGGCCATACTTAGACCGGTTTGTAGTAGTTTTTATAGATGATATTTTGGTATTTTCCAAGGATGAAGCCGAGCATGAAGAGCATCTTCGGTTAGTTTTGCAGATTTTAAGAGAGCATCGGTTGTTTGCTAAGTTGAGTAAGAGTGATTTTTGGCTTAAGGAAGTGTCGTTTTTGGGTCATATAGTTTCAGCTAAGGGTATCCAAGTGGATCCAGCTAAGATTGAGGCGATAGTGGATTGGAAAGCGCCTAGGAATGTCCAGGAAGTGAGGAGTTTCCTTGGTCTGGCGGGTTATTACTGTCGGTTCGTTAAGGGTTTTTCAGTGATTGCTGCTCCGATGACCAGGTTATTGAGGAAAGGAATTAAGTTCGAATGGTCGGATAAATGTCAAGCCTGTTTCGAGAGGTTGAAGCAGTTGTTAGTTGAAGCTCCTATATTAACTCAACCCACTTCGGGTAAGGAGGTTGTTATATATAGTGACGCTTCAGGTGTTGGTTTGGGATGTGTTCTGATGCAGGAAGGTAAGGTGGTGGCTTATGCTTCTCGACAGTTGAAGCCACACGAGAGGAATTATCCGACGCATGATTTTGAGTTAGCTGCAGTTGTCTTCGCTTTGAAGATTTGGCGTCATTATCTCTACGGGGAGAAGTGCAGGATCTTTTCGGACCACAAAAGTTTGAAGTATTTTCTGACTCAAAAGGAATTGAATATGAGGCAACGTCGTTGGCTTGAGCTGTTTAAGGATTACGATTGCATTGTGGATTACCATCCGGGTAAGGCCAATGTGGTCGCAGATGCATTGAGTAGGAAGTCAGTTTCTGCCTTGTTTTTGAGACAGTTCAGATGGAGGTTTGGCTCAGATGGGGCTTTGGTAGCTCAGTTGAGGGTCAAGCCTACTTTGAGACAGCAGATAGTTGATGCTCAGAAAGTTGATGAGAAGCTTCAGCGGATTGTGCAAGAAGTCGGTTCGGGTAAGCGGTCAGAGTTTTTGGTTCAGAATGGGGTTCTTCTGTTTGGAAACAGTTTGTGTGTGCCAGATAGTGCAGAGTTAAGAAGACAGATTTTGGATGAGGCACATAGTTCAGTTTTCACCATGCATCCTGGCAGTGTAAAGATGTATAGGGATTTGAAGCAGTTCTTCTGGTGGTCTGGTATGAAGAGGGACATAGTGGATTTTGTATCCAAGTGCTTGACTTGTCAGCAGGTCAAGGCTGAGCACCAGGTTCCTTCTGGTTTACTCACGCCTTTGTCCATTCCCGAGTGGAAGTGGGATGACATCGCCATGGATTTTGTCTCCGGATTACCTTTGTCTCAGAGGAAGCATGATTCTGTTTGGGTGATTGTGGATCGACTCACGAAGTCTGCCCACTTTTTGCCAGTTAGAATGGATTATTCGATGAGTAGATTGGCCAGTATGTATGTAGATGAGATAGTGCGATTGCATGGAGTACCTCTATCCATAGTTTCTGATAGGGACCCAAGGTTCACATCTAAGTTCTGGAAAGAGTTACAGCGAGCTTTGGGTACCAAGCTGAAGTTCAGTACAGCATTTCATCCGCAGACAGATGGTCAGTCCGAGCGTGTGATTCAGATCTTAGAGGATATGATGAGGGCGTGTGTTTTGGACTTTCCGGGTAGCTGGGACAAGTATGTATCATTGATGGAATTTGCCTACAACAACAGTTTTCAGTCGAGCATTGGTATGTCACCATATGAGGCTCTGTATGGGCGTCAGTGTAGGACTCCTGTTTGTTGGACAGAGTTGTCTGAGAGGTCAGTGATTGGGCCAGATCTGGTCAGAGATACAGAAGAAAAGATCAGAGTTGTGCAGCGAAATCTGAAAGTGGCCAAGGATCGACAGAAGTCTTATGCCAACCTGAAGAGAAAGGATGTACAGTTTGAAGTTGGGGACAAGGTTTTTCTTAAAGTGTCTCCTTGGAGAAAAGTACTTCGATTTGGAAAGAAAGGGAAACTTAGTCCTCGCTTCATTGGTCCGTATGAGGTCTTAGCAAGAGTTGGTCCAGTGGCTTACAGACTAGCTTTGCCGATGGAATTGTCAAAGCTTCATGATGTGTTTCACGTTTCAATGCTCCGTCGGTATAGATCGGATCCTTCCCATGTTTTGTCAATTCAAGAGGTTCAAGTACAGTCAGATTTTTCCTACGACGAGGAGCCTAGAGCTATCCTAGAGCAGGAAGTAAGACAGCTGAGAAGTAAGCAGATTCCTTTGGTCAAGGTTTTGTGGAATCACCATGGGGTTGAGGAAGCAACTTGGGAACCGGAGGAGTCAATGAGATTGCAGTATCCGCAATTGTTCTGTTCAGGTGAGAATTTCGAGGACGAAATTCTTGTTAGTAGGGGAGAGTTGTCACACCCCATTTGCCCCCTAGTTGAATGAACCATATATGTATGTGTGTGCAATTGCATGAGTTTTGGATCATAAGTGCATTTTGGTAATTTTGCATATTTTAAGGGTTTTGCTAGCACGTGGGTGCATGCATGGTGCCTTGGTGTGAATTAATTGGGTTAGAGTTGTGTGTGTGCATGAGTGCACCATAGTAGGATATGCACTAGTGGGTTATGGTTGTGTGTGTTGTGCATATAATTGTAGAGTATGTGTTAATTGGGAGAGTTTTGTGTATGTGTGATGCATTTAGTTAGGGTGTGAGTGACCAAATCCCTCCATTAGGATCTTGACATGTGTCTAGGGTTAAGAAAAGAAAAGGAAAAGAAAGGAAAAGGGAAAATCAGATTTTCTTCATTTGTGTTTCCCGTTCCTCACGCCGCCCCTTCTTCTTTTCTTCTTTTCTTCTTTTCTTCTTCACTTGGACCTTAGTTAGGATTCAAGAGTATTAGTGGGGTTTGATCATCTCTTAGTAGTCATTGGTAAGTTTTATGCATTCATTCTTACTTTTGTTTAAGTTTTCCATATTCTTCTCTTTTCTTATTTCGGAATTGGGTTTGAAGTTTGGATTTTGTTTTGTTGCTTGTGCTTGGTTGGGTTCCTAGTTGAGCCTCCCCGGGATCCTAAAGGCAAGGAAGTTGCGGGATCAAGTGGAACTAAACACTAGGAGCTAAGGATTTTGAGGTTTGGGAATTTCTTCCTCTTTATGTGCAAATGTTCATGTGTGTGTTCTTGATGGGTTCATGGAATTAGGTTGTTAGATGTTCTTTATTTTGATGTTTATGATATGGGTATTTGCTTTGAAGTGTGAATCTTGCAAAAGTATGAGTTAATTATGGAATTTTAGAATTGATGTGGTTTAATGCATAAATGGGGTTTTTGATTGATTCATGAAATTGAATGTGTAAATTAATGGATTGGATGAAGTATATTGTGAATAATTGTTGTATTATGGTTGATGATGTTATCGGATGGCTGGATTTGAGGTAAGGGACCTTTGATTGAGTTTTGTGTGGTTTGGAGAGGAAATGGAAGAGGAAAATCTGCAGAATTTCTGCAGATTTTCAAAGTCCCGACGCTGTCGCGATCGCGACAACTGGCGCGATCGCGACAGAGAGCGGGAGTGGGAGCTTCGCTGTCGCGAGCACGCGACATCCGCCGCGAGCCCGCGACAGCCGAAGTGTTGAATACCCTCTGTCGCGAGCACGACAAATGTCGCGATCGCGACAGAGAGTATCGTTGGCAAGTACTATCGCGAGCACACAATCCGTCGCGAGATCGCGACAGCACCAATTGCCTTCTGTCGTGATCGCGACAATAGTCACGAGCGCGACAGAGCCTGGCCTTCCGTCCTCCTCGCGATCGCGAAATCCGTCGCGCGCGCGCAGCGAAGAGACTTTAGTCTCTGTCGCGAGCGCGACAGACGTCGCGAGCGCGACAGTCCCTTGTATACTGAATGAGTTTTCTTTCTTCGCGTGTGCCTTGAACTTCAGTTTACTTTAGCAGTTATGAGATTTATGCTTGGTATCCTATAAATGATATGCAAGAATAACTATGATATGATTATGCTCATTTGATGATGATTTTGGAAACTGTGAAATGGTTTGAATGGTATATATATATGACCTGCTAGAGTCTAGTCAGTGGATAGTTAGGCATGCCTAATAGAGTCTTTGCTGCAGCTTCTGTATTTCCGTTTGGACCCCGATCAGGTCCCCGTTTCGTTCCTAGCGAACTTCTGTAATGTGTTTGGATCTTGTTTAAGGTCCTTCTGGAAATGTTTGTGACTGAAAAGTTAAAATGGTTTTTCGTATTCGATTGGTACTCGTAAAGTACTTTCTGTTCACTCGTTATCCACTACCTTGAGTCAGCAGGGTTTTCAATGCTTAAAGTACTTGTATGAATTGTTATATGAGCAAATACATGTTTTATCCTTATGGATTCAATGATGAAAAGTACAATCTGTTATGGGAATATGATTATTGATATGAACCTTTTTGGTGAATGGCTATATATACTTACGCATGTGAATTGCCTTGACGACCGTTGTGAATGGTTGTCTTTATGCTATGTGTGTTTTCCCCACTAAGCGTTTATCGCTTAGCACAGTGTGTTTACCCGTGCAGGTGAGGAAGGAATTGCTTTTGGGAGAGTCGTCGCCATCAAAGCCAACACAGCAGGATCTTAGAATAGGGCTTATTTTTGTAGCGTTATGATTCATTTTGTATAGAACTCTCTTAATTTGGTTTTGTAACAGCTTCCGCTTATGTATATGTATTTTTGGGGATTGTAATTATCTATTGTTTCTCTCAGTTGATCAAAACAGTAATGTAATGCTTCTATTATATTAATGCATGATCAGCTTTCATGAATGGTTTGTAAAGTTTTAAATTACCTGGTATTTTGTTATGTATGTTTATGAATCTGTGTATGTATGTTATGTATCTGCGTGGTGGCACCTTTACCCCTACGGCATCTCACTCCTTATCGGATGGGATCGCCTGAGTATGGGTAAGGGGTGTTACATTGAGTCCTTCAAGAAACTGGGTGCCCGAGAGATGGCCAGGTTCATTGAACGACACCTTATTTGTAGATATGGACTCCCCATCACATTGCGTCGGATAACGGGGTATAATTCCAAGCTAAAACCAAGCAGATGCTCAAGAAGTATGCCATCTAGCACCACAAGTCCTCTCTTTATCGACCGCAGGCCAACAGGGCAGTCGAGGCGGCTAATAAGAATGTGAAGAGGATAATGGCCAAGATGGTACAGACCTATAAGGACTGGGCAGAAAAGCTACCTTTCGCACTGTGGGGCTATAGGACCACCGTCAGAACTTCAAAAGGAGCTACCCCCTTCTCTTTGGTTTATGGGATGGAAGCGGTTTTAACAGTGGAAATTGAACTCCAATCCTTGAGGGTGATATCGAAAGCCAAGCTACCAGAAGCGGAATGGGTGCAACAATGATTGCTACAATTGAACTTATTGGATATTACCACAATCAGATTTACCAGAAGAGATTAGCCTGATCATTTGGAAGAAAGTCAGAAAGCACCACCTAAAAGGAGGATATTTAGTCTTCAAGCAGATGAGGCTAGGGGTTCTAGACTTTCGAGGCAAGTTCAGATCGACTTGGGAAGGACCCTTAGTTCTGAAGAAGCTTTTGTCTAAAGGAGCTGCAATCTTGATAGATGGTGATGGAAACGAATTTAGGGAACCGATCAATGTTGACAGGTTGAAAAGGTTCCATGGCCAAAGGCTCAAAAGAAAAATTTTGAGAGAAAATGTTCAATCGAGAAAACCCGAGAGGGCTGATTGATAACAGGGGTTATGATGCTTTCAGGATCCATCCCAAGATTAAATATGGTCTTGTATTTTGAGCCTGATGATAAATAGTGATCATGTGTAATGAAATCACATGGAAATATATACACATAGGCAATTATAACTCACTTCGTATGATTAATGTCATCTAGTTCCCTTATGAAGAGATAATACATCGTTTTCCATCGGGTGCATGTTATTTATCTGTTGTTGCTTCTGCCTGCGAGGGGCTTTAGCCGTCTTACCTTGAGGAACATTGAACGTTAAATAAAAAATAAAAAATAAAAAATAAAAAAAATGGCTGTTAGAGATGAAAACCGTGACTAGCTCTCTAAGCAAAACTTAGGCCAAACGGCAGGATGAAAACTTAGAAACAGGTAGTCTGTCCTACAAAAAAAATGAAATGAATAAAAGCCGCTGGGTTGGGTTGGGTCTATCCCAGGCAAACGTTAGGCACAGGGTCATGTGAAAATCCCAAAGGGGACGCATTTCCCACTAAGAAAAGGTAGCGTGAAAATCCACAAGGGACGTGCTACCTTTAAAATAATGACCAATAGCACCAAGGGTAATCAGAGGCTTCCAGTTGCGAGTTATGGAGTTGGCGCAGTGGGAACCCGGACCACAAATCATATCAGTGGGGGTTATAAAAGAATGATATTACACACCGATGCCTGGGCCACTCGGATGAATGATGTCACTCACATTTCGCATAGCATGTGCACATTCACGCGCATAACTTACCCCTGCATATGGCTTTTAATTTTGTAGGAAATATCGGTGGTGATGGTTACCCAGAAAAGTCCCCCTAAAGAATTCAGGGATTATTCAAAAAATAATAAATAAATGACTGTTCAAGTTTCCTTTTTTTTTTAGGGATGCCTCCGCGATGAGGTCCACCCAAGGAGCCAACAGATATTCCACCCCCAGCATGGATGACCGATGTATAGAGGCGAAAGTTTGAGGCACTATGTCGCCCATAATTCTTGTCCAGTAAGTTTCTGTCTCGGGTGTTCTTAGAACAGATGGGCATGTGGGAGGAAGTCCGCATGTTGTTAATAGCCGTGGGTTGGATGGATTTCCTCACACCAGCTTTTCTCACATATCTGGAGGTTACAAGAGAGTTCCTGGCTACACTTAAGTATGGGGGGTTCTCAAGATCGAATACAGACATTGATGCCATGTCGTTCTGAGTCCAAGACATAGGGCACACGATGAGTCGTCGAAAATTTGCATAAATTATAGGTCTCCTGACCGGAGACCACACACAGGTGCCAGACAAGGCTAATTTGGCACGTCAATGGGAGGTGATCACAATACCAGGGGCCCGTTATGACCGTAACACAGCCAAGAGCACTCTATTGGCTTCATATGTGTACAGGTATGTTCAGAGGGTCTTAGCTAGCAGTTATTTGGGCAGAACAGGTAGCCCCAGCACTATCAGTGCTGTAGAGATTTGGAGCCTATGGACTATGGCTATAGGAACACCTCTCAATTTCAGTCATAAGATTCTGGCCGGTATAGTCAGACAGTGTCACACCCCAAAGTGGCCCTAGAAGAATTACAGAGTTTTGTTCGAAAAAGTAAGTTTTATGTGCGAGAGTTCTGTCGCGAGCACGAAAAGTGTCGCGGGCGCGACAGAGCCCTCCAGCGGTTTTCGAACTTCAGCTGGTTGGTGCGAGCGTGAGCGTTCTGTCGTGAGCACAACAGAACCCCCTCGCGAGATGTGTGCATAAGTGGGACTAAGAGACTTGGAGTTGTAGGGAGTTGACACATGGTATCATAGAAGAGTGACAAGTGTCATCATAGAAGAGTGACAAGTGTCATCCTAGAAGAGTGACAAGTGTCATCGTAGAAGAGTGACAAGTGGCGGCATAAGAGTTTGACAAGTGGCATTGTAGGAGTGTGCCAAGTGTCATTGTAGGGAAGTGACACATGGCTACAAGAGAGAGTGACATGTGGCATGGGACTTTTAGAATGAGATGGATTAATGAAGGGTAAGTGGCATTAAGTGAGATTTGTTGGCATTTATAATGGTAATTGAATTTGGATGAGGGTTGACTAGTTGTTTTGGTTCTTATTCCCGTTGGTTTCCTTGTGGCCTTGGGTTTTTGCTTTTCTTTTCTTTTTCTTTGGTCTTTTGCCGTCCTCTCTCTCTCTCTCTTATTTTGCTTTTGCTCCTTTCCTTCTCCAATTGCCTTGCTCTTTGAGTGAGCCTCTTGGATTAGTTAAAGAGAGAGTTGAGAAAACTAGAGTTGATCATTGAAAAGGGTAAGTTTTGTTAGTTTTCCGATCTGACTTCCTTTTTCTTTCTGTTTTTAATTTAAAGTGAGAAAAAAGTCTAACTCAAAATGTTTTATGTGATTTGTGGAAGCTATGAACAAGAAATGTGATAAAGTAAAGGAAAGGGGTTGGAGCTGAATATAGAGCTTAGTTCGAGCTTCCTAGAGGTAGGGATCGTGTGTGAACATCATTTTGATTGTTTGTGCTACTTATGATATGTGTGTATATGCTTATAAGTATGTGAATTGGTCAAGAGAGTGTGTGTGTAAATGATAGAGTTTGATTTGGCAAATTTTGCTTATTTGTCATCTGACCCCTGTGTGATGTTTTTGTCATAAGTATAGTTTTAGACATCTAAATTGAGTGTTTCTTGATCCATTTACACACTGACTTATATATCTCTACCTTGGCCAGTTCATTTGACCAGTTCATATTATTTAGATCATATATGATGTTATAAATGTCCAATTGACTTGAAAATTGTCCCATTTGAAAGTTAACATCCTAGGGAAGATTTGTTAAGAAGGAAGTTTTGCCTAAAAATGTCGTTTCGATGTCCATTTAGCCTGAACAAAATTGATATTGTTGGGTTTCTGTTTGGATTTCCGTGGCTCTGTCACGAGTAGTGACGACTGTCACGAGTCGTGATAGTAGGCCACTGTCACGAGTAGTGACGACCTCGACCCCTTCTATTTTGACCATTTTATGTGTTTTTCTTCCCGAATTGAACCCGTATCGCACCCGAACTTCAGGGTAAGCTCCTATAGCATGTCCAACTCATTTCTAACCTTATGGAATGAGTATGTGAGTGGTTGTCAATTGAAAACATAGGTGATTAAAGCTATGGCATAAGAGTTTAATAATGAAATTAAATGTATATATGCTTTTTAATTATTGAACATGATATGCATGTGATGTTGATCATTTATGATTGAATCATAATGTGTGAAGTCTATGAACATGTAAAATGCATTGTGTATTTGATTAGTTATTAAAGGACTTATCCCCAGGTCCTTGGTTCGAATCCCACGGAAGGCAAAAATGCACAAGGGGAGTGTGAAGTTCTGTGAGTAATGGCTGGGACCCGGTCTGTCTGTCCTCCCGACGGGATGTGTTCCGGGGAGTTGAGTCTGTTCTGTATGGGCCCGGTCGTTACAGTTACAGACAAGGCTAGAGGGCCAAAGCATAGCTATGTATAGGTAGAGTAGTCACCAGACTGCTACTGCATCTGGATCATGACCCCAGCATGTTTGGTCCCCCCGTGGATGGGGACATTTACGTCGACTGGGTTTCTTGCTAGTAATATGGGCATGGTGGAGCAATTGCCTGGGCAGGCGGGAGGATATAGACTACTTAGCATGGTAGAGACTCGGCAGATATATCATTTACCTACGCTCGCAATGGCGGTGCCACCCGAGGATCAGCGTCAAGCTGAGGAGGAGTCTCCACTGCCTCAGCCAGATGAGGGGTATTACTATTCGCAGCCAGGGGGAGGAGATCCTCACTCGTCGCTAGATGGTATGGATATAGATATAGATCTGGAGGATCTCTTTTGCACTTTATCATCACTGTTACCTCCGAGGGATCAAATGCGCTCTCCTCCTCATATACATAATTGGGGGTTAGATCCTTAGGCATCTGGGGGGTATCATCCCCACGGCCGTCTAGATTCGCCGGGGGAACCTACTTTGGAAGCTCCGCCACCGCCACCTGGGCTAGGGTTTGAGCGGAGCCAGACGAGCACGGAGGCCCTAGTCCAGGCCATGTGTGAGAGGCTAATGGCTATGGAGCAACATATGGATGAGAGACTGATGGCCGTGGAGTCGCGTGCTGATGAGAGGCTGATTGCCATAGAGCTGCGTATCGAGGGGAGGTTATAGGCCATGGATGGGAGATTGCAGTGCATGGAACGGCTCATAGAGGAAATGGTTAAAGGGGCATGCATAAGGCACATCTCGGTTGGTGAAGCCTCTGCAGGAGGGTGTGGACACCAGATTTATAGACATGACCGGTCAAATTAGAGACCACTGATTTTCAGGAAGACCGCCCATTATGATATCTACTTTAGTTCATTTTTATCCAAAGAGACACTTGATATATAGATGATCGTTTATTATCTCTATTTCTTTGTTCCTATTAGCACACTTTTGGCTTAATCCTGCAGGGAATATTAGACAATGAAAATTATGTCGAAAAAGCGCAACTGAACACCTAGAGAGACCCTCTTTCATGATTTGTAGATTTGTTTGTTTTGTACAAAATAGATATATTTTGTATGATGATGATCGGTTGCTTCCTTTATGTACTTATTTTCCTTTGGCACACTTTTGATGCAGCAATGGTTAAAAATAATATGTTGAGATGACAAAACCATAAATGATAAAATGAGAAAATGAGATAATAACAATTAAACCTTCGCGAAAGGTGAATGATGAAAATGATTATCGTGATAAATTGATCTAACAGTGCTTGTTTTATTCAGGGGACAGCTGAGGCTGTGCTATAAAAAAAACATCATTAGCACTTTATAGTATTGTCAGCGACTCGGTCCTATAACACCCCCTCCGCCGCCCCCGTTGGAAGGACGACGGCGGGTGCGCTACCCGATGCTCACTCACTACATACGAACATACATGCACTAAGCGGAAGCATTCACTAACAGTAATAATAGAAAACCATATATCATATAATTAAAATTTCTTTATATACAAAATCCAAAAAAAAAAAATATTTCATCTTAAATCCTTTACAAAAAGAAATATAGGAGGAGATAATAAAAACAGCTCTACTCCTATGTGGCCGACCTGCAGACGCGTGACACGAGCAAACTCCCAAAAACCTGTCACGTACACGGAACAAGAACCCGTGCTAAGCGATAACGCTTAGTGGGGAGGAACAAAACACAACGGAACACTGTGCAGCAATATCATGCATCAGCACATGAATGTAAACATGCATCAACATACAAAATTCATTAAGTACCAGAGGAAAGAAGTATATATGTATTAAGAATCACTATATGTAATCAGAATTGAAAACAGGAAGCATGAAGCAATTATAATACTCAAAATCACGCAATAATCAAAACACTTCACTAAACCAATACCAGATACCTCACACAATAGCCTGAATTTCAATGGTGGAGGATACGAGAACACGGCACGAGAGACCAAAGCCTCAAAAACAATTTTAATACCCAAAGGTAGCGCGGGAGACCAGAGTCTCAAAACATTTTATCACTACATGGAAAAGGACCATCTCGGAGGTCGACCGCTTTGCCCAAACGGGGCGGACACGGGCAGCTGCACTCACCAACCCTTCTTAAGCATGCTTAATTATCCACTACCTTGACACTTTAGGCTCGACAACTCACTCTCAATCACACACTTAATACACAAATCTCGATTCAAAACTCCAACATCACATTAATTCACTACAATGATACTAGTATCATAATGTCAACAAGACATAATCAATCATGTACCATGCAATAGTAAGAAACCGTGCAAAGTGGGACAAAAGAATCACATTCAGAAACAGGGCAGGTAGGAAGGGCTTTTGTCGCGCTTGTGACAGAACACAGGGTACCTCATCGCGGGCTCATGCTAGGAGGCGCGCTCGTGACGAAGCACGCTCGGCAGACTCACACAAAACCGAGCTCTGTCGCGCCCGCGATAGAGACCAGTTACTTCCTCCTCATGCGCACGCTCGGCAGCATGCTCGCATTGAGGATTTGGCCATCGAGCTCTCTGTCGCACTCGCGACAGTGTCACGATCGCGAAAGAGGGCTTCCCAGCAATAAGGGACCAATCCGCACTCTGTCGCGCTCGCGACAGAGCCCAGAATTGCCCAAAATTTGCATTTTTCCTGCTCTCCTACACACTCAATCTTCGAAACACTTATTCAATCATGCACAAACACTTACCTTGTTGCTCCCATGCATACAAACCATACTCAGGTCCAATATACACTTAACTTGAATAAGAAATCACAATAAATTCTCAAGAACACAAGGAGCACACTTTCCCCTAACACAACTACTTCACTACAACAACATACAAATCACTACAATTAAGTCATGTTAGATCAGCACTCCAATTGATCACATACATGTAATCACAAAAAAAATTAGCATTTAAAATCTCTAATAACGTGCAACCACAATACACGTCTGATCCAAAGAGAAAATAGGGATAAACACACTCAAACTTAAACCACAAATAAGGCTCCCAAACCTCTTGTAGTCCAAAACCCAGCTGATCTTCACTCTTAAACCTTCTCCTTGCCTTTACTCTTCTTCTTGCCACTCGATTCTTGCACAAACCCAATCAAAACACACTTAAATCCAACCCAAAAATTCATCCAAACCAGAAAACAAAGAAAAGAAAAGAAGATGAAGAAGTCCAAAGTAAACCCAAACACTTACCTTTCAAAAACCCAGCTCAAAACTTCAGGAAGTCCCACTCAAAACTCAAGGAAAAACACAAGAGAGAGGAGGTGAGAGCAAAAAATAGAAGCAAGAGGGAGTAGGGAGAACGGGAAAAAATGAGAACAAAGGGGAGAAGGGCAGCTTCCACGGGAAGCTTCAACAAAATCTGCCCTCCCTACCTCTCTCTCTTGCTTTTCATTTAATGCTCTCACCCACCAAGCCAAGTGTCAAGCTCCTATTAGTTCCAATAACCAACTTGACTTATTCCTTCTATGTACCAAACACAACACACACACAATCATCTCTTACATAAATATCCACATCCTTGTTACCAAACCCATATTCCACTAAATCATTTCTCATAAAATAATTTACATACATGGCACCATACACACAAACCACACTATATTAATCCCAACAATTACCCTACTTCCATACACCACATGCACACTATATAATTTCTCCTCTTAATATACTTAATTAATTTCTTTGCACTAAAGTCCTTATTATCCAAATTTTCTCCTGCTAAAATTACCGAAATACTATAAATATTCCGACTTACCACACAGATTCTGACTAGGCCCTTTTTGGGTTGTTACAGGTGCAGTTCAAGAGAACATCATCAGCACTTCGTAGTATTGACAGCGACTCGGTGCAGCTCAAGAGAGCACTTCTCGCAATTCATAAGTCTGGAGCAGACTCGGTGTATCACCATTTGAGGATGGCACCCGCACTTCGTAAGTTTGGAGCAGGCGCGGTACATTGCACGAGGACATTTCTCGCATTTTGTAAGTTTGGAGCAGACTCGGCGCACTACCATTTGAAGATGACGCCCGCACTTTGCAAGTCTAGGGCAGACTTGGTGCAGTTCAGGAAAACAATCCTGGTGTTTTGTAAGTTTGGAGCAAACTCGGCACCTCGCTATTTGAGGATGGTACCCGCACTTCGGAAGTTTTGAGAAGACTCAATGCAACCTAGAAGGATGGAAATAACTGCACAGTCCAGATGGTGACTTATAGAGATGATTTCCTTCTCATAGCAGTAGGAAGGTCGCTGCCTTAGGAATGTGCTTATTTTCTTTTTTTTTTTTCTGAATTTTGGCTCACCAAGGCACCTACGTGCTAGTTTCTCCAAAATTGGGGGCAACTGTAGACACCGGGTTGCGAGGCAGTCCAAGATGAGAATTGCAGGATGATGAAAATGATTGCTTGTGCGCAGGCGAAGATATTAGGACTGATGTTTCCCTTATCGAGGCCCTTCCTTTTAAATAAAAATATATATAAAAATTTTTTATTTTGGGAAAAAAATTTATTTTATCTTCTAGGGTTTTTAATGGCCTGCCGCGGAGGTGGCCTGTGCGGCATGAGCGAGGCATAGCGCCTGCGTGCTAGCGCGCGCGAGGTGCAGTGCCTGCATGCAGGCCCGCGAGGCACTCGCAAGGCCAGCTACGAGGCCGCACATCGACATGCGGCCTTAGCTTCGAGGCTGCTCAGCTGTGACGTGCGGCCTCCCTCAAGGCTGCACCACGCGAGGTGCGGCCACCTGCTTGAGGGCCGTTTCCCTTGTCGTGTTGTCCCTTTCATGCCTGCGAAAAGACTGATTTTTGGGATTGTAAAATTAGTTTTTTTCATGCTTTAGTGTTTTTTGGAAAAATGGGTTTAGGAAAGCAGCTTCTGTCTTTTCCCTTATGGAAGATGAGGAAAAATAAGAAGAGAAAATTTTCATTTGATAGGGGTCTTCTTCCTTAGAAAAAGAGAGGCAGAGGAGAGAGAAAAACAAAAAAAGGCACTTCTTGAAATGAAAATATTTGTGATTTGATTCTTCTTCTTCTCAAAAAAAGGGTTTTGTTCTTGGATTGACTTGAGTAAGGAAAACTAATTTCCTCAACTTGGGCATTCCATTGATTTTTTTTTTTCACTTTATTTTCGTAAGTTTTTGTGCTGAAAATTTGAGTTTGCTTGAGCATTTTTGGTGTTTATCACTAAAAAACTTGACAAGGGAGATGGATTGAGACATCATTTCTCCACTCTATAAATAATGAGGGTAAAGATTCTTGGACTTATCTTTCATTGTCATATTTTATTTTATTCTTTACGGTTTTAGTTAATGCATGAGTGATGGTTTGGTGAATGCATGTCTCCTTTTTGTTGGGTTTGAGAATTTTTTTTTTTTTTTTTGCATGGCTCTCGTGATGTTCTTTCTATGTTTAAATGTTGATATTTTTTATTTATGCATGTTCATTTGTTTTCTCCTTTTTCCTTCACTTAGTTTCATTGGTTTAGTGCTAACATTATTGCTATTGTTATTTATTGTTCTTATTATCACAGTTAACATTATTATTATCGTTATTATTGCTTATTAATGTCATTACTATTGTGTTATCATTACTATTACTACTACTACTTCTATTATTATTATTATTATTATTATTATTATTATTATTATTATTATTATTATTATTATTATTATTATTATTATTATTATTATTATTATTATTATTATCACTATTATTATTTGCATTAATCACTACTGTTGACATGGTTATATCATGGTTGCCATTAGTATTATTGTTATTAATGTTATTATTATTATTATTGTATTATTACTGTTGCTACTATTTTATTGTTACTATTGCTATTCTTTTATTTGCCATTGTTATTATTATTATTATTATTATTATTATTATTATTATCATTATCGTTATTATATATTTGTATTTGATATTGTTATTGTTGTCATTATTTTATGGTTGACCATATCTTATATTTCTTTATCTTATGTTTATGTGTTTAATTTTAGGATTATCACTAACATTTTTATTATTGTCTTTCTTGTTTGGGCAAAATGTGGTGTCGCTCGTTTGAGCATCGCCGTGATCGAATGAAGGGGTCACGACGCGTAGGAAACCTTTTTTGGTGAGATCTTACCTGTCTTTTGTTTATGTGACTGTGCTTCATTTTGCAAACAAAATAATTTTATTTACACGCCTGTCAGATAAAAAATCACAAAAATATTCTTGGACTTAAATCGGGATTTTTATTAATAAAATTGGGATCAATGTCCTTCATCTTAACCAAGGAAAGCAAAATGTCATGAATTAAAAAGAAGAGTTAAACTTTCTAAAAATGGGATCACTCATCCCGATTTTCAGGCCAATAGCCAAAATAACTCTTTGATCCCTCTTTAAACGAGCATAAAGGAACCAATATTCCTAAAACAAAATAAATATCCCGATTTATGTATGTATCCTCTTTTGTTTAACTTTGCCTGATTGTTTAGATTTATGTTATATATCTTATGGGCCCTTGTGATTAATTATTTTTGGGGCAATTTTACTTAACTTTTCTTTTCATTTGAGGGATTGTATTCTATCCCAGTTTCCATTTTGTCTAGCTTTTTCTTTCATTTGGGGGATTATATTTTTCCCAATTTTTCCTTTGTGAATGGCGTGCTTGCATGTTTACTGCTTTATTTATCGCTTTATTTACAGTTTTCATTTATCGCTTTCTTAGTGCTTGAAGTGCACCCTTTAATAAATTGCATTAATCGTGTGAGAAGAGAGATGGGATTTGCAAATCTAAAAACTTATTTATAATTAACCAAGACATAAATAAGAGTGGAGTTTTGAACACCTTCTCTGGTTTAGACCATAGAGGTTAGATGATCTTTCCCAATTTCTTATAAATTAGGTGGCGACTCCAAAATTCCTCAAAGGTGCCTAAAAGGTTTCATGAGGCTAGATAAACTTCCCCAATGTTTTATTGGGTGGGAATTCCAAAATGTCTCATGTTACCCAAGATTAAATGACGCGAACCAATTCCTCGAGCCCTAAAAGTGGGCTCTTAAGAGGGCCTTTTCGGTTCGACGTGCGTCACACTTACATAATTTTATGGCAAGATTCTATATTATGTGGCTAAAATATAAATTTCCTCTTTGTATGAGATGCATGTAACCATAAAAAATCTAATATGGTTTCAGAGCTAGGATTTTTCCATGAAATTACATTTTGTTTATTTTGCAGAATATTTTTTTAATTATGAGTTATTTATTTTCATGAATTTTTTAAAATTTGATTTTGATGTTCATGAATGTTAGATTAAGAAATAATAATTTCTGTACTTGTGTGATTAAAATAAAAAAAAGGAAAGAAAATAGAAAATTTTTTATAGAGAAAAGTTCTTTGCTCATGAAGATCGTTTTTGTGCACAGAAGAACAACTGAAAAGGGGTTGTTCTAATTTGATTCATATTTAGATCCATATAAAAATTATTTTGATGATAATTTATGTTTTTAATATATGATATTAAATCATAGGATCAAACAAAATCAAAATCGGTAAAGTTTTGCCTGAATATTACTTTTACCAACTATGTTCTTCGTGTGTTCTTGATTTGTTCTTGGTTAGAATGAAATTTGATCTTAATAATTATATACATAAGATGTATTAAAATATTTTTAATTAATTTGATTAATGAAAATGGCTCATAAGTCAATTAGATTGAAATTGGTAAGCTAAAATCTGTTAATAGGTTTAATTGAATCTGTGAGCTTGATTTAAGTTAGCAGATGAGTTGGTGGAGCCAATGAACTAATTTAAATTAATATTACAGACCCTAATTAGGATTATTGTTAAGGTTTAGGGGCTGAAGTGGATTTGGCATACACATGGCCCATTTCCAAAGTACAAATGGCCCAAATGAACAAAACTAGTTTATATATGAACACTTGGTTAGGGTTTATGGTGTGGATTTCAACCCATCCATAAATTTGGACCCAAATTGATTTTTAATTATTTTTATATGATGAATTAATTTAATATTTAATTAGATTGATAATTAAGACAAGAATACATGTATGCAAAATGCTTTCAAATTTGGATAGTTTAATAAATTTGATAACACTAAGATAATAACTTATAAAATGTTTCAAGAATTGAAACAAGTTAAGTATTCCAAATATTACTCTATTTTTATGCATTAGAATTGCATATAAGGGTATATATTTGCCATAATAGATAGTTAAGGACTAAAGCCCAATGTAATTGAGTATAATGCATATTTTTGCCCATTAGGACTTTCATGTCCCAGCCAATTTTTTTTTTGTACTTTTCTATTTGTAATATATAATTAGATTGCATAGAATAGAATTAGAATCATAAAATAATAGAATTAGAATAATAAAAGAAGACCATAAGCAAGGAGTAAGATGGGCATAATGGAGATTTAAGAAGATGAAGATATTGTATTATTTTTTCTTTGTTTAATCATGCATGATATTTAGGTTTGATCTTTTGATCTCCCTTTATGGCTTGGGAAGGTCAAAGCAGTAAAGTCCATAACTATACCATATATGTATGCTTTATATTTATGTGATAGATATATGAAGTATACCAATATATGCCAACCATATATGATGAGACCAAATTAACAAAAACCCCTCAAATTAATACTAAGGTACATAAGCCTTCCATTAATTGGAAGATAATTAGAGTTCTTTATAATATGGATTGTTGACCAAAGTCAAGCCCACATTATATCGAATATGTTCAAATCAAATTAATTGGCCATCTTAACTAGCCTATTAACTTGTTGACCAAATTCAAGGCTAATGGATCTAGAGGCAAGAAGATTGGAGAGTGCATATATGATATACATGCATCAAGAGTTTATAACTTAATGATCTAATAGTTATGTAGAGACACAATTAGTATAGAGATGCCTACCTTTCAAGGGTATGAAATTTGATTTATTGACCAAAGTGAAGGTCAAATTTCATATCAAAGATTTGATATTGGTCCGCTAGGAAAACCGCCGGATTTTCTCAGATCAAATAGTGAGGGCTATTGATTCATAATAAAATAGTGGGAGTAAAATGGATTAATTAAAGACATAATTAATGCTTTCACATATATGAACATACTCCAATACACTTTCTTTCTTCACATCTAGGATTACATCATGAGCACTTCACAAATAAATGTTCATTCAATTTTGGATAACAAGTTGGTCAATAGCAACTGGTCAAACTGGATTCTATAAGTGAGAATTATTCTTAAAGTCGAGAAAATCCTTTATTTCTTGGATCAAGATTTACCACCACTTCCTTCGGATGATGCCATTGATGATGTCAAAGGCATCTATCATATATACATGGAGGATCATGAAGCAGTAGCATGTGTGATGCTTGGTGCTATATCCTCAGAGCTTCAAAAGCAGCATGGAAAGATAGATGCTATAATCATCATTTTGCACTTAAATGAGCCTTATGCTTCTCAAGCTAGGAGCAAGCAATACAATATTGCCCAAGCTTTCTTTGGCTACAAAATGGTGGAGGGTACTTCTGCTACAACTCATGCATTGCAAGTGTATGGGTACATTGAGCATTTGGATAGGCTGGGTTGTAATGCCCCAATACCCCTTGGAAGGATATAGAGATGCTACGCAATGCTAATAAATACTTCATCACTCAAGATCACTAGTTCCTATTATCAAATACATTAATCATTAATAAGTCATTCACTAACACTAGTTCATTATAGTTTACCATAGGTTACAAAATTACATATTCCTTTACATGCTTCAATACATATTTTATTTACACAAGAACTTATAGCAATATCTTTACATTACAAAATTAACCTAACTAGAAGACCTCATTGAAGACTTCTCGTAGTGGCCTGCAGACGCTTCACAGAAAAATTGAGCTTCACACTTCAAACCTACACGGGACACAAGCACCCGTGCTAAGAGATAACGCTTAGTGGGGATGTAAACACAACAAGACTAACACAAGCATTCACGAATTAACATATAACAATATGACATGCTTTAATTAAACAATATACCATGTAATAGCAATTCAGACAATAACTCAATAACATGCCAACATTCAATAATTTATACTTTACAATATCAATATTCAATACACGATGCCAGCGGAAGGCTTCAATGTTATCCATATTATAGCTAACACTACCATGTATCATAACATTAATATGTCTCAATATGGCATCACTATCGCTACCGCTAATCAATCATAAGCACAATCTTGATACATACACATGTACACATTATTATCTTCACTATATATAATTAATTCCCATCCAGATTGCCTGAATCGTATGGAAGTGGATACGGGTACACTATATACTTGAGTATTTTAACACTAAATCCCTATATACCAATCGGTGTCAAACACTAGACACCCGTCGGTGTCACACTGGTAGCTGTGAATCACTAACCCTTTATAAGCATGCTTATCTATCCATGACTCGATTACAGGCTATACAATTGATCCATACTATATCATATACATTACTCTCATTCATATTCACTTAACATGTTCATACTAGGTGCACAACTATCTTATATTGCCAATACCAAATAATATTCATTGATCATATAACATAATGTCCATGCACTCATATAAAGCAATATAACATCATCAAGTAAGCACACACTCCTTTGTACATCTTTATATACTTAACACATTATGATTCAATCATGTATGATTAATATTGTATACCATGTCATGTTCAATAATTAAAAAGCATGTATACATTTAATTCCTTTATTAAACTACTATGCCATAGCAACATTTACAAATAATTTCAATTGACAAACATTCATATACTCATTTCATAATGTTAGGTATGAATTGGACAAGTTATAGGAACTTATAATGAAGTTCAGATGCATTTTGGGAAGGAAAAACACATAAAAATACACAAACTATAGGAGGGTAAAAGTGGGAAATGATTCATGACAACCATGGGATCAAAATAAGAATAAAAAGCCCTCATTTAACTTGTTCTGTCGTGCTCGCGATAGTAGCCTCCATCAGGTGCCCTACGAGACTGCTTTTCATCTCAAAATTAAACCAAAAACACCAACATCTAAACTTCATTTTTATGCAAAACTTCCTTCTTAACAATTGTTACCTAGGATGTTAAGTTTCAAATGGGACAAATTTTAGGTCATTTGGAGATCCAAAATGTCAGATATGACCTAAACAACCTATACTATTCTAATGAACCCGCCAGAATAGAAACACTTATGTTTTGGCCATTTTTAAGGGTCTTATAGCCATAATTCATTCATGGTAATTTATGGGATTTTTATAGGTATGGAACTTATGGTTCTAATGGCACAATATTAACTTAATTTGGAGTTCTCAAACTCCGTTTATGACAAAAACATCAAACAGAGGTCTTGTGAAATAAGAGCAGAGTTTTTGTAACAATCCAAATAGGGCCTGATCGGAATCTGCGTGGTAAATAAGGGAAGTAAGGGTATTTTTGTAATTTGAGCAAGAGGAAATTTGGATAATAAGAAATTATTTGTTAAGGAGTTAATTAATTAAGTAATAAGTTAAGTGATGGAAATGTTATGGTGTGCTTGTTGTGTATGGGAGTAGGATATAAGTGGACTTTGGGATTTTTTTTATGTGGTTTTAGTGTGTATGGTGCCTTGGATGTAAAGTGAGTTATGAGAAATATTATGGTGTGAGTGAAGTTTGGTGCATTGGAAGATATTTGTGTAGGAGAAGTTAGTGTGTGTGTAGTGTATGGTGCCATGAGTGGTTAAGTTAAAGTGGATGGCTTGATTTGCTAAGATTGTGACAAGTGGCAAGGGGGTTGGTGGGCATTAAATGAAAAGTAAGAGAGAGGTGAGGAGGGAAGAGTGGGATGAAGCTTCCCGTGGGAGCTAACTCTCTCTTTCTCTTTTCTTCTTCTTTTCGTCCTCTCTCCCTCTCTTATTCCCATTTTCTGCTCTCATCTCCTTTCTTCTTGTGTTATCTTGGAGTTTTGAGCTAAGTTCTTAAGGTTTGAGCTGGAATTTTGAGAGGTAAGTGATTGAGTTTGGATTGGGATTCCTTTATTTATTTCTTGTTCTTTGGATTCTGGTTTTCAATATGGATTTTGGGTTGATTTGAGTGTGTTGTGGCTGGGTTTTGTGCAAGAATTGGAAGCAAGAAGAAAGAGCAAGGGAAAGGAGCAAGCGGATTCGTGAGGGGCTTGGTTTGAAGATGCGTTTTCCAGGTTTGGGATCTTAATTTGAAGTGTTTGGGAGCTGTGTTTGTGGATTATGTTTTACCCCTATTTTTCCTCTTTCGATCAATTCTATCTAGTAATTGCATGTCACTTGTATCCTTGAATGTTTTGTTGGATGAATGCATGTTTAAATTAAGTAGTGATTTATAGTGAAATGTTAGTGATTTAGTGAAGATAGCATGTGTTGTTGGAACATGAGCATGTTATGTCAATGAATTTTGAGTTGGGTTGTGAGTAAATTCTTGATGAATTGATGTTTGATTATTGCGTAAATGCGTTTATTTGGCTTGTGAGTGATGCGGTTTTGTGCAAGTGGCTTGAGGTAAGTGTGTGAGTATGTTTGTTGCATGTATGAAGGATTGTGTGTGAAGGTGTAGGAAAAGTGCAGATTTTGGGCGAATCTGGGCTCTGTCGCGAGGGCGATAGAGTGCGGATTTGGCCCTTTGTTCTTGTAAAGCGCTTTGTCGCGATCGTGATGTTGTCGTGACCGCGACAGAGAGCTTTGTAGGCGAGTTCTTCGCGCGAGCATGCTGCCAAGCGTGCGTGCGAGGAGGAAGAAACTGGTCTCTGTGGCGACCGCGACAGAGTTCGGTTGCACGAATCTGCCTAGCGTGCTTCCTCACGAGCAGGCCTTCCAGCGCGACCTCGCGAGGAGGTACCTCGTGCTCTGTCACAAGCGCGACACTGTCGCGATCGCGACAGAGGCCCTTCCTGCTTGCCCTATTTTCTGAATGTGTTTCTTTTGTGCCACTTTGCACGGTTTCTCACTATTGCATGAAATATGTTTGTGCTTATGACTCGTTATATCATTGTACTAGTGTTTTAATTATGAATTTATTTGATGTTAGAGTCTTGAGTTGAATCTTGTTTTAATTGTGTATTGTCGTGTGAATGATTGAGTGGTCGAGCCTGAAGTGTCAAGGTCCTGGATAATAAAGTGTGCTTAAGAAGGGTTAGTGAGTACAGCTGCCCGTGTCCGCCCCGTTTGGGCGAAGCGGTCGACCTCCGAGATGGTCATTTTTCGTGTAGTGATAAAATGTTTTGAGACTCCGGACTCCCGCGCTACCTTCGGGTATTAAAACTATTTTTGAGGCTTCGGTCTCCCGTGCCGTGTTCCCGTATCCTCCACCATTGAATTCAGGCTATTGTGTTAAGTGTCTAGTGTGTGATTAGTGAAGTGTTCTAATTATTGCGTGATTCTGATTATGATCATTGTTTCATATTATCTGTTTCAACTCTGATATACATATTGTGACTCTTGAGCGGTGTTTATATTTCTACCCTCTGATGTTTAGTGAATTCTGTATGATAATGTTTAATATCTTGCATAGTGTTCTGTTATGTTTGTTCCTCCCCACTAAATGTTATCGCTTAGCACGGGCTTTTATCCCGTGCAGGTAGCGTTAAGGATTTTGGGAGTTTGGTCGAGTTGCTCATCTGCTGGTCGGCCACATAGGAGTAGAGTCTTTATTTTTGTTATCTCCTCCTGTAATTCTTTTGTATGTAATAATTTTATATAGTGGCTTATGTAAATTTTTGTAAAGGAATGATGTAATCTTTTGGGATTGTATTTAACTCTATATTTCGATTATATGAGATTTATGTGTTGTCTTTATCATTATTCTTAGTGAATGCTTTCGCTTAGTGTATGTATGTATGTATGTATCTTGTGAGTAAGCGTCGGTAAGCGTCGGTAGCGCACCCGTCGGCGCCCTTCCAACGGGGGCGGTAGCGGGGGTGTTACAGTTTGTGGTATCAGAGCACCGGTTTAGGCGGTTCTGGTTGTCTTTGTTTGTAGTATGTCGAGTCCTTGTATGAGAGTCGGTTTTGTGTCGTGGCCTAATGTAGATGTGTCTTGTCTTGTGTAGTGTCTAGATGGAGTCTGATCCAAGTGAGAACGTGGGTGAGACGGTTGGTAGTGCAAGTGTAGTGAGAGGTGGACAACCTGCTCCGTAGCGTCAGCAAGAAGAGGTTCCTGGTGTGGGTTTTGGTCATGAGAATCCGGTCCTAGTGCAAGGTTTGCTTCAGTTAGTGGAAAGGTTAACTGCTCCTAAGGCCCCGACTGAGTTATTAAGAAAGAGAGGAGCAGAAGACTTTCATGGGACTGCTATGGATCAATCTGATGTGGTCTAGTTTTGGCTTAAGAGGATAGGCCGAATTTTGCAAGAGATTAGATGTCCTGCCGATCAGAGAGTGTTTTGCGCAGTGTCGTTGCTATAAGGGTCAGCATATGATTGGTGGGAGCTTGTGATGCGCAATCCTCAATGACCAGCTGAGTTGACTTGGGAATTCTTCAAGCAAGAATTTGAGTAGAAGTATATGACGAAGGCATACCAGGAAGCCAAGTGGAGAGAATTCATCATTCTGAAGCAGCGGGGTATGACTGTGAGTGAGTATGATAAGGAATTCAGCCGGTTGAGTAAGTATGTGCCTGAGCAGTTGTTGACGGACGAGTTCATATGTAGACATTTCCAAGAGGGATTGCGTGAGCTGATCAGAGGTCCTCTTTCTGCGATGACGGTCTTGCAACCAGTGGGGTATTATCAGCTTGTGGCAGCGGCAATGAAGTTAGAGGAATCGGAGGTGATCAAGCAGAGAATAGAGAACAAGAGGAAAGCACCGGATGGTTGGATAGGAAGTGGTAAGAAGTCGAGAGGAGTTCCGAGTGGCCAAGGTGGGAAGAGTTCGGTTCCGGTATGTTCGGAAGTCGGGAGTGTAGCGCCACCTTCTAGTAAGGGAAGTGTGATCCCGGAGTACGACCATTGTCATAAGCGCCATTGGGGCCAGTGCAGAAAGATCTCTGGAGCGTGTTTTAGATGTGGCAGTCAAGAGCACATGGTGGCAAATTGCCCAGATCGAAGAGAGCTTCAGGGTCAACCCGAGAGTAGAGACAGAGGTCAAAGAGTAAGAGGGAACCAGAGTGGTAGTGGACGGCCTTCTCAAGCGCCGTCAGAGTCAGTGCAAAAGCCATAAACAAAAGAAGAGTATGTGCACCCGCGAGTGTATGCCTTATTAGGAGAGGATGTAGCGGATCGAGTTGGACCTTTTGGTAAGTTGTGTTTCTAGCCTTTGCTAATAGTTTTGAGTTTTGGGTTGTTGGATTAAAGTGGTTAGCGGGGAAATTTCAAGGACGAAATTTCTTTAAGGGGGAGTGATTGTAACAACACAAATAGGGCCTGATCGGAATCTGCGTGGTAAGTAAGGGAAGTAAGGGTATTTTTGTAATTTGAGCAAGAGGAAATTTGGATAATAAGAAATTATTTGTTAAGGAGTTAATTAATTAAGTAATAAGTTAAGTGATGGAAATGTTATGGTGTGCTTGTTGTGTATGGGAGTAGGATAAAAGTGGACTTTGGGATTTTTTTGTGTGGTTTTAGTGTGTATGGTGCCTTGGATGTAAAGTGAGTTATGAGAAATATTATGGTGTGAGTGAAGTTTGGTGCATTGGAAGATATTTGTGTAGGAGAAGTTAGTGTGTGTGTAGTGTATGGTGCCATGAGTGGTTAAGTTAAAGTGGATGGCTTGATTTGCTAAGATTGTGACAAGTGGCAAGGGGGTTGGTGGGCATTAAATGAAAAGTAAGAGAGAGGTGAGGAGGGAAGAGTGGGATGAAGCTTCCCGTGGGAGCTAACTCTCTCTTTCTCTTTTCTTCTTCTTTTCGTCCTCTCTCCCTCTCTTATTTCCATTTTTTTGCTCTCATCTCCTTTATTCTTATGTTGTCTTGGAGTTTTGAGCTAAGTTCTTGAGGTTTGAGCTGGAATTTTGAGAGGTAAGTGATTGAGTTTGGATTGGGATTCCTTTATTTATTTCTTGTTCTTTGGATTCTGGTTTTCAATATGGATTTTGGGTTGATTTGAGTGTGTTGTGGCTGGGTTTTGTGCAAGAATCGGAAGCAAGAAGAAAGAGCAAGGGAAAGGAGAAAGCGGATTCGTGAGGGGCTTGGTTTGAAGCTGCGTTTTCCAGGTTTGGGATCTTAATTTGAAGTGTTTGGGAGCTGTGTTTGTGGATCATGTTTTACCCCTATTTTTCATCTTTCGATCAATTCTATCTAGTAATTGCATGTCACTTGTATCCTTGAATGTTTTGTTGGATGAATGCATGTTTGAATTAAGTAGTGATTAATAGTGAAATGTTAGTGATTTAGTGAAGATAGCATGTGTTGTTGGAACATGAGCATGTTATGTCAATGAATTTTGAGTTGGGTTGTGAGTAAATTCTTGATGAATTGATGTTTGATTATTGCGTAAATGTGTTTATGTGGCTTGTGAGTGATGCGGTTTTGTGCAAGAGGCTTGAGGTAAGTGTGTGAGTATGTTTGTTGCATGTATGAAGGATTGTGTGTGAAGGTGTAGGAAAAGTGTAGATTTTGGGCAAATCTGGGCTCTGTCGCGAGTGCGACAGAATGCGGATTTGGCCCTTTGTTCTTGTAAAGCGCTCTGTCGCGGTAGCCGAGTTCTCCGCGCGAGGAGGAAGAAACTGGTCTTTGTCGCGAGCGCGACAGAGCTCGGTTGCGCAAATTTGCCTAGCATGCTTCATCGCGAGCAGGCCTTCCGGCGCGACCTCGCGAGGAGGTGCCTCGTGCTCTGTCGCGAGAGCGACACTGTCGCGATCGCGACAGAGGCCCTTCCTGCTTGCCCTATTTTTTGAATGTGTTTCTTTTGTTCCACTTTGCACGGTTTCTCACTATTGCATGAAATATGTTTGTGCTTAGGACTCGTGATATCATTGTACTAGTGTTTTAATTATGAATTTATTTGATGTTAGAGTTTTGAGTTGAATCTTGTTTTAATTGTGTATTGTTGTGTGAATGATTGAGTGGTCGAGCCTAAAGTGTCAAGGTCTTGGATAATTAAGCATGCTTAAGAAGGGTTAGTGAGTACAGCTGCCCGTGTCCGCCCAGTTTGGGCGAAGCGGTCGACCTCCGAGATGGTCATCTTCCGTGTAGTGATAAAATGTTTTGAGACTCCGGTCTCCCGCACTACCTTCGGGTATTAAAACTGTTTTTGAGGCTTCGGTCTCCCGTGCCGTGTTCCCGTATCCTCCACCATTGAATTCAGGCTATTGTGTTAAGTGTCTAGTGTGTGATTAGTGAAGTGTTCTAATTATTGCGTGATTCTAATTATGATCATTGTTTCATATTATCTGTTTCAACTCTGATATACATATAGTGACTCTTGAGCGGTGTTTATATTTCTGCCCTTTGATGTTTAGTGAATTCTGTATGATAATGTTTAAGATCTTGCATAGTGTTCTGTTATGTTTGTTCCTCCCCACTAAGCGTTATCGCTTAGCACGGGCTTTTATCCCGTGCAGGTAGCGTGAAGGATTTTGGGAGTTTGCTCGAGTTGCGCATCTGCTGGTCGGCCACATAGGAGTAGAGTCTTTATTTTTGTTATCTCCTCCTGTAATTCTTTTGTATGTAATATTTTTGTATAGTGGCTTATGTAACTTTTTGTAAAGGAATGATGTAATCTTTTGGGATTGTATTTAACTCTATATTTCGATTATATGAGATTTATGTTCTGTCTTTATCATTATTCTTAGTGAATGCTTCCGCTTAGTGTATGTATGTATGTATGTATCTTGTGAGTAAGCGTCGGTAGCGCGCTCGTCGGTGCCCTTCCAACTGGGGCGGCGGCGGGGGTGTTACAGTTTTCCCTTAAAACTAGGGTTCATACTTTGGTCACAAACTCATGGCAATTCAATCAACAATTTCAACACACATCTCAAATATGTAATGAATGAATGACTAAGTTTTGTAATATTAAGCTTATGATGTATGTGTATAGGTAATTATAGTAGCTCAAGCATGTGATATCAAGAATTATCTGCTGCATGTGAATGTATGGGAAATGAAATTTATTTGTACAGGTTCTCTGCATGGTTATAGACTTTATAAGTGCATGTGATTGTTGTGTGATGACCATTCTCGACTGTTTTAGCTAAGCTAATTATGTAGTTGGGAGAGGGCATTATAAGTTGTGGTATTAGAGAGCCTAGGTTTAGCCTTTCCTGGGAAATGGGTAAACTAGGATGTGTACAGTTGTGTTAACCTAATGCGGACGTCCTTATTTATTGTATCAGGTCGATGGATCTTTCTAATAACTCTAGAGAAGAAATGGCAGAAAATGTTAACCCTCGAGAAGTGGAAGTGTCTGGGTCTGGTCAGTCCAGGCTAGTTTTGGACATGAGGTTCCAATGGTTCCTGTGGAGGCCTTGCTCAAAATGTCTCAGGACATGGCGAGGGTGTTAGCTATAATAACGACACCGAATGCTCCATTAGAATCATTGAGAAAGCATGGGGCAGAAGAGTTTCATGGAACTAGATTGAATGAATCTGAGAAGGCAGACTACTGGATTGAAAAGGTTCAGAGGGTGCTCGAGGAGATAAGGTGTCCTCCTGAGCAACAAGTGGAATGTGTGGTTTCGTTGCTTCAGGGTGCTGTATATGATTGGTGGAAACTAGTCCTAAGGCATCCAATACTTTCAGATCCGGTTACATGGGAATTCTTTGAATGGGAGTTCCGTAATAAATATGTGACCAAGGCGTATAGAGAGGCGATTTGGAAGCTATTCTTGAATTTGAGGCAGAGAGCCATGACAGTGGCTGAGTATGAGAAAGAGTTATGCAGACTAGGTAAGTACGCACCGCCTGGTGTATTAACTGAAGAGTTCAGATGTCAGCAGTTCGAAGAAGGATTGATTGAGCAGATTAAGGCGTTATTGATCTCAATAAGAACGGAGCAAAATGTGAGTTATTATCGGATAGTACAAGTTGCTATGAGAGTAGAGCGGTCATTGGAGATTTAAAAGGAAAGAATGCAAAAAAGGAATCCGAACCTTGGTAGATCTCATTCAGGCAAGAGATCTAGAGATTCCCAAGTGGCACCTCCAGCGAAATTCGTCTATAGTTCAATAAGCAGAGGCAGGAAGCAATTACATTTGGTATTGGCAGAGGTGCATCTGGTGCTAAAAATGAGGTTCCTAAATGTTCACATTGTGGGAAGCGGTATAGAGGTGAATGTTGGAAAGTGACTGGTGCCTGTTTTAGATGTGGGAGCACCGAGCACTATCTAGCAAGTTGTCCAAAGGCTTATGAGCTGGTTGGAAGTTAGTAAGAGATTAGTCGGGGAGATTCTAATTTGCCTCCTATTAGTAGAGGTAGAGGATGAGGACATGGTAGAGGAAGTCAGTCTAGAGGTGGAACTGAATTAGAATCAATGGGTAGACCTTCAGTGGCACCGGCTCGAGCTTATGTAATAAAGGCTCGAGAGGAGCAGGATGCGATAGAGGTCATTGCAGGTATATTTCTACTTTATGATACAGAAATGTTTGCATTAATTGATCCTGGATCTACGCATTCTTATGTGTGTTCTAAGAGAATATGTGATAAGATGCTTGTTGTTGATTGTTTGAATTATGACATGTGTGTAACTAGTCCTCTGGGTAATAGTGTGATTGCCCTTTAAAGGTTCAAGGTCATGTATTTCCTATAGATCTAATTGAATTGCCTTTTGATGAGTTTGATTGGGTATGGACTGGTTGAGTAAGCATCAAGCTGTAGTTGACTGTAGGAAGAAGACAATTGTGCTCAGTAGTAATGAAGGGTATAAGGTGATTGTGAGGGGTGTATGCTCTAATCCCTTAGTTAATGTGTTGTCGGCTATGCAAGCTTATTGATGTTTGAGGAAAGGGTGTGAGGCTTTCTTAGCTCTTATATTGGATTCCAAAAGAGAGCAAGTGAGAATTCAGGATATACCCATAGTGAGGGAATTTCCTGATGTGTTCCCAAAAGAATTGTCTAGTGTGCCACTAGTGAGAGAAGTGGAATTATTTATTGACATTGTGCCTGTGTCTAAGGCAACCTATTGAATGGCTCCTACTGAGTTGAAGGAATTGAAGACTTAGTTGCACGAATTATTAGATAGGGGTTTACCTAGTGTGTCTCCTTGGGGAGCACCAATACTGTTTGTAAAGAAGAAGGATGGAACCATGCGAATGTGCATTGATTACAGACAGTTGAACAGGGTGACAGTGAAGAATCGGTATCCTTTACCAAGAATCGAGGATCTGTTTGATAATTTGAAAGGGGCAAGTGTATGTTCCAAGATAGATTTAAGGTCTTGGTACTATCAGTTGCAAGTGAAAAAGGAGGATATACCTAAGACTGTATTTAGGACTCGTTATGGACATTACGAATTCTTATAATGCCATTCGAGCTAACTAATGTGCCTGCTACATTTATGGATTTGATGAACAGAGAGCTCAGGCCATATCTGGACCAGTTTGTAGTGGTGTTCATTGATGACATTCTGGTCTATTCCAAGAATGAGAAAGAGCATGAGCACCATCTGAGAATTGTGCTTCAGACCCTTAGGGAACATCAGTTGTATGCTAAACTTAGCAAGTGTGAATTCTAGTTAAAGGAAGTGTCTTTGCTAGGGCATGCTGTGTCTTCTAATGGTATTAAGGTAGATCCGGCCAAAATTGAAGCAATTATGAATTGAAAACCACCCTGGAATGTGCCTGAGATTCAAAGTTTTCTGGGGTTAGCTGGGTATTATAGGCGGTTTGTGTAAGGGTTTTCAGTGATTACTTCATCACTGACTAGATTGCTTCGTAAAGGAGTTAAGTTTGAATGGTCAGATAGATATCAATCAAGTTTTGAGCAATTGAAGAGATTGTTGGTGGAGGCACCAATTTTAACTCAACCTATTTCCGGTAAAGAGTATGTTTTGTACAGTGATGCTTATGGAATAGGATTGGGTTGCATATTGATGTAAGATGGAAGGGTTGTGGCTTATGCTTCAAGGCAATTGAAGCCACATGAGCAGAATTACCGGACTCATGATTTAGAGTTAGCTGCAGTGGTGTTTGCCTTAAAAATTTGGCGACACTACTTGTATGGTGAGAAGTGTAAGATCTTCACGGATCACAAAAGTCTCAAATATTTGCTAACTCAAAAGGAATTGAATTTTAGACAGCGTAGATGGCTCGAATTGTTTAAAGACTATGATTGTATAGTGGATTATCATCCTGGTAAAGCTAATATAGTGGTTGATACGTTGAGTAGAAAATCAATTTCAGTTTTGTTGTTGCAGCAATTGAAGTGGAGGTTTACTTCAGATGGGGCTTTGTTAGCCCAGTTGAGAGCTAGGCCTATATTGAGAAATGAAGTGATTGTGGCACAGAAATATGATCCTAAATTGCAGCAAGTTTTGCAGTCAGTTAGAAAGGGAGACAAGACTGACTATTTAGTGAATGAAGAGGGTGTATTATTTTATAAGAACCGGTTATGTGTTGCAAGTGATAAAGGGTTGAGAAAAATACTTCTGTACGAAGCGCACAATACGGTCTTTACTATGCACCCAGGTGGGAATAAGATGTATCAAGACTGAAAGCAATTTTATTGGTGGCCGGGTATGAAAAAGGATGTGGTAGAATATGTTTTGAAGTGCCTGACTTGTCAGCAGGTGAAAGCGGAACATCAAGTTCCACATGGTTTGTTGAATCCTCTTTCGATTCCATAGTGGAAATGGGATAACATCACCATGGACTTTGTTTCTGGATTGCCTTTGACAACAAAGTAGTATGATTCAGTGTGGGTGATTGTGGATCGATTTTCTAAGACAACTCACTTTATACCTGTTCGAATGGACTACTCCATGGATCGGTTAGCTGAGTTGTATGTAAAGGAGATTGTCAGGTTGCATAGTATTCCCTTGTCTATTGTATCAGATAGGGATTCGAGATTTTCTTCCAAGTTCTGGAAGAGTTTACAGATTGCAGTGGGTACAAGGTTGAATTTCAGTACAACATTCCACCCTCAAACTGATGGGCAGTTAAAAAGGGTCATTCAGGTATTAGAGGATTTGCTTAGAGCTTGTGTTTTGGATTTTTCTAAGAGTTGGGATAAGTACATTCCATTAATGGAATTTGCTTATAATAACAGTTACCAAGTGAGTGTTGGGATAGTGCCATATGAAGTGTTATATGGTAAAAAGTGTCGGACGTCGATCTATTGGACAGAATTGGGTGAGCACAAGGTTATTGGCCCGGATTTAGTAAAGGATACTGAAGTGAAAGCGAAGTTGATACAGCAACGTTTGAAAGCTGCTAGTGATAGACAGAAATCGTATGCGGATCTGAAGAGGAAAGACATTGAATTTGAAGCGGGTGATAAAGTGTTTCTCAAAGTGTCTCCTTGGAGAAAGGTTTTGCGATTTGGTAAGAAAGGGAAATTGAGTCCGAGGTTTATTGGACCTTAAGAGTTATTGGAAAGACTGGGATCAATGGCTTACCAGTTAGCTTTGCCTCCGGCTTTGGACAAGCTTCATGATGTCTTTCACATATCAATGCTAAGAAGATATCGTTCAGATGAGTCTCGCATCATACCAGTACAAGTTGTACAAGTTCAAGAGGACTTTTCTTATGATGAGAAGCCAAAAGCAATTCTGGCTAGAGAAGTGAGACAGCTCCGCAGCAAACAAATTTCATTGGTGAAAGTGTTATGGTAACATCACGGAGTAGAAGAGGCGACATGGGAACTAGAAGCTGCCATGCGGGAACAATATCCCCACCTATTTGATTCAGGTATAAATTTCGCGGACGAAATTCTTTTTAGGAGGGGAGAATTGTAATGGCCCAAATTACACTCTAGTAGCTAATTGGTTCAATTAAGGTAATTGAGATGGGATTGCATTGAATTTGTTAATTAAGGACCTAAGTGTATGATGATTGAGGACTTAATTGAGCTAATAAAATAGTTTAACTGGCTAATTGGTGGAATGTACATGTTTAATGTTAAACTAGATTAATTTGTGGCTAAGAAAGAATAACTAAAAGCAGAATTTCTTATATGGGATTAGGGGAAGATGTAGTGGACTCCACGTGGGCTTTGGTGGAGCTGCCAACTCATCTGTAGCCATGCAATAAAAGGGCTTGATGAGAGAGAAATCTGCATCTCTTTTGCATGCGATTCTCGGCTGCTTCTTCTTCATTTCTCTGTAGTTCTCTTCTTCATCTTCATATGTTTATGCTTTCCAAAATCTGAGTAGAAAGTTGGATAGTTGACTAATTGAGCTGAAATTGTTATTAATCAAGGTAAGTATTTGAGTTGAGTTGCTTTTCATCTTCTTCTTCTTCTTTTTCTTTAGACTTGAGTTGATGTGGAATTTGACATTGGTGCCCAATTCTGGAAATTGGACTGGAATTTGTAGTTTAGGAAACAAAGAAAAGCAAAGGAAAGGAGAAAGTGGGGGACCAAGGTACTAATTAACTTCCTAAGGAGCATAGGAGAAGAGGTTTGGGAAAACTCTTATACTAGTGCTGTTCTTGATATAGTTTGACTTAGAATTGGAGGATAAAATGTGTGTGTGTTGCAATAAACATGAGATGTGTGTCTTGTGTTCTATGAATTGAATTGAAGTAATGAATTAATAAGTAGTTGTTGAAAATAAGTGTGTTGCTTTGTTTTGAATGAATTATGGAATAATTATGTAAATGGTACAAGTTATTGATTGGTATGTAAAGTAGTGTGTTGGAAGGTAAGTGTGACGCGCGCCGGATCCCGATGCGCCGCCCGTTCGGCCGCCCGCACGTGGGCGACCGGGGCATTTGTGGGTCCGTTGGCAGCTTGCGATAAATCGCAAGTGCGTCTATGTTGAGCAACACGGAGGTTTCATGGAGTCGCCACCCAATAGAACATTGGGAAAGTTTCTCTCGCCTCGGAGAGCCTAAGACTGCGCTTTTTATCCATATTGAGCCATGAGGCCTAGGATTAGCGCTAAAGTCTCGTGACTCAAGAAGTATCTTGAAGGATAACCTCTAACCTCTCGAGCCCAAAGACCAGAGCTGGGTCCGGGATTTCTCATCTATTTCTACCTCAATTAGTTTATGATCAAATTTTAATATCATTAATTCGCTCTCTCTCCACACGATGCAATTAATCGAAGGCGCATTCATTCATATTTGAAAAGCTGTAAATGATCAAATAGATAATAAAGCAATAAGTTACAATAATACAAGGAGCGGAATACAACTCCCTCTTGTAAATGTGCGAGGCATACATAAATCGGGGCATTGCTTATTCTTGAGGACTTTGGTCCTCGCATGCATCATTATCAAAAACGGGATAATTTATATGTGATGATCTTTATTGGATGAAAATAGGGCGTTGGACCCTTTTTGCATTTTTATACAAAACTTACTTTTATTTAAGTACAAATTTTTGATCCATCTTTGCATTTAACTGAATAAAAAGAGCTTATTCATATATATAAAATAATCAATGAATGAAAAAGCAAGAGAAGATAAATTAAGAGGTTTAAGAAAACTAAACCGGACGAAATCCACCATGCATGGTAGGCAGCCACTCACGCTCGAAATTATCCAAGAGGACCAATATACACTCACAAAGAATTAAGAGATGTTAACATTCATGAAATTAACACATGAGAAATCGAAAAAGACTGAATAGAGATGAAAAATGATCAAAACCATGGAGACAGAACCCACCGACGGCCTGTTCTTGGTTGACCGACGGGCGTCGGTTTGGTTTTTCAACACGCCCGTTTGTCACTCAAGAAGGGGTGTCTGTAGGCGGGTGACCGACGGGCGTCGGTCATAAAGTTGACCCGTCGGTCACCTCTGTCTCCGGAAAACAGAAAGGAGGAAAGGGCCTTTTGAAATCAAAAAAACAAGTTTTATCCAAGAAGGAGATGAGGGAGTCAAAATGAAGAAAAGTAATGGTAGGTATTCAAAACTTTCACAAAATGAATAAATAAATGGCAAATAATTAAATATGAGATGAAAGTAAAGAGAAAATCCGGAATATTTACCCTCAGATAGTTGCCTTGGGTAGAATTTTGATGTCGGTTAGATCCCCGCGCGTTCCACGAGAAAGTAAAAGAATGAAAGATTAGAGAGAAAATGAGCTATTTCACCTCCGATCCTTCAAAAAGTCGATTTAGGACTCCAAATCTAAAGAAAACTAATTAGTTTTTAGTTCCTTTGATCGATTTGATCCTTGATTATGTAAAATTCTTTGAGAAATGTGTGTTTTAGAAGAGAGAGAAAATGTGCTTGAATTTTGGCAGAGTTTCCCCTTCTGAAAAATTTTTCCAACCCTTTTGAAGTGGAAATCCGGACTTTATATAGCCAGACACGACCGACGGGCGTCGATGCGTAGGGGCGGGCGTCGGAAGAATCCTACTGACACAAGGACACTTCCGACGGCCCTGCCACCTTCACCGACGGGCGTCGGAACGGTTGCGTGCCCCGGGAAACCAGGCGGCTCCTGACAGGGGCGGTGACTTTCCGACGGGCGTCGGAAAATCCCCCAAGCCGTCGGTGACTCAAAGCGACGGGCTACTTCCACAGACGGGCTGGCCGTCTGTGGAGGACAAAAAACCCTTTTTGACTCAGAAAACCCCGTTTTCTCCCCCTCTGCCCCTGAAGTGTAGAAAAACCTCATTTCTCATGGAACGCGGGACTAAAACCTCCAACTTCAGCCTCCTGTACAGGCCTCAAACATTGATTTCATCATAGGGTAACCTCTGATCCGGACTGTTCCAGGACACGGTGCTTACAGTTGCCCCCAGTTTTGGGGAAACTAGCGCGCAAGTGCCTAGGTAAGCCAAAACTCAGAGAAAGGTTGGAAAGAAAGCGTACCTTCGACGACTTTTCACCTTCCGTGCCTTTGGCCAGTTAGATCTCATCTCGATCTGGTGAAGAGCGGTGTTTCTTGAACCACAGCTTCGGGGTGAAGAGCAGTGTGGAAACTGCAGCTTCGGTTGGTGAAGAGCAGTGTGGAAACTGCAGCGTCGGGGTGAAGAGCAGTGTGGAAACTGCAGCCTCGGGGTGAAGAGCAGTGTGGAAACCGCAGCTTCGGGGTGAGGAGCAGTGTGGAAACTGCAGCCTCGGGGTGAAGAGCAGTGTGGAAACCGCAGCTTCGGGGTGAGGAGCAGTGTGGAAACTGCAGCCTCGGGGTGAGGAGCAGTGTGGAAACTGCAGCCTCGGGGTGAAGAGCAGTGTGGAAACCGCGGCTTCGGGGTGAGGAGCAGTGTGGAAACTGCAGCCTCGGGGTGAAGAGCAGTGTGGAAACTGCAGCTTCGGGTAGTGAAGAGCAGTGTGGAAACCGCGGCTTCGGGGTGAGGAGCAGTGTGGAAACTGCAGCTTCGGTTTTGGAGTGTGGAAACTCCGACGGTTTCTTCGTTTCAAGGAGATCTTTTTAATCGATGTCTGTGTTCAGATCGATATTTCTCTGTACCTGTGAGATAAAAGATTTCGTTAATTCCTGTTTGAGTAATCATCTTTTGACCTGTTATTGATTATCATTCTTTTGTTGCTTGTCTTGGCTTTCATGCTATTATTATTATCTTTTTTATTGTCATTTTTATCGACACATAAGTAAATAGGAGAAAATACACTTCCTGTGGTGCTATTTAAACAATTAACCAAAAAAGAAAAGAAAAACATGCAAATAATGAGGCAAAAGTTTTTCCACTAAAAATGTCATTTTTGTACAATGCATATACAAAATACAAGAGATACAAAATAACTCCCTGAAACTCAGAGAGGTGTGTAGTCTGAGGGCTCATCGGGATCCTCATCATCCGAGACATGCACGGTCCTTGGCGGAGGTGGACGGGCCTGAGGGGGTGGCGGAGCTGTAGAGGGTCCTGCCTCGTGATCGTGGGCTCGCCTGAACTGAACCTGGGCGTAGCCGTCCAAGAAGGGCTGGGTACAAGTGCCCAGAAACCCTAAGGTCTCGGAGATCTTGTCCCCCAACTTCTTGAAGGCTTGGCTCAACTGAGTGGTCTGCTCTGCGGCGGCCGTCCTCCTATGCTCTAAGCTCTGCTCCGTCTGCTGCCTAAACTCCCTCATGGTCTGAGAAAGAGGAGGGAGAATCCCCTCCATCGCCTGGACGCGGGATCTCAGAGAGTCAAGTGACTCATCAATCATCTGAAGGGTCATATCAACCCTCTGAGACGCCTGGTCCTGTGACGTCCTCACATCATGAGCGAGCTGCTGCCTGAGCTCCCTCTGCCCCTGAGCAATCTGCTCAAATAGCCTCACCTGCTCTCCTCTGAAGGCCTCGAGAACCCGAGCCTGCTCATCTCTAAGGGCATCCATGGCCCGAGCCTGCTCCCTCGCTGCATGCTCCATATAGCCCGCCTGCTCTCGGGATAGTCGCTCCACCGTCTGAGACTGCTCCTGGATAGCAGCCTGCTGGCGATCCAACCTCTCATGAATGGCTCTATCCCTCTCATCCTGTCGCCGCTCAAAGGCCATAAACATGGAGGAGAGGAGCTGGGACAAGTCTGGCTGAGCTGGCTGATGTGGCGCTGGCCCTGGTGGTGGTGCTGAAGAAGTGGATGCCCCAGGATCGCCCCGGGAGTACGGATGGTATCTCTCGGAGGGCTCGCGGGCAGGCCTCTGTACCCTGGTACCCGGCGACGGGGCTGGAGTCGGGGCCCTAGATGCCGGTGAAGAGGCAAAGAGATCGTCCAACGTGATCTCAAAATCAAAATCCAAGGGGGTCCTAGGAGGCTCCTGCTGCTGTGGCGGAGGTACTGTCTGTGACTGAGGAGGTGGAGGAGGCTGATGCTCCGGCTGAGGCTCAGTCTGTGGAGGCTGCGGCTGCACCGGCGGAGGCTGAGGCTGCGGCTCGGGCTGTGGAGGCTGCCCCTCCTGGTGCTCCGGGTGATCAGGGTCTGCCCCCAGGGGTGGAAGCGAGAACAGTCGCCGGGTCTCATGGATAGTCAACACCCTATAAGCCTCTGCCTGGCCTGGAATCTGAGAGATCATCCCCATCTGAACCGCTGCTGCAGCATCTACATGGATCCCCTCCTGTAGAGGTCCTCTCAGCCTCTCGGGGTTAAACCCCAATCCCAACAGTAATCGGGTGATGACTCCTCCTACCATCACCACCGGTGTCGACCCTCTGCCCACTCTGGTCAGGTTGGCCAAGATCTCGTGGCTAATGTTGAGACGCTGGCCTGCCACCATAGCCCAGAGGCTCCAGATCTCGGCCGCGTTAAGCGACCCTGGATTACCAGCTCGACCGAGGTACGAGCTGGAAAGCACTCTGTGCAGATACCGGAGTGCTTGAGACACCAGTACGGTGCTCTTCGCTGTATCGTGATCATACAGCACTCCCGGTATAGCAATAGCCGCCCAATGGACGCGTCTCACCGCTCGCCGCGGGATCTCAACCTCCTCTCCCGAAGGAAGTCCCATAGCCTGAGCAAACCTCTGCCTGGTGATGCTGACATGGTCGCCATCAAACCAAAACTGTACCACCCCCGGGTCAGTGTCTGCACTCTGAAAGCCCGTGTAGCGGAGAGTGGCCAACACCTGGCGGGTAGCCTCTGGGAATGTCTGGAAGGCAGGCTCAAGAAACTCTGTCCAACCCGCTCCCTCGGCAAGTAAATCGAACTCCGGGGCCAACCCGAGGGCCTCTAGAAAAGGGCGAGATACAAAGCGGCTGGCCCGAAACTCCACCTGAGCCAACGCCCTGTACCTCTGAGCGGACTCGTCATCCATCCAAGCCGGGGCCTCAAGCTCGGGCTGGGCCTGTGGTGCTCTGCGTCTGGGAGGCATCCTGTAAAAAGGAAGGAGTTAGATAGCGAAAATCTGGCAAAACAAGCATTATCGAGTTTGTTTTCCGAAATTTAAGGTCCATCTGGGCCTTAACATGGGCAATGGAGGCCCAAAAGAGTAATGACAGATAAAAATAGCAAACATCCCGGCTACGGAAGTATCCTATCACGCCTTGTACGCATCATGGCAAAGGAACATGTAATCCTTACGGAGATAATTAAAGCGAATAAAGATGGGCTTTCTAAGTCCTAAGGCATGCTTCATACTTGGAAAGGTAAATAAATATTCAATTCCAGAATAAAAGATAGAAATTTGGGCAGCACCCTGGCAGGGATGCGCCCAACCTCCTGCGTGAAAAAGTAAGACAAAAGGCCTCAGGCCCTAGCAACATTATATGCATGCAAATGGGGCGCACCCCGGCAAGGGTGTGCCCCCAACAACTCAAAATAGCAGCCTCAGGCCACAAAAGCAAATCATGCACAAAATGGAGCGCTGAAAGGATGCAATTCTAAAGTATCAAGATTATAGAAAAAAGTCTATTCCTATGTGATCATGTAAAAAGTTCGGATTTAATTACAGAATAATATAGAAAAATTGGCAGCATTTCCCCCTAAATTCTAAAATTATCTAAAACTTTCTTAAGGTTAAAAGAAAGAATGTAGAAATAGAAAAAAGTAATAAAAAGTACTAAAGAAGTGATTATTTACTTACTTGTAATCTGGAGAAGTGTAGAAACTAGAGAAGCACAAATATCCGAGCACCGGGTGAGTATTTAATGCGAAAAACTGAAGAAATCGCGAAAAAATAAGAAGAAAAGACTCAAAAATCGCTAAAAACTGCTTAAAAACCGCTTGAGAGAGGAAGAAGAAAGGGACAGCAACGTTTGCGCCGTCTGTCACTCATCCTTATATAGAATTTCGTGACCGACGGGCAGGGCGTCTGTAAAAGCGACCGACGGGCTGGCCGTCTGTCGCGAAATGAATGCAATTTAATGCGCGTGATGAAATGATGACGCGTGTTTCTGCCCGGTGGACTTCCGACGGGCAGGCCGTCCCTATGGAGGGGCGGTCAGGCCGTCTCTGTAGAGAGGCGGGCGGACCGTCTCTGTATAGGGGCGGGTAGGCCGTCGGTGACCTTCCCCTATAAAAACTGCAAGATCTTCTTGTCTCTTCATTTCCCCGCACCTTGGGCTTTTATTCTTCTCAAAAATGCTTTCCTCTCCTTTTCAAAGGATGCACCGTATTCTAGATGACAAACACACTTGGGGAGAAGGCGCCCTTTCCTCTCTAGCTGGGCTGAAATATCTGTGTCGGGTGAAAATCGACCAGAACCTTCTCCTGGCGGCGACCCACTTCTGGAACCCTAGATTTCACGTCTTCCAGTTCACCTATCAGGAACTGTGCCCTCTATCTGAAGAATTGGCTTCCATCCTGGGAGCCCAGTTCCCTCCTGGCGCTCTGCCTTGCATCCCCCGCTGCGGCCTACTTCAAATCCGGGACGTAGCCCTAGCTCTGGGTATATCCCCCTCGGAGGCCAACCGGCTGATTCCTTCGAGTTCCTCCTTTTCTCTGGAGCCACTGATCGAGGCCCTAGATCAATTCACTGACATCCCCACCTATTGGGTAAGTATCACGTTCCTATTCTGCATGGTGAACTTCCTTACTGTTGTTCCAGGAGGCCTGACAGGTGACTTTCGTCTGCTTGGAGTTCTGAGTGACTTTCATCTGGGACTGTCTCCTCTACCACTCGTCTTGGCCGAAACCATCTTGAGCCTGGACGCTGTGAGCTCTGGGTCCACCACAACTTTTACCGGTAGCCCCTTATTACTCCAGGTACGTCATTATTTTAAAGATAGTGCGTCCCTTATGGATTTTCACACTAGCTTTTCTTTGCGGGAGGTGCGTCCTTCCGGATTTTCACACAACCCTGTGCCTTATTTTTGCCTGAAGCAAACCCTACTTACTCCAGCGGTTTTTTTTTATTTTTTTTCCAGATCTGGCTACAGGAAAAACTGAAGATGCTGTCTGAACCACCCCCTCGAGTCATTCCGCGGTACACGCCGAGCCATTTCTTGCCTCGCCGGCGACTGCATGGGTGTGCTGTGACTGGTGAAGGCATTACCAGATTCGGTGAGCTGTCAGATGATGATATCAGTTTTACATCCGCCTGGCTCCCGCTGTCTCATGCGGTCACCGATGGGCCATCAGGTTGCGTCCCCCTCTGCGGCCTCCGCCAGGCCACCTTCTACATTACCTCGCGATGTTTACGGCAGCTGGGGATGACTCAGGATATAGTGAGGGTTCCCCTGTCTTTCCGAGGAGGAGATCTCTCGGTCGCATTTGCTTCCCGGTATCACGAGCTATGGGGTAGATTACCCGTGAAGACCGTCATCCCGAGGTTTGGCGATCATTCTGCGTCCTCAACCAGCGGGTACAAGAAGTGGATCCTCAGCCCTACCTCCGATAATAGGACTCGAGGGCTCAAGCATCTGATCGGCGAGAGCAGCAGCAAGACCTAGCTTAGCCTACATGTGTATTTCTTTTTGTGCTACATTTCTTTTTAATGCAGAACTAGAAAATGACAGAAGTGAAAAGAATAATATTCATCCTTTTCACAAGCTTTGTGTATATTTCCAGATAATTTCAGCATACATGATCAGTTTTGGCATTCACTCAATTGCTTATGCGCTATCAATACATGAAACCAAATTTTAACAGCATCAACTCCTGTTACCGATCGGCCCTCTCGGGTTTTCACGATCGGACATTTTCTCTCATGCCTCTAATTTTTGCACAGGATGCCTTTTTTCGGTTTTCACCCTGTCGAGGCGCCCAATTTTAGCACAGCCGCCTTTTTTCGGTTTTCGACTTGCAGGGCATTTTATTCTCTTCTTTTTATTTTAGTCTTTAGCCGTGGAACCTCTTGAGTCTGTCGACATTGATCGGCTCTTTAAATTCGTTCCCATCGCTGTCTGATAAGATTGCAGCCCCTCTGGACAACAACTTCTTAAGGATGTACGGCCCTTCCCAGGTAGGTCTGAACTTCCCTCTGATGTCTGGTACCCCTGGCCTCATCTGCTTGAAAACCAAGTCTCCTTCTTTTAACGGATGCTTTCTCACCTTCTTCCCGAAAGTTCTTGCTAATCTCTTCTGATATATCTGATTGTGATAATAAGCTTTCAGCCTACTCTCATCTAATAAGTTCAAATGCTGCAATCTTTGTTGCGCCCATTCGGCTTCCGGGATTTGGGCTTCCATGACCACCCTTAGGGATTTGAGTTCGATCTCCACCGGCAATACTGCTTCTGTTCCGTATACCAGGGAAAATGGAGTAGCGCCTGTAGATGATCTCACTGTCGTTCTGTATCCCCACAGGGCGAAGGGCAACTTTTCAGCCCAGTCTTTGTAGGTTTGGACCATCTTGGACAGAATCTTCTTCACATTCTTATTGGCGGCTTCTACTGCCCCATTCGCTTGTGGTCGGTAAGGAGAGGATTTATGATGCTGCACACCATATTTCCCGAGAAGTTTTCTGGTTTCCCCCATAAACTGCACTCCATTATCAGACACTATGTGGTGAGGGAGACCATATCTGCAGATCAAGTTCCTCTCTATGAACCTGGCCATATCCCTCGCGTCAATTTTCTTGAAGGATTCTGCTTCGACCCATTTGGTGAAGTAGTCGATTGCAACTATGATATATCTGTGCCCATTGGACGCCGTAGGGCGAATCTCTCCGATGATATCTATCCCCCAAGCGGCAAACGGCCAAGGAGATGTTAGGTTATGTAGCTCCGATACCGGCAGGTGTCTCAAATCCGCATACTGTTGGCATAACTGACATTGCTTGACATACTTTGAACAATCAGTGTCCATCGTGAGCCAATAAAAGCCTTGCCTCATGATCTTCTTGGCCAATGTCAAACCATTCATGTGGGCCCCGCAGACCCCCGCATGGGTTTCCTCCATTATCTTGCGCGCTTCCCTTTCATTCAAGCATCTGAGCTGAATCCCATCTGGCTGTCTTTTGTACAGCACCCCTTCCAAGGATATGAATTGAGTAGACAACCTGCGTATCATCCTCTGGTCCTTTTCAGTGGCTTCTTCCGGAAATCTATCGCTTTCCAAGTAATTCATGATATCAAAGTACCATGGCTTCCCATCTGACGCCTCTAGTTCCATTACGGGCTTGGTTTCAAAGCTGGGCCCATCAGAGCTCGAAATTAGCACCGGTTTCATGACCACTCCCTCAGGATTATCCCACATTGACACTAAGGTTGCCAACGCATCAGCCAGACGGTTCTCATCTCTGGGCACAAAGTGGAAGGTGCAAGTCTCGAACTGCCCACATATCCTTTTCAGATATAGAACATAGGGGACCAGTCTCTCCTCCTTAACGGCCCACTCACCTCGGATCTGGTTTATTACCAAGGACGAGTCACCAAATACTTCTACATTTCTTGCCCCCAACACCGCCAAAGCTTCTAACCCGAAAGTGCACGCTTCATACTCAGCTTCATTGTTGGTTGCTTTGTATCTCAGTTTCTTAGCAAGAGGGAGCTTCTCACTATCTGGGGTCGTCAGGATGACTCCGACTCCGGCTCCTTTGTTGTTTACCGCCCCGTCAAAGTGCAACTGCCATCCCTGAATAGAAATCGCGCCTATGCTCTCGTCAGGAAAGGTAAATTCGGGGGTGTCCCCTTGGATAGGATGCTCAGCAAGAAACTCGGCTACAGCTCGCCCCTTAATAGTCTTGCGGGTGATGTATTGCACGTCAAACTCTTGTAGCAAGAGCAGCCACCTCCCCATCTTTCCAAGCAAAGACGGTGCCTCCTGCAAATATCTTAAAGGATTCTGCTTGGCTACAGCCTGAACCTTGTATGAGTGGAAGTAATGCCTTAGCTTCCTTGACGCCCAAATCACTGCAAGGCAGATCTTTTCCACTTCAGCATATTTTACTTCGTAAGCCAGAAACTTCTTGCTGAGGTAATAAATTGCAAATTCCGCCCCAAACTCATCCTCTTGAGCCATCATGGCACCCACTGAACCATCCTCTACTGCTAGGTACAGAATAAGCGGTTTAACAGGTTGCGGAGGCCTTAGTACTGGCGGATTTAACAGGTACTCCCTGATATTATCAAAGGCTCTCTGACAGTCTTCATTCCAGACTACGGGCTGGTTCTTTCTAAGCAGCTTAAAAACAGGTTCGCATATCGAAGTGAGCTTGGCAATAAATCGGCTAACATACTGCAACTTGCCTAGAAAACTCCTTACATCTCTCTCCTTCTGTGGCACAGGCATCTCTCTGATAGCTTTCACCTTATCGGGGTCAATTTCTATCCCCCTCTGACTGACGACATGTCCCAACAGCTTTCCTGAAGTCACCCCGAAAATGCACTTCTTGGGATTAAGTCGCAGATTATACTTGTCGATTCGGATGAAGAACTTCTCTAGAGCTTCAAAGTGTCCCTCGCGGGTGGCCGATTTGACCATCATATCATCGACATATACCTCCACTTCTTTGTGAATCAGGTCGCTTAGGATCTTGGTTGCCATCCTTTGGTATGTGGCCCCTGCATTCTTCAGGCCGAAAGGCATAACCCGATAAGCATAGGTACCCCACTCCGTGATAAAAGCGGTTTTAACCCGGTCAGCTATCTTGTTCAGGATCTGGTTGTAGCCCATATATCCATCCCCAAAGCTGTACATCGCGCAATTGGCGGCGCTGTCTATCAATACATCAATATGGGGTAGTGGAAAATCATCTTTAGGACAGGCTTTGTTAAGATCTCGATAATCCACGCACACCCTGACCTTTCCGTTCTTCTTAGCCACAGGAACCACATTCGCCAACCAAGTAGGGTATTGGACTTCCACCAGAAACTTAGCTTCGATCTGCTGTCGAATTTCCTCCTTAACCTTGTCAGCCCATTCTGGTCTCAGCCTTCGCAACTTCTGCTTCACAGGCCTGCAATCTGGGTAAGTCGGGATGGCATGCTCCGCCACGGCTCGGTCAATCCCCGGCATATCCTCGTAGGTCCAGGCAAAGACTTTTTCATGTTTTCTTATCATTCTCTCAAAATTTTTTCTCTTCTCAGGAGTTATATTTGATGCTATTAGAATTTCTCTCGGATTTTCTGAGGTTCCAAGATTGAAAGGCGTTGTGCCAGTAGAATCAATGTCAAAAATTGATGGAATATGATCATGTTCATGCATGTTGAGATTATCAGAAACATCGCACAAATAAGTGAAATGGTTCATCTTATTGATAATATTATTGTTATCATTTACATCATAAAAGAGTTCTGGAATAAAAAGACAATCTAGGCTAGAATCTTCCTCTGCCACTCCCGAGGTTGATGCCGCTGCAGCTTGCTCATTGACTTTCTGATCTAACAGAGGCCCTTCAGGCACGTCAGAAGAAATCTTCAAATCCTCCAGTCCCAACACTAAATCTGCTACCTTCCCTTTTCCTTTTAGCCTGGCAGCTACCATTTTCTCAGTAACGACCTCCTCAAGCTCGCACTTATCCCAAATGATCCCCTGAGTCATGACTTCTTCATCCCAAAAGCCTTCAGCGGTCCTGACAAACCCGACGCTCCAGTCATACACATCGTTAAAAATTTCAAAGCCGGGGACAATCCTCCCATCTACCCACTGAGGTTCATTTTCGCCAGTATAAGCGCATATTGAGGATGCGGGGACAAATCTCTCTGAAATGTGGGGGATCCTGTCTGTTACCCTCTTCTTGCCAAAACCACCTCTGTACCCCAGACCTTTCCGGTTCTTTTGCCCTCGAGTGGTGATCGCGGTCTGCAACCCTTGGGAGCTTCTGCCCAATCCAGCCCCAGGAAGATAGTGCATCTTCCTCATCATATTAACAACAGCCGGGCTATCCCCTGACCCGTGTTCTTCCTTTATCATAGATACATGAAAACCGCTGAACGGCTGATTGGCAATTTCTAGCGCTGAGACCTGGTTCTCCCTGGCCGCCTTGATAGTTACCACCTCCCCTTCGTGCGGGAACTTTATCATCTGATGCAGTGTGGATGGCACTCCCCCTAATTTATGAAACCATGGTCTCCCTAGCAAAGCCGAGAAATTGGCAGGAATGGGCAGAACCACAAATTCAACTTCCACCTCGATAGGTCCTGTCTTGACCAAAGTCCTGAAGGTTCCCGAGGCTTGCCTCCTCGAGTTATCGTAGGCCGTGATAGTCAGGTCGGACCTGCTGAGCATATCCTCGTTTAAACCAAAAGCTTGCAAAGCTATTAAAGGGCAGACGTTGATAGAAGACCCATCGTCCACCATAACGCAAGCAGTGTGCTTTCCGCTAATCTGCGCCTTAATGTACAAGGGTCGGTTATGATTACGGCCTTCTGCCGGTAAGTCGACGTCGGAAAAGATCAACCTCTCCTCGGATCCTCCCTTGATTAGACCCAAAAGCTCTGATGGGGAAATAGTGGTGGCAACTGTGGCTTCAACCAAAGCCTCTACTACCTTCTGCCTATGAGAGGGGGATTGCCTCAACAAATCCCAAATGGATATCTGAGCTGTGGTCTTCTTCAATTGCTTTATAATCTGCTCCTCCTCTGGCCCTTTCTCTGCCACTGGCTGTACCGGCTCAGGTAGCTTTGCAATCTCAGGGATCACCCTTCCACTTCTAGTGACAGCGCCTACCTCTCCCTCTTCTTCATCGGAGCCCCACAGATCAAGGTTTAATCCTTCTTCACCCTCGGTTTCTCCACCGCTCTCACTGCTGGACCAACAATCAAGAGTCGCCACAACTGCTCTCTCCTTCTGATTCTCGGAGTTACCGACAGTAGATTCCTCACTCCCATACAGATCTTGCAGCACGTACCACTCTGGCAGGCTAGATTGGATCATGAACACAGGTGGGGGTACAGCATTATAACCAGGCCTCTTCTCACCTTCTCTCCTCTCAGGGTCAGAGATCTGTTTGCTATCGATCAAGTCCTGAACCGAGTGCCGAAGCGCTTTGCATTTATCAGTGACATGGCCCGAGTACTGGTGGAATGCACAGAATTCGTTGTCCTTATGTCCCGGTTTACCTTGCGTCGGAGATGGCCTAGGAGTTAGAGGACGCAATTTCCCTTCCTTCATCAGCCTCTTCAAGACCCAGGATAATGGTCTCCCTAAGTTCGAAAACTTCCTCGGGGTGGCTACCTCAGTAGCAGACACTTCACCCATTCTTCTAGTGCTGTTACTGGGGCCTGCCGGCCTACTAGCTCCTTGACCGGGGTTAGCCCTTTTGGCAAAGTTATCATTGTTAGCTTTTCGGGTCAAAAACTCCCCTTCTGCTTCGATTGCTATATCCTTGAGAGACTCCCAGTCTTTTAACCCCTTCATCCTCAGTCCCTCCTTCAAATACGGGCTCGCGTTCTTAATGAAAAGACGAATCTGATCTTGGGTGTCAGGCTTTCGGCGCATCTCCATTACTCGGTTCCGCCATCGGGTAAGGTACTCATGGAAGGATTCCCCGGCCTTCTGTTGGAGCAACTCAAGATCTTTCAGAGTCACCTCCATTCTGGTGTTACAGTCATATTATTTCAGAAATTCCTCAGTGAGCAGATCCCAATCCTCTTTAGTGCGACGGTCAAGGCCGTGATACCAATCTATGGCATGAGAGGTCAGACTCAGACAAAAGTATTCCACTTTCTGCTTTTTGGACAACGTGGTCCCTTTCATGACTAGAGAATATTGCTTCACATGTGCAGTTGGATCAGAAGTACCATCGAATTTCGGTACATCCGGCATTTTGAAATTATAAGGGATCGGATCCTCCCCGTCCAGCTCCCTATCCTCAGGATTCATCCCGTGGGCTCTGCCTATCATACGAGCCATGGCCTCGAACCTCTCTTCCATCTTTTTCAAAATAAAATCATCAGCCTGAGGGGCCTTCCCCTTCTCGGATGCCATGCTCAACCTATCATCCTCGATATCTCTATCGTCATCAAGTCTCAGCACTGGCCTTCTTCTCAGCTCTCCCGAAGCCACTGATCTCAACTCTACCGGTGGCGGCCTAACGGGCTCCTCTCGCCTTTCAAACCTTTCTCCCTCAGGCTCGTTCAGTCTTACTGGAGGAGGAGGAGGAGGATTCTGTGGAGCATTCGGCTGAGCATTCTGCTGTGCTAAAGCGGCTAACATATTCATCATTCTACCCTCGAATTCCTCGAAACGGCGGCCCACTTCTTCGGCAATCATGGCCCTGGTGGCATCTTCCCCCCTGGGTGAATTTGCCATCTGAGATACCGTGCCACTCACTTCTGATAAAATCTCGGGCAGACCCTCTCTATCTGACAGCTCAAGAACTCGGATCAGTCGTCCGGTCGGTGATCTAGTCCACCTGGGCAGATCTATGATGGCTGCAGGGACAAAAGTTAGAATGATGCATGAAATGTAGGTACAATGCGTGATCGTGATATGCATCATTTACAGAGCACAAGCAAGCAAGTAGGTCCTTCCACCCTTATTTCTCCCACACACGGGGTCGTGCAGTCTCTTTCCTAGGTGGGATTGGCCCATGGGTTAACAGGGAACCCAATAGGCGCGTATGGTGCGCGGCGAAAAACCGGCAGCATAACACTCCTATGCTAATGTACAAGCGGATGGATAATGATCGTCATATATTCGGACGCTCCATAAATTTTGACATGGCCCTACCGGGGCATGATAGCCTTTGGCTAGGTTACCAAGTGAGACATTTGGATTCGTCCAATACATAAGGATCCATACAGCAAGCATGAGATTTAAGGTTCATATTACCTGTGGAAAGTAGCTATGGCCATTATATGAGCTTTGGACAAGGGAGATGTTACTTTAAGGCTACCCAAGCATGATCCCTGCCGACGGGTCTAGCTCATCACGAGCATAACGACCGATCGGGTCACCATTTTGATATACCATTAAGGTACGTGGCTTGGGCTGGTGATTATCCTTAACACTTCCCCAAATTGAGTGAAAATGAGGAGGTGCTTCGGGAACGCACCGGGGCTAAAAGAGGGACCAAACTAGCGTATTCTAAGGCTCTAATGATATGCAAATGCAAATTTGAGAGGGGGTGAATTTATGAATTAAATTTTAATCATAAATGTTAAAAGAGGTATTTTCAAATCGAAATCTCGAACCATAAACGTCCCCAGTGGAGTCGCCACTGTGACGCGCGCCGGATCCCGATGCGCCGCCCGTTCGGCCGCCCGCACGTGGGCGACCGGGGCATTTGCGGGTCCGTTGGCAGCTTGCGATAAATCGCAAGTGCGTCTATGTTGAGCAACACGGAGGTTTCATGGAGTCGCCACCCAATAGAACATTGGGAAAGTTTCTCTCGCCTCGGAGAGCCTAAGACTGCACTTTTTATCCATATTGAGCCATGAGGCCTAGGATTAGCGCTAAAGTCTCGTGACTCAAGAAGTATCTTGAAGGATAACCTCTAACCTCTCGAGCCCAAAGACCAGAGCTGGGTCCGGGATTTCTCATCTATTTCCACCTCAATTAGTTTATGATCAAATTTTAATATCATTAATTCGCTCTCTCTCCACACGATGCAATTAATCGAAGGCGCATTCATTCATATTTGAAAAGCTGTAAATGATCAAATAGATAATAAAGCAATAAGTTACAATAATACAAGGAGCGGAATACAACTCCCTCTTGTAAATGTGCGAGGCATACATAAATCGGGGCATTGCTTATTCTTGAGGACTTTGGTCCTCGCATGCATCATTATCAAAAACGGGATAATTTATATGTGATGATCTTTATTGGATGAAAATAGGGCGTTGGACCCTTTTTGCATTTTTATACAAAACTCACTTTTATTTAAGTACAAATTTTTGATCCATCTTTGCATTTAACTGAATAAAAAGAGCTTATTCATATATATAAAATAATCAATGAATGAAAAAGCAAGAGAAGATAAATTAAGAGGTTTAAGAAAACTAAACCGGACGAAATCCACCATGCATGGTAGGCAGCCACTCACGCTCGAAATTATCCAAGAGGACCAATATACACTCACAAAGAATTAAGAGATGTTAACATTCATGAAATTAACACATGAGAAATCGAAAAAGACTGAATAGAGATGAAAAATGATCAAAACCATGGAGACAGAACCCACCGACGGCCTGTTCTTGGTTGACCGACGGGCGTCGGTTTGGTTTTTCAACACGCCCGTTTGTCACTCAAGAAGGGGTGTCTGTAGGCGGGTGACCGACGGGCGTCGGTCATAAAGTTGACCCGTCGGTCACCTCTGTCTCCGGAAAACAGAAAGGAGGAAAGGGCCTTTTGAAATCAAAAAAACAAGTTTTATCCAAGAAGGAGATGAGGGAGTCAAAATGAAGAAAAGTAATGGTAGGTATTCAAAACTTTCACAAAATGAATAAATAAATGGCAAATAATTAAATATGAGATGAAAGTAAAGAGAAAATCCGGAATATTTACCCTCAGATAGTTGCCTTGGGTAGAATTTTGATGTCGGTTAGATCCCCGCGCGTTCCACGAGAAAGTAAAAGAATGAAAGATTAGAGAGAAAATGAGCTATTTCACCTCCGATCCTTCAAAAAGTCGATTTAGGACTCCAAATCTAAAGAAAACTAATTAGTTTTTAGTTCCTTTGATCGATTTGATCCTTGATTATGTAAAATTCTTTGAGAAATGTGTGTTTTAGAAGAGAGAGAAAACGTGCTTGAATTTTGGCAGAGTTTCCCCTTCTGAAAAATTTTTCCAACCCTTTTGAAGTGGAAATCCGGACTTTATATAGCCAGACACGACCGACGGGCGTCGGTGCATAGGGGCGGGCGTCGGAAGAATCCTACTGACACAAGGACACTTCCGACGGCCCTGCCACCTTCACCGACGGGCGTCGGAACGGTTGCGTGCCCCGGGAAACCAGGCGGCTCCTGACAGGGGCGGTGACTTTCCGACGGGCGTCGGAAAATCCCCCAAGCCGTCGGTGACTCAAAGCGACGGGCTACTTCCACAGACGGGCTGGCCGTCTGTGGAGGACAAAAAACCCTTTTTGACTCAGAAAACCCCGTTTTCTCCCCCTCTGCCCCTGAAGTGTAGAAAAACCTCATTTCTCATGGAACGCGGGACTAAAACCTCCAACTTCAGCCTCCTGTACAGGCCTCAAACATTGATTTCATCATAGGGTAACCTCTGATCCGGACTGTTCCAGGACACGGTGCTTACAGTAAGCAAGAATGATGCGTGGGAATTTGAAATCTATTTAGGACTTGTAACACCCCTTACCCGTACGTGGCCCTCTATAGAGTACTATGGTTGGGGCACAATGACAAGTAAAGGATGCTACCGGACGGAAACACCTAATAACAGAAAACAAAATTATAAAAGTCCTAAAATCAGAACCTCAACGACATGCACATCCCAAACTTATGAAGCCAGCACATTACTATACACACTAACATATTACATCTCAACCCAAAAGCCACAAAAATAAAACTTAATTGCAACCCAAAAATCAATAACACTTCTATAAAACTACTACTGACTTGTTGGTTAAAGCTATAGCAGACCACTTGAACCAAACTTCGATCTCCTAACCTTAACGTATAAACAACCGTGCTAAGTGATAACGCTTAGCGGGGATACACAAATAATAGACAACCACTCACAGTGGTTGTCGATACAAACACATACATAAGCAATATATATATAAGCATAAAGATATCGGCTAGAGTGAGCACAGAATTACAACATTATTCTTATACGAAAGCTTAAGCAATTTCACACGCATATGCATTTTATAGACCATAAACAAAAATACTTTACTACTTTTTATCACAAATACAATATACATACTTATCATTTGCATTAAATCATTTCATGACGTTACAAATAGCTATACCTCATGAATTCCCGAAATACATTTCGAAAATTGAAATATAAAGTCTAGAAATTCCCATTATTATGAATATTTCAAAAATTATGCAGATTACAGTATCAATACTTAAGTCAAAACATTTCATTTGATCAAACCATTACTTGTTCAAAACTAAACAAAACACTTAACTCTCAGATTTGGTTTGGGCTTGAAATAAATATCCCAAGCTTCCTACATATCCCTATAGTTGGGGAATCAGAACCATGTAGTTCTACAGAAAACCTTTATACACATATATTCCAGAATTAATCTTAACTCATTCCAGAAATCCAGTTGTTTATGTCGTGCTTACCGCTTTATTTCCCTTACTTACTAATCGATATAGAATTACCGTATTCATTAAAACCAACAAACAATGCACATAAATTCCTTACTAGCATACTTACATTAGTTATCCCGGGCTAAGGTCCAGAAGGTAGATGACATTTAAAATACCTGTATTCTCATTTTAAGCATATAAACAAAGATATATGTATTCATAGAATTCATTTACTGAATAATCAATGATAGCAAATATGCATATCAATTACTTCAATGATTCTCTACAAAGAATCCATATAGGTAATCATACTCATAACTTTTGAACAGATTAATGACATGCATTTTTCACATACGAATTCTTATGCAATCAGTATTCATTCATACATGCTTATTTGGATAAACATTATTTACTATATCTCTTTTCATTTAACTGCCATTAGTTTCATATACAAAAGCATTTAGGTACCCGTAGATACCACACAATTCCACATAGATGTCCATGAAGGATCCATAACATATAAGTGCATATAGCACAAGCTCAATGAATATATATATATCATTAAACACATTCAAGGTTTATTCACATATCTTTTTGCAATACATCAAAGAAATTATCATTTTATTCACATTCTTTTACTCTTTAATTGCCTGCTAAGTCAAAGGGGTGGATAAGCGAGTGAACAGAACACATTGGTGTACCCGAGGGTATAATCAAAAAGAAACTTCTTTATTTTCTCATAAAAATGTTTTCACATTGAGGGATTTTAAACAGGATCTGAACACATTGAGGATCGTAAGGACCCAAACGGGGACCTGATCAGGGTCCAGAACAAAGGGGCTGTAACACCTCGGAATGTACTGTAGAAGGATTTGTATATTTCTAGGGATTTTGATGATCGAAATCGTAGGATTTGATGGTCGGAGTGATTAAGTAAGAGGAAAAGATATGATCAGAATTAAGAAAGAAAGAGCTAAGGGCATTTTGGTCATTTTACAAATATGGATTTGATTGAATCGAATAAATAACTATGAGGGCTAATTTATGAGAATGGAGTAGTATTAGACAGAATGTATGTGAGATGTAGTGTCAGGTGTGCCGAAAGGACGAATTTGGCATTAATGCAAAAGTTTCAGCAAGTGAGGCCAATTCCGAAAATTGAAAGGTATTAATTTGGGAGTTAATTGAAGGGGATAAGGATTTAATTGTGAGCCAATGTAAGAAGTATGTTTACATATTATGCCAAGGTAAGATTAAAGGAGAGTTAGTGGACCAAATTGAAGAATTATTATAAAAATCTATTTTGGGCCAATAGGATGGTGCCACTTGGCAAGGTGGATAAGAATAAAAGGTGAGAGGGAGCAGATTTCGGCTCATTCCCCTCTCCTCCCTCACGTTCTCTCTTTCTCTTCTTCTCTTCCTTTTCTTCTTCATCTCACACCAACCTCTCTTCCTTTCCTTGCAAACCCAAGATGTGAATAATGGAAATCGCAGCTCAAGTGCTTTTAATGAGAGATTTGAGATGGAAGGGTAAGTTATGGGTTTTAATCTCTGAAATTTCCTCTTTATTCAATTAGAAATATTAAGTAATATTATGTGTTTTTGCTGAGGAATTGGATGATTGTGAGTGTGGAAGAGTATGGGAGCAAGGAAGTGCAACCCTTTTAAGCAAATGGAGCAAAGGAGTTTGAGGTTTGGGAAATTTATATGATTTAATATAAATTTTTATTTATAGATTTATGTATTGATGAGTTTCTATTTTAAAGTGTATTTTGCTTGAAATTTGATTGGTTGTGTTGATGTGGTTGCGTGGAATTGTTTGGGTTTGGAGAGTCTGAATTTTTCTGGCGGAACTCTGGCCAAATTTCACTGGACCTTTAGTGCTTGTTTTAGTTATAAGTCAAGTTATTGATGTCCAAATTATATGATTATAGTTCCATTAAAAAGATAAGATTCTTATCTAAAATCTTCTTTGAGAGATAGGAAGCCAATTCTTGCCCCAAGATCCTTGAAAATGGTAAACAGTAGGGTGTCTTTGCTTAGACAGGTTCACTGGAGCAGTGTAGGTTGTGTATCTCATATCTGGAGTTATAGATGTTTAATTGATCTGAAATTGGTGGCATTTGAAAGTTAACATCCCAACTAACATTTGACGAGAAGGAAGTTTTGGCTTAAAATGAGTTTTATGGTCTTTAAGGTGGTATAAAGTCGGGGGCGAGAAGCAGTAATGTTAGTCTATTTTCGTAGGGCTAGTGGAGGAGGCTTCTGTCGCGAGCATGACACTTGTCGAGAGCATGATAGAACCTGCTTGCTGAAGGTTTTTCCTTCTATTTTTAGCCCCATGGTTTGGGTGAACCCTTGCCCCTCTTCACCCTTCTCTAGGTTGTGTATTTTGTAATATTTTTCCTTCCGAAATACACCTAAACTTACTTGGAACCTTTTTAGACATATTCATCATATGTTTAGAGCTTGGAAAAGAGTAAATAAATGGCTATAATTTAGGAGTACAAGTGTCTAAGTTTATAAATAAGAATATGGACTTGGTTACATAAAAGCTTAATGAGTCGAATACTTTCGAATATTTACAATATTGACACGTTTTATTTTATGTTAGACAAATTGAAGTTAAATCCTATAAATTGCATTTTGAACTAGTGGAACTACAGGGTTGGGAGTCCTAATTCTTCGGGATACATAGGAATTTTAGAACACTCTTCCAAGTCCAAACCAAAGTATAGGAATTTATTCGAACATGAAAGGTAAAAGACCAGTGAGCTCTAGTAATGCCTTGGTATTCGTTAAAAATAAATGTGGCATGTATGCACAGATTAGTAAAAGTTTGTTGAGCCATTAATTAATCAAGTCTCGAGTAGACTTAGCTATAGTTTAAGAATTTGTATGCGAGATTAAGATTGAATTAGAGGATTGGTTTAGGTGTGTCATAACTGAGACAAAAATAGATCCCTTGTATTTCTAAACAGTTTTTATATGACTGTCTAATTACATAATGATTCTTAATAAATTAAATAGTTTAAGATACTTGTGTTGAAGTTATTGAGTTTAATGCATGAATTTGGGGAAAATAATGTTTATGAAATTATTTATGGACATTATAAAAGTGAGAATATTTTTATGTGAAATTGTATTTAATTGAGGTTTGACAGGAGTGTGAGGCTTGGCTTTGTCACGAGCGTGCGACACGACAGGGGCCACCTAGCTTTCTGTCGCGAGCGCGACTCCTAAAGTGATGTTTTTCTCTGTCACGCTCGTTCCTGTCGCGGTCGCGACTAAGGTTGCGAGCACGACTATTTTCTATGTTATGAACGTATGTTCGTTGAGCTATTTGACATGGGTTTTGACTATTGATTTACATATGGCATAGTGTATAAACTATGATATACTCTACCATGCAAGTTATGGTTGAAATAAATTTTTTAAACATGTAATAAGATTAAGTCGTGATTGAAATGAACAGTGATGGTTGTTTATAATTTGTAGGAGCCATTGCTTCCATTGTAAATGAATTTTTACAAGTGATTAATTATACGATTATAATCAAAGTATACATCTTGAAAATAGTATTAAAAAGATCATGTACATCAAGAAAGGAAAGAAGAATGCATTTAGAGTGCGTTAGTTGAGTAGTGGATAGTTAGGAATGCCTAATAGAGTTAGTGTTGCTACAGGCAGTGTATGATTTGGACCCTGATCAGGTCCCCTGACTAGATCTTCGTGATCCCTGCGTACTGAAAAGATAGTGTTGATACCTTCGGCTATCTATGAGTTATGAGAATAGTGTTGATACCTTCGGGTATCTATGCGTTACTCGTTATCCACCCCTTTGACTTAGCTAGCATTAAATGAACATAATTATGTTAATTGAACAATAAGTGTGAATTGATAAAGATATATGAAAATTTGTGTAAGATTATGCACTCAATGAGAATGTGATCACATTGTACGCTGTGACTTATATATATATGGCATGAGTTTGCGCTTTGCGCACCTATGTGTTTTGGATCCTGTAGGATCCTTATGCGAAAATGTGGTAACGTCTTTGAAAGCTTACATGGTCTAGCTTTGGTTATTTCCTTTTGAAATATTAACATGAGTTAATGTCACGAAGGTAATGCAATAATTTGAAGTAAGTGATTAAATGAAAGTAACTATATGTATAATATGCATCTATATACGGGAACATGAAGTTAGATTATTAGCGACTAGTCATGACTCTTTGATGTGTGAGAATTATTGTAGTTTGAGAACTTTTTATAGGCTGAATACAATGATATGTGTGACTTAAGACATATGAATAATAAGACATGAAAGGCATGTATTGATTAAGATTGTTACCCTATTTTACCTTATGAATGATTATGATTAAAATATTCAGTTTATGATTCATTTTATGTATTTATTAAATGATTTGATTTATGATATTTATTGTGTGTGGTAACTGACGGCCATTGTGAATGGTCGTCCATACTATGTGTTTTCCCCACTAAGCTTTATGCTTAGCATGGGTGTGTATCCATACAGGTTTGAAGTTAGTCGTGTCGCCGAGGACAATCCGCAGCAGTCTGGCCAACAAGTCCGTAGTAGTATTTATTGTTTAGAGGTTTTAGATAATTGTTGTAATGTAATTCTTTATTAGTATTGTATTAAGTGATTGGGATGTAATAAAATGTGAATGAGGAGTGTAATGCCAAGTATATGAATGTCTTTTGTATTATGCGAATGTTTATGTTTGAAAAAAATTATATAGTTCTACTTGTATTATGGTGTCCTGCGTCTTATCGCGTGTAGCATTCTTCACTCATCGTAGCGTACTGCCTATGTTACCATACAGTATGCTATATATGGGTAAGGGGTGTTACATTTAGTGGTATCAGAGCCCAGGTTTAGTTGTTTTTGGACAACTAGGAGTTTAAAGTGTGTCTGTATCTTTTTGTGTTGGCCAAAACGGGTGTCCTCGTTCTGTATTGGTGTTAGAAACTTCAAGTTTTGTGCAAGTTAGGTGTAAAGTTAGAAAGTGTAAAGCTGATAGACAGCATTTTGACTGTTTTGGATTGTTTAAAGTTGAACGATATGGAAATTGGGTATTAACAGTATCATAAGAAATTTGTTAAGGAGTTTCTTCTGGTATAGTTGGAAGTTTGAAAAGAATTTCTTATTTTTAGGGAATGTAGAGTAAGGACGTAAATTATTTTGATTTGAGGATTTTGGTGGCACTCTGTGCATCTGTCAGCCATTTTAATAGGGATTATTTGAACATAAGCATGTGTCAGCATGGGTATGGGAAAGTATATTGCCATTGCATAAATTACATCTGTATCATTTACATACACAAATCATTATACATTCATTTCACTCACATCCCTCATTCATATATGACAAGCATTCGGATTTAACTCAATTAAAAGTGGCTGACAGGCTGTGCTTTGAGTATAAGATCGTTTAGTGGAGATGTTGAGAAAATGTAAAGTGTAGGTTACCATTAGTGTTGAAAGTGAATAAGTAGCTGATATGAAAGGATTATTTTGCAAGTTGAGTTAAGGAGTGGTAACTAAGAGAGAGTTAATAGGCAATATACTGAATAGAGATAATAATTAGTGTAGTTTGACAATTTGAAGTATTAGACATTGTGGTGATAAGATTCTACGTGTATATGTAAGTAGATTAAATAAGGAGCCCATGTGTTGGATTCTGACCAATGATATGATTATGATTGTGATGTAGGTTAGGAATTGAGTAATGACTTGTGGAGATAAAGTTTACTCGTTTTGGTAAGGTAGTTCTGATAAGTTCAAATTCGAATTTGTTTATGAATATTTCCCGTTATAAGGATATTGAGATGTGATACATGAAGGATGTAGTGAATAAGAAGTGATAAATTTTGACCAAAGTGTATAAGTTATTTAATAGTGGAATGTTAATGCCTAGGTGTGGTAGTGATAGGTAATATAGTATGAAAATAATTCGTTGCTTGTGAATTTCGAGGACAAAATTCTTTTAGGAGGGAAGATTTGTAACACCTCGGAAAGTAACCTAGAAGGATTTGTATATGTCTAGGGATTTCGATGATCGAAATCATAGGATTTGATGGTCGGAGTGATTAAGTAAGAGGAAAAGATATGATCAGAAATAAGAAAGAAAGAGCCAAGGGTATTTTGGTCATTTTGCAAATATGGATTTGACTGAATCGAATAAATAAATACGAGGGCTTATTTATGAGAATGGAGTAGTATTAGACAGAATGTATGTGAGATGTGGTGTCAAGTGTGCCGAAAGGACGAATTCGGTATTAATGCAAAAGTTTCGGCAAGTGCGGCCAATTCCGAAAATTGGAAGGTATTAATTTGGGTCTTAATTGAAGGGGATAAGGATTTAATTGTGGGCCAATGTAAGAAGTATGTTTATGTATTATGCCAAGGTAAGATTAAAGGAGAGTTGGTGGACCAAATTGAAGAATTGTTTTAAAAATCTTTTTTGGGCCAATAGAATGGTGCCACTTGGCAAGGTGGATAAGAATGAAAGGTGAGAGGGAGCAGATTTTTGCTCATTCCCCTCTCCTCCCTCACGTTCTCTCTTTCTCTTCTTCTCTTCCTCTTCTTCTTCATCTCACGCCAACCTCTCTTCCTTTCCTTGCAAGCCCAAGATGTGAATAATGGAAATCGCAGCTCAAGTGCTTTTAATGAGAGATTTGAGATGGAAGGGTAACTTATGGGTTTTAATCTCTGAAATTTCCTCTTTGTTCAATTAGAAATCTTAAGTAATATTATGTGTTTTTTCTGAGGAATTGGATGATTGTGAGTGTGGAAGAGTATGGGAGCAAGGAAGTGCAGCCCTATTAAGCTAATGGAGCAAACGAGTTTGAGGTTTGGAAAATTTATATGATTTAATGTAAATTTTTTGTTATAGATTTATGTATTGATGAGTTGCTATTTTAAAGTGTATTTTTATTGAAATTTTATTGGTTGTGTTGATGTGGTTGTGTGGAATTGTTTGGGTTTGGAGAGTCTGAATTTTTCTTGGGCAACTCTGCCCAGATTTCATTGGACCTTTAGTACTTGTTTTAGTTATAAGTCAAGTTATAGATGTCCAAATTGTATGCTTCTTGTGCCAATAGAAAGATAGGATGCTTATCTAAAATTTTCTTTGAGGGACCGGAAGCCAATTCTTGCCCAAAGATCCTTAAAAATGGTAAAAACTGGGGTGTCTTTGCTTAGACGGGTTCACTGGAGCAGTGTAGGTTGTGTAGCTCATATCTGGAGTTATAAATGTTCAATTGATCTGAAATTGGTGGCATTTGAAATCTAACATCCGACTATTTTATGGGAGGAATTTTTGGCTAAAATTGAGTTGTAGTGGGTCATTTAGGCGGTACTAAGTCGGGGGCGAGAAGCAGTCATGTTAGTCTATTTTCTTAGGGCTAGTGGGGGAGGCTTCTATCGCGAGCGCGACCCTTGTCGCAAGTGTGACAGAAGCTGATTACTGAAGGTTTTTCCTTCTATTTTGAGCCCCATGGTTTGTGTGAACCCTTGCCCCTCTTCACCCTTCTCTAGGTTGTGTATTTTGTAATGTTTTTCCTTCCGAAATAAACCCAAACTTACTCAGAACCTTTTTAGACATATTCATCACATGTTTAGAGCTTGGAAAAGAGTAAATAAATGGCTATAATTTAGGAGTACAAGTGTCTAAGTTTATAAATAAGAATATGGACTTAGTTACTTAAAAGCTTAATGAGTCGAATACTTTCGAATATGTACAATATTGACCCGTTTTATTTTATGTTAGACAAATTGAAGTGAATTCCTATAAATTACATTTTGAACTAGTGGAACTACAGGGTTGGGATTCCTAATTCTTCGAGATACATAGAAATTTTAGAACACTCTTCCAAGTCCAAACCAAAGTATAGGAATTTATTCGAACATGAAAGGTAAAGGACCAGTGAGCTCTTGTAATGCCTTGGTATTCGTTAAAAATAAATGTGGCATGTATTCACAGATTGGTAAAAGTTTTGTTGAGCCATTAATTAATCAAGTCTCGAGTAGACTTAGCTATAGTTTAAGAATTTGTATGCGAGATTAAGATTGAATTAGAGGATTGGTTTAGGTGTGTCATAACTGAGATAGAAATAGATCCCTTGTATCTCTAAACAGTTTTTATATGACTGTCTAATTACAGAATGATTCTTAATAAATTAAATAGTTTAAGATACTTGTGTTGAAGTTCTTGAGTTTAATGCATGAATTTGGGGAAAATAATGTTTATGAAATTATTTATGGACATTATAAAAGTGAGCATATTTTTATGTGAAATTGTATTCAATTAAGGTTTGACAGGAGTGTGAGGTTTGGCTCTATCACGAGCGCGACAGGGGCCACCTAGCTTTCTGTTGCGATCGTGACTAGGGTTACGAGCGCGACTCCTAAAGTGATGTTTGGCTCTATCGTGAGTGCGACTAATGTTGCGAGCGCGACAGAGGCCATCTAGTTCCTGTCGCGGTCGCAAATAAGGTCGTGAGCGTGACTCTATTCTATGTTATGAACGTATGTTCGTTGAGCTATTTGACATGGGTTTTGACTGGTAATTAACATATGACATACTGTATAAACTATGATATACTCTACCATGCAAGTTATGGTTGAAATAAATTATTAAATATGTAATAAGATTAAGACATGATTGAAATGAACTGTGATGGTTGTTATAATTTGTAGGAGCCATTGCTTCCATTGTAAATGAATTTTTGCAAGTGATTAAGTATACGATTATAATCAAAGTATACATCTTGAAAATAGTATTAGAAAGATAATGTACATCAAGAAAGGAAACAAGAATGCATTTAGCCTGCGTTAGTCGAGTAGTGGATAGTTAGGCAAGCCTAATAGAGCTAATGTTGCTGCAGGCAGTGTATGATTTGGACCCTGATCAGGTCCCCCGACTGGATCTTCGTGATCCTTGTGTACTGAAAAGATAGTGTTGATCCCTTCGGGTATCTATGAGTTATGAGAATAGTGTTGATACCTTCGGATATCTATGCGTTACTCGTTATCCACCCCTTTGACTTAGCAGGCATTAAACGAACATAATTATGTGAATTGAACAATAAGTGTGAATTGAAAGATTTGTGTCAGATTATGCACTCAATGAGAATGTGATCACATTGTACGCTGTGACTTATATATATATGGCATGAGTTTGCGCTTCGCGCACCTATGTGTTTTGGATCCTGTAGGATCCTTATGCGAAAATGTGGTAACGTCTTTGAAAGCTTACATGGTCTAGCTTTGGTTATTTCCTTTTGAAATATTAACATGAGTTAATGTCATGAAGGTAATGCAACAATTTGAAGTAAGTGATTAAATGAAAGTAACTATATGTATAGTATGCATCTATATACCGGAACATGAAGTTAGATTATTACCGACTATTCATGACTCTTTGATGTGTGAGAATTATTGTAGTTTGAGAACTGTTTATAGGCTGAATACAATGATATGTCTGACTTAAGACATATGAATAATAAGATATGAAAGGCATGTATTGATTAAGATTGTTACCCTGTTTTACCTTATGAATGATTATGATTAAAATATTCTATTTATGATCAATTTTATGTATTTATTAAATGATTTGATTTTGGATATTTATTGTGTGTGGTGACTGACGGCCATTGTGAATGGTCGTCCATACTATGTGTTTTCCCCACTAAGCTTTATGCTTAGCATGGGTGTGTATCCATGCAGGTTTGAAGTTAGTCGTGTCGCCGAGGACAATTCGCAGCAGTCTGGCCAACAAGTCCGTAGTAGTATTTATTGTTTAGAGGTTTTAGATAATTGTTGTAATGTAATTCTTTATTAGTATTGTATTAACTGATTGGAATGTAATAAAATGTGAATGAGGAGTGTAATGCCAAGTATATGAATGTCTTTTGTATTATGCGAATGTTTATGTTTGAAAAAAATTATATAGTTCTGCTTGTATTATGGTGTCCTGCGTGTTATCGCATGTAGCATTCCTCACTCATCGTAGCGTACTACCTATGTTACCATACAGTATGCTATATGTGGGTAAGGGGTGTTGCAGGGGCTACAGCTATCAGAACTCTATAGGCATGCCTATCTATCCACAGATTGACTCACGCAGGCTATACATTTTAACTTTGTCATATAATAATTGTAACATTTCTTTATTTTCATGTGAGTTCATACATTCATAAACATGCATATCATTAGCACAAATCACACTTATCCCATTTCCAAACTAATCATGTATTCTTTCACAGGCTGCAAATTCATATGAACATAATAAACATATGTATGTTATTAGGCATCGTGCACTCATTTAGACTTAACTAATACATTTACATTTCTTTACACATATACGTTCGTTATTATTAAACTTCATGTATTTCAATTATTACCATACATAGGAGCATGTATAGAAACGTTAGAACAATTCATATTCTAAGGACTCGTGCTTGATGTCACGACTCGTGACACTAGATGCACAAGTCGTGCCAGCCCTCAGGACTCGTGAGGGAGCTTCACGAGTCGTGCCTGCCTTCAAGACTCGTGCGGGAGCTTCACGAGTCGTGCCATCCTCACAACTCGTGAGGAAGCTTCAGAAATCATGTTGAGCCAATGTCCAGAGAGCAATTACACGGCGGTATGGAAATTCCTTGCCGCCGTGTGGCTCGATGGACCTACAAAATATCAATTCAGAATGCATTCACACGGCGGTATGGAAGTCCTTACCACCGTGTAAAGCAACTAAAACCCAGAAAAATGTAAAAATCATGAAAAGCCATACCTGTAACGCCCCAATGCCCCTTGGGAGGATAAGGGAGTGCTACACGACAAACACGCTATAGTTAAATTCAATTAACATCACTAATCCACTTATCATCCTTTAGTCAATATTATTAACATTATGTCCAATAATTATTTCCTTTCACTACCACTATATGATCACTATACCATACACTAGCACTTGTTCACTATTGGTTACTGTTTAGGTTACAAATTACATATTACAATACAGAATTAAATGGACACAACTATACATGCTTTACTTATACAAAATCGGAATTACAATAACATATCATCATTACAATACCATAACCTACTAACAACTCCCAGCTCTTAGAGTGTATTAATTGAACCTTACTAGTACTTTGATAATTGTTAGGAATAATTGTGGCCCATTTGTGTAAGACCGACAAAAGTCTGCGAGTCTTTAATGATTCAAGACTTGAGGAGATTTATTTATGGTTTAGAATTTATATGAGATGTTAAGAAAGAAGTAAATAATGGAATTAAGTGTGTCGTAAATAGAAATTGAAATGAATGTTTCGTATCTCAAATGATTTTTAATTTGATTATTTAATGACGGAATGATTCATAATCAACTGAGTAGTTGGGATACTTGTGTTGGAATTCTTGAGTTCTATGTACGAATTTAGGGAAAATAATGTTCAAGAAAATTAGTTATGGACATGACAAAAGTAAGTATGTTTCTATGTGAAGTGTATGCAAGTGAGAGAAGAAAGAAGGATGCTGGTTAGCTTTGTCGCGAGCGCGACAGAGATCATCTGGTTTTATCGTGGTCGTGACTCAGGTCGCGAGCGTGATTCCTAGTGTATGGTTGGGCTCTGTCGCGAGCGCGACAGAGGCCATTTAGCTTTCTGTCGCAATCGCGACAGGGGTCGCGAGCACAACTCTTTTCTATGCCATGAATAGATGATTGATTGAGCTATTTGACATGAGTTTTGGCTTGTGATTCACATGTGACATAGTGTGTAATTTAAGATGTGCGATACCATGCAAGTTATAGTTGTAATAATTTGTGGAGCATGTATTAAAATTAAATGTGATTATAATTAAAGGTTACGGATTGTTATAATTACGTGAACCATTGTTTTTATGAACAATTTATGTATCGGATTATTATGCGATTATAATAAAAGTATGTACTTTTGAAAAAGATTTTATATTATGGCATGAGCATTTCTAAAAGAAACAAGTAAGTATTAGCCTGCATTAGTCGAGTCGTGGATAGTTAGGCATGCCTAATAGAGTTACTGTTGCTGCAGCTACCGAATGATTTGAACCCTGATCAGGTCCCCCGACTGGATCTTCGTGATCCCTTTGTACCGAATCTACGCGAAAATGTTTTTGGAACAAAGTCAAAAGATTATTTTGATACCCTTGGGTATCTATGAGTTATGAGAATAGTGTTAATACCTTCGGGTATCTATGTGTTACTCGTTATCCACCCTTTTGACTTAGCAGGCATTAAACAAGCATAAATATGTGAACTGAATGATACGTGTGAAATGATAAAGATATGTGAAACTTTGTGTAAATTTATGCACCCAATGAGAATGTGATCACCTTGTACGATGTAACTTATACATTGGCATGAGTTGCGCTTCGCGCACATAAGTGTTTTGGATTCTGTGGAATCTCTATGCGTAAATGTGGTAATGTCTTTAAAAGTTCATATGCTTTAACTTTGATTATTTTCTTTGTAATAGTAACATAAGTTAATGACACGATAGTGATGTAACAATTTGAAGGAAGTAATTAAACGAAAGTGATTATATTTATGCGATACATTTATATGCTTTGAATTTGAAATTAGATTATTAGCAGCTTAATCATGACCTTCTTGTTATGTGAGAATTATTGTAATTAGAGATCTGAATAAAATTATGCGTATGACATGCAATATATGACCAATTATGTAAATATATGTTAAATGATTTGATGTTGGTTATTTATTGTGTGTTGTGACTGACGGCCATTGTGAATAGTCGTCCATACTATGTGTTTTCCCCACTAAGCTTTGTGCTTAGCATGGGTTTTTATCCATGCAGGTTTGGAGTTAGTCGTATCGCCGAGGATAATCCACAACAGTCTGGCCATTCAGTCTGTAGTAGTAGCTAGTGCTTAGAAATTATAGTCCACCTGTAACACCCCCTTCCCATACGTAGGCGATCCCATCCGAGAAGGAGTGAGAAGCCGTATGAGTAAAGGTGCCACCAAGCAAATACAAAGTAAAACATACATTCCTTCATAATCTACATTCAGAAATACATAATAATTAAAAACTTTATAGAAAAAGAAAGCACAGGCTGATCATGCATTACTATAATAAACTATTACAATAATGTTCTGATCAGCAAGCTGATACAAAAATAATATTACATAACCCAAAATATAGATACAAAAGCGGAAGCTGATACAAAACTGATACATGAGAGTTCTATACAAAAAGAATCATCACTGATACAAAAATAGCCCTACACTAAAAACTCTTCTGTGTTGGCTTGATGACGGCGACTCTCACAAGGCAAAACTCCTTCCGCACCTGCACGGGTAAACACACCGTGCTAAGCGATAAACGCTTAGTGGGGAAAACACACATAAATTATGGACGGCCATTCACAATGGTCGCCTAAACATGTCACATTCAGAATGGTAATATGCAAGGGTTAGCATAATACATATAAACGTATTCACGTATAAAGGCCATATAGTCAATATCTCACAATCATATTCATTACAGAATAATCCAGCATGTGTTTTATCATTAACTCATTCAGAAATTCCATGTGGTAGTCAAATCAGATCAGAACAATTCTAATTAACAAATAGAAACACCTGCTGACTCTAGACAGTAGATAACGAGTATACAAACAGTACTTTTCGGGTACGAGCCGATTACAGACAGTACATTACGGGTACGAACCGATTAAACCATCTTACTTTACTTTCACAGATAAATTCAAAAGGGACCTTAAACAAGATCCAATACAGAAAAGGGTTCGCGAGGAACCAAACGGGGACCTGATCGGGGTCCAAACAGAACTATGGGCTGCAGCTAACAGACTCTATTAGGCATGCCTAACTATCCACTTACTCGACTCTAGCAGGTTATGCGACATTCAAATCACATTTCAGAGTACAGAATATAATTCATCAGAAAATCATGGTATCACGCATATCGAAGAATCAAACAGTAAGACATGCATTATACAACAGTAAAGTCCATTCAGAAGAAATACCAAATTCATTTCTGAGTTAAAAACTAGGAAATTTCGGAAAAATGAGCTGAACGGAGGAACGGGCGAGATTGGCTGGTCACGAGGCGTGACTGACCTTCCCAACAGGCAGGTCACGCGACGTGACCGAGGGTCACGCGACGTGACTTGCTTGTTCCTCGCCGGTCACGTTGCGTGATCTTCGCAAATCACGCAACGCCCTAGCAGGTCACGGCGTGACTGGACGTCACGTCTCGTGACGTGCTACTCTCCTCGCAGATCACGTCGCGTGATCTCGCAGATCACGCAACGTCTTCGCAGGTCGCACGACGTGACCGATGATCACGTCGCGTGACTTGCTTGTTCTTCAGCTGGTCACGCGACTGGCTTCTCAGCAGGCAGGTCACGGCGTGACCGAGGGTCACGTCTCGTGACTTGCCTTCTTCCGTAGCGAGTCACGCGATAAAGAAGAACTCAACAGTAAATCGATTTTCCAGAATTTCCAGAACAAAGAATTCAATCCCAATTTGATTTAAAACCATACAAACCTGTTTTTACCTTCCAGAAATTATCTCAAACAACATAGGCAACAATTATACAACTCAATTCATCAACTAATTAATCAAATCAAATCAAGAACATATGCATTCAAACTTACAAGAACATAAACCCTAGAATTTTACAGTAGAATCAAAATCACACAATTTCACAAATAAACATTCCCAAACCTGGATTCTAAGCTTCTAACACTTAGTCCCACTGCTCCCAGCAACCTCTTTGCCTTTGGGATCGCGTGGAGCCTCAGCTAGAACACAAACACAGTAATGAACATCAACATGCAACCCTAAATTAAAACTCAACCTAAAGAAGAAGATGAAGATGTAAAGTGACAGTAAAACAAAGACAAAATATGCACTTACCGAGCTAGGAGTAAGAGTGACCAATTTCCACAACCACACTTATTTAACAGATAGCAAGTAGTAATTAGGAAAGGGAAAAGGGAGAAGAAGATGAAGGTTGAAGGGAAAAACGTGAATCTGATTTCCTTTCACTCTTCCTTCATTTCTTTCTTTATTTTCCTTAACCTAATACACATGTCATTTTCTTGGTGGTGGAACTTACTCACTCACACCCTAACTCCACACACAACACTCACACATAATGCATTCCTAATTAAAACACCCTATAAAGGTATGCTCTAATGTACACAATTAATTCCTAACTAATTCACACACTAATGTCATGTATGCACCCACATAATAATAAACCCCAAAATCATACTTTTTACTGAAATACCCTTATGACATACTGAACACATGCGAATGCTTACACATACAGACAAACAGACAGACAGACAGGCTCATTCTACTAGGGGGCAAACGGGGTGTGACAACTCTCCCCTACTAATAAGAATTTCGTCCTCGAAATTCTCACCTGAACTGAAAAACTGTGGATACTGAGCTCTCATCGACTCCTCTGGTTCCCAAGTCACTTCCTCGACTCCATGATGGATCCACAACACTTTAACCAAAGGAATCTGCTTATTTCTCAACTGCCTCACCTCTCGGGCTAGAATAGCTCGCGGTTCCTCATCATAAGAGAAGTCTGGCTGAACCTAGATATCCTGAACTGACAGAACATGAGAAGGATCTGATCTGTACCGACGAAGCATCGAAACGTGAAACACATCGTGCAACTTTGCTAACTCCATCGGTAACGCCAATCTGTAGGCTACAGGTCCCACCTTAGCCAAAATCTCATAAGGTCCAATGAAACGAGGACTCAGCTTACCCTTCTTTCCAAATCGAAGCACTCTCCTCCAAGGAGAAACTTTAAGGAAAACTTTGTCCCCGATCTCAAATTGCACGTCTTTCCTCTTCAAATTGGCATAAGACTTCTGTCGATCCTTGGCTGCCTTCAAATTCCGCTGGACTACTCTGATTTTATCTTCAGTATCTCTAACCAAGTCTGGTCCAATCATAGATCTCTCGGATAGCTCTGTCCAACAAATCGGAGTCCTACACTGACGACCATACAAAGCCTCATATGTTGCCATACCAATACTCGACTGAAAACTGTTGTTGTAGGCAAACTCCATCAACGACACATATCTGTCCCAGCTACCCGGAAAATCCAAAGAACAAGCTCTCATCATATCCTCCAGAATCTGAATAACTCGCTCTGACTGACCATCGGTCTGAGGATGAAACGTTGTACTGAAGTTCAACCTAGTGCCCAAAGCTCTCTGTAACTCCTTCCAAAACTTGGAAGTAAACCTCGGATCTCGATCTGACACTATGGACAAAGGCACACCATGCAACCGAACTATCTCATGCACATAGATACTGGCTAATCTGTCCATGGAGTAATCCACTCTAACTGGCAAGAAGTGAGCTGATTTCGTAAGCCGATCCACAATAACCCAAACCGAATCATGCTTCCTCTGAGTCAAAGGCAAACCAGAAACAAAGTCCATGGCGATATCATTCTATTTCCACTCAGGAATGGATAAAGGCATAAGCAAACCCGAAGGAACCTGATGCTCAGCCTTTACCTGCTGACAAGTCAAGCACTTGGAAACAAAATCTACTATATCACGCTTCATACCGGACCACCAATAGAATTGCTTCATGTCTCTATACATCTTCTCACTGCCCGAATGCATAGTAAAGACTGAACTATGCGCCTCACACATGAGCTGTCTCCTCAAATCCTCAGATTCTGGCACACACAAGCGATCTCTGAACATAAGTACCTCATCCTGAACTATGAACTCTGATGGCTTACCCAATCTGACCTCATGCACAAACTGCTGAAGCCTCACATCATCCCTCTGAGCATCCACTATCCTCTGTCTCAAAGTAGGCTTCACACGCAACTGGGCAAGCAAAGCCCCATCTGAACCAAATCGCCATCTGAATCGCCTCAAGATCAAAGCTGAAACAGACTTCCGACTCAAAGCATCGGCGACTACATTGGCCTTACCAGGATGGTAATCCACAATGCAGTCATAGTCCTTAAATAACTCAAGCCAACGCCACTGTCTCATGTTCAACTCTTTCTGTGAAAGGAAGTACTTCAAACTCTTGTGGTCCGAGAAGATCCTACACTTCTCCCCATACAGGTAATGACGCCAAATCTTCAAAACAAAGATCACAGCTGCTAGCTCAAGATCATGCGTCGGATAGTTCCTCTCATGTGGCTTCAACTGACGAGAAGCATAAGCCACTACTTTACCTTCCTGCATCAGCACACATCCAAGACCAACTCCAGAAGCATCACTGTAAATGACAAACTCCTTACCCGAAATGGGTTGAGTAAGGATAGGAGCCTCAACAAGCAACTGCTTTAACCGATCAAAACAAGACTGACACCTGTCTGACCACTCAAATTTGACTCCTTTCCTCAACAATCTAGTCATAGGAGCAGCAATCACAGAAAATCCTTTAACGAACCGACGGTAGTAACCTGCTAAACCGAGGAAACTCCTCACTTCCTGAACATTTCGAGGCGCTTTCCAATCAACTATCGCCTCAATCTTGGCTGGATCTACCTGAATACCTCTAGCTGAAACAATGTGACCCAAGAATGATACTTCTCGAAGCCAGAAATCACACTTGCTAAGCTTAGCAAACAACTGATGCTCTCTCAACATCTGAAGGACTAATCGGAGATGCTCCTCATGCTCACTCTCATCCTTGGAATACACCAAGATGTCATCAATGAACACTACTACAAATCGATCTAAGTATGGCCTAAACACACGATTCATCAGATCCATAAAAGCCGCTGGAGCATTTGTCAAACCATACGGCATCACAAGAAACTCATAGTGGCCATACCTAGTCCGAAATGCAGTCTTCACCACATCTGCATCCTGAACTCGAAGCTGGTAGTACCCTGATCGAAGATCTATCTTGGAAAAGACACCTGCCCCTCGAAGCAGATCAAACAAGTCTTCAATCCTAGGCAGTGGATACTTGTTCTTCACTGTAACTTTATTAATCTGGTGGTAGTCAATACACATCCGCAGGGATCCATCTTTCTTCTTGACAAACAGCACTGGAGCTCCCCAAGGAGATATGATAGGTCGAATAAACCCCTTATCCAATAACTCTTGTAACTGAGATTTAAGTTCCCTCAACTCTACAGGAGCCATCCGATAAGGTGCTCTCGAAATAGGTGCAGTACCTGGCATAATCTCAATGGACAACTCAACCTCTCTCTCAGGAGGCAAACCAGGCAACTCGCTCGGGAACACATCACTAAACTCCCGCACCACAGGGATGTCCTCAATCTGAACCTGATCCCTCTTAGAATCTAACAGAACTGCTAGAAAAGACTCACAACCTTTCCTGATGAATCTCTTAGCTTGCATCGCAGAAATCACATTATTCAACGAACTAGCACCCAAACCTTTCAGAAACACAAGAGACTGACTTCTATCCCGAAGTACAACTGTCTTCCTATGGCAATCAACTACAGCCCGATGCTTACCCAACTAGTCCATACCCAGAATCAAGTCAAACTCTCTGAAGGGTAACTCAATAAAATCCACTGGAAGCACAGCTCCCTCAACAATCAGAGGACAACTCCTAAAAACTCTACTCACACTGACACTATGCCCTAATGGACTGGTCACACAAATCTCATAATCTAACTGATCAACAGAATGCAATTTATCAACAATTTTATCCGTGCACAAGTATGAGTGTGTGGAACCAGGATCAATTAGAGCATATAACTCAGTGTCATGGAGTAGGAACTTACCAGCAATAACATCAGGCGCATCCTGCTCATCTCTGGCTCTCATAGCATAAGCTCTAATGGCAGCCTGAGGAGGACGCTCAACAGTCTCAGAAGCAGCTCCATCTCTATGCCGTCCACCTCGACCTCTACCTCGGCCTCTACCTCGGGTAGCCTGAGAAGCATTCGAACCAACCCTACTAGCTCCTCCCTGAGGTCCTGAATCCTCAATCGACTGGGGACAACTAGCCACACGGTGCTCAGTGCTCCCACATCTAAAACATCCCCCAGTGAGCCACCTACACTCACCCCGGTGAGCCTTGCTGCAATTCTCACAAATAGGTATGGCATCAGATTTACCTCCCCTACCGGAACCTGACACAGCTGCAGAACCCTAACGTCTACCTCTAGAAGCCGGACCAGATGCTGACTCATTCTGTGGGTTCCTCGATCTCTTACTCGAAGAAGATCCTCCACGAGAAGAACTCCTCCTCTGAGCTCTCTCTCGCAACACAGTCTCTGATAACTCTGCTCTCACTGCAGCCTCCACAATCTGATAGTAGCTAACCCCAGGTATACACATCAAGGAAATCAAAGCAATCTTCAGAGACTCATTTAACCCTGCCTCGAAATGCTTGCATCTAAAGTCATCAGTCATAACTCCTCGTGGGGCATAGCGAGATAACCTGTTAAACTCCTTCTCATACTCAGCTACAGACAAAGCCCTCTGCTTCAAACTCAAAAACTGCGCCCATCTCGAATCTCTATAAGTCTGAGTAATGTACTTCTTTGTGAACTCACCCTCAAAGAACTCCCAGGTAATCGGATCCGGTAACTGAGGATACCTGTAAACCAATTCCCACCATTCAAATGCAGACCCTTGCAGAAGAACTAATGCACACTCTACCTGCTGATCGGGAGGACACCGAATCTCTCTCAAAGCACGCTTGACTTTATCTAACCATTTCTCTGCCAACTCAGACTCATTCAAACCTGTACCATAGAAATCCTCAACTCCTGCCCTTCTCAAATTCTCCATAGGTGCTCTAGGAGCAGTCACTCTCTCCAAAACCCTAGCCATGTCCTGATGCAGTCTGAACATAGCCTCAAAGGGAATGGCTGCGGCCTCGGGCTGGACCCTAGCATGCTGAGCCGACACAGTAACAGAAACAGACGGATCTATAGCTGGAGGATTTACACTCTCGGCGGATTCCTCACGCGCACCATGAGCAGAATTAGAAGCCATCTAAACAAACAAGAAACAACCGTATCAGCCAACACAGATCTAGACACATACACATCTAAGAAACTCAAAACAATCACAACAACACCCAGAAACGCCTAAACCTATGCTCTGATACCACAAACTGTAACACCCCCTTCCTATACGTAGGCGATCCCATCCGAGAAGGAGTGAGAAGCCGTATGAGTAAAGGTGCCACCAAGCAAATACAAAGTAAAACATACATTCCTTCATAATCTACATTCAGAAATACAGAATAATTAAAAACTTTATAGAAAAAGAAAGCACAGGCTGATCATGCATTACTATAATAAACTATTACAATAATGTTCTGATCAGCAAGCTGATACAAAAATAATATTACATAACCCAAAATATAGATACAAAAGCGAAGCTGATACAAAACTGATACATGAGAGTTCTATACAAAAAGAATCATCACTGATACAAAAATAGCCCTACACTAAAAACTCTTATGTGTTGGCTTGATGACGGCGACTCTCACAAGGCAAAACTCCTTCCGCACCTGCACGGGTAAACACACCGTGCTAAGCGATAAACGCTTAGTGGGGAAAACACACATAAATTATGGACGGCCATTCACAATGGTCGCCTAAACATGTCACATTCAGAATGGCAATATGCAAGGGTTAGCATAATACATATAAACGTATTCACGTATAAAGGCCATATAGTCAATATCTCACAATCATATTCATTACAGAATAATCCAGCATGTGTTTTATCATTAACTCATTCAGAAATTCCATGTGGTAGTCAAATCAGATCAGAACAATTCTAATTAACAAATAGAAACACCTGCTGACTCTAGACAGTAGATAACGAGTATACAAACAGTACTTTTCGGGTACGAGCCGATTACAGACAGTACATTACGGGTACGAACCGATTAAACCATCTTACTTTACTTTCACAGATAAATTCAAAAGGGACCTTAAACAAGATCCAATACAGAAAAGGGTTCATGAGGAACCAAACGGGGACCTGATCGGGGTCCAAACAGAACTATGGGCTGCAGCTAACAGACTCTATTAGGCATGCCTAACTATCCACTTACTCGACTCTAGCAGGTTATGCGACATTCAAATCACATTTCAGAGTACGGAATATAATTCATCAGAAAATCATGGTATCACGCATATCGAAGCATCAAACAGTAAGACATGCATCATACAACAGTAAAGTCCATTCAGAAGAAATACCAAATTCATTTCTGAGTTAAAAACTAGGAAATTTCGGAAAAATGAGCTGAACGGAGGAACAGGCGAGATTGGCTGGTCACGAGGCGTGACTGACCTTCCCAACAGGCAGGTCACGCGACGTGACCGAGGGTCACGCGACGTGACTTGCTTGTTCCTCGCCGGTCACGTTGCGTGATCTTCACAAATCACGCAACACCCTAGCAGGTCACGGCGTGACTGGACGTCACGTCTCGTGACGTGCTACTCTCCTCGCAGATCACGTCGCGTGATCTCGCAGATCACGCAACATCTTCGCAGGTCGCACGACGTGACCGAGGATCACGTCGCGTGACTTGCTTGTTCTTCAGCTGGTCATGCGACTGGCTTCTCAGCAGGCAGGTCACGGCGTGACCGAGGGTCACGTCTCGTGACTTGCCTTCTTCCGTAGCGAGTCACGCGATAAAGAAGAACTCAACAGTAAATCGATTTTCCAGAATTTCCAGAACAAAGAATTCAATCCCAATTTGATTTAAAACCATACAAACCTGTTTTTACCTTCCAGAAATCATCTCAAACAACATAGGCAACAATTATACAACTCAATTCATCAACTAATTAATCAAATAAAATCAAGAACATATGCATTCAAACTTACAAGAACATAAACCCTAGAATTTTACAGTAGAATCAAAATCACACAATTTCACAAATAAACATTCCCAAACCTGGATTCTAAGCTTCTAACACTTAGTCCCACTGCTCCCAGCAACCTCTTTGCCTTTGGGATCGCGTGGAGCCTCAGCTAGAACACAAACACAGTAATGAACATCAACATGCAACCCTAAATTAAAACTCAACCTAAAGAAGAAGATGAAGATGTAAAGTGACAGTAAAACAAAGACAAAATATGCACTTACCGAGCTAGGAGTAAGAGTGACCAATTTCCACAACCACACTTATTTAACAGATAGCAAGTAGTAATTAGGAAAGGGAAAAGGGAGAAGAAGATGAAGGTTGAAGGGAAAAACGTGAATCTGATTTCCTTTCACTCTTCCTTCATTTCTTTCTTTATTTTCCTTAACCTAATACACATGTCATTTTCTTGGTGGTGGAACTTACTCACTCACACCCTAACTCCACACACAACACTCACACATAATGCATTCCTAATTAAAACACCCTATAAAGGTATGCTCTAATGTATACAATTAATTCCTAACTAATTCACACACTAATGTCATGTATGCACCCACATAATAATAAACCCTAAAATCATACTTTTTACTAAAATACCCTTATGACATACTGAACACATGCGAATGCTTACACATACAGACAGACAGACAGACAGACAGGCTCATTCTACTAGGGGGAAACGGGGTGTGACACCACCCTTGTAATAAAATCCTTAATGAGTATTGTATTAAGCGATTGGGATGTAATAAAATATTATGAGCAATGTAATGATAAGTATATGAATGTCTTTTGTGTATGTGGATGTTTGTAGGATTGAGAAAAATTTTTGTAACTCTGCTTATATTATTATTCCCGGCTTGCTTTGCCGTAGCATTCCTCACCCATCGTCACATACTGTGTAGGTTACCATACAGTATGCTATACGTGGGTGAGGGGTGTTACAATTACGCTCGTGATGAGCTAGACCCGTTGGCAGGGACCATGCTTGGGTAGACCTAAAGTATCATCACCCTGGCCAAAGCTCATGTAATGGAAATAGATACTTCCCCTAGGTGGTATGAACCATAATACTATGCTTGCTGTATGGATCATTATGTATTGGGCCAACCCAGATAATTTGATTAGTCACCTAATTAAAGGCTTTCATGCCCCGATAGGCCCATGTCAATTTATTCGAACTGCCTAAATACGCATTGGTCAAAATCCCATATGCTTGTACATTGGATAAGAGAGGTTATACTGCTGGTTTTCCACGTTGCACCATGCGTGCCCATCGGGTTCCCTGTTAACCCATGGATGAAGCACTCCTAAGGACGAGACCGCACGACCTCATATGTGGGAGAGATAAGGTTGGAAGGATCTACTTGCTTGCATGTGGTTGTGGATGTTGCATAGCATGCTCATGTATCACGTGTCATTCATGCATGTTAAAAATAATAATAATAATAATAAAAAAACATATACATTTCCTTCATGTGTGTGTATAGCCTTTTGTTTGCATATCATTTTTCACATGTACATATCATCCTGTGTATAATTTTTATTTCTTTTTTTCACGCATCACATGTATTATTGCAATCCCTAGATCTTTCAGTCATCGATGACCATTTGCATAGCACGATCATGCATTACATATCATTCATACATAAAAAAAACATGTGCATTTCATTTCGCGTGTGTACATTCTATTATATGCATATAATCTTTACATGTATGTATTACCCTATGCATAAATTTGTTCCATGCATTGCATACATCATTCTAACCTCTTTGATCTTTTTAGCCATTTTATGCCTTTTATTGCGCAGCACGACCATGCATAGCATGTCATTCATACATCATTCTAATTCCTTGCTTTTCAGCCATTGTAGACCATTTGCTTGGGTAGTTTAGGGATCCCGATAGTTGTTTAAAGAGCGATCAAAGTTTGAGTTGGCTAATAAAGATTTAGCATCCTTACCAGAGTGTTTGAAGGTATTAAAAGTGCCTTTATTTTGCCAGTTGAGCAAGGAAGAGACAAAAAGCTTGCTCTAGAGTACGACTGTATTCTTGAAAAGGAAGACATTTTAACAGTGATGCAAGCTCTAAATAGTAAACCGTCAAGGGCAGAATATGATTTAAGGTCAGGCTCAGGTCCGCACTTAGGTGAAACATCGGAGGGATCTTTGATGCAGTTACAAGAACAAGTAAGGAAGGCAAAAGGAATAGAGCCTTCACATTCAATAGGCATCCCTAGGTCCTCAAGCATGAAAAAAGGGCTAACTGATCTTGAAGAAGAATTTATGAAGTCTAAGCTTGCAACAACCCGAGTGCCTCTCAATAAAACTATTACTGGTCCTGCAAGTCTAAGAGTGGGTTGTTATGATAATAGCAGTGGTGCCCAAAGAACAGGAAAAGCGCCAACCATAGAAGTGAATCGAAGGCATTATTCTAATTTGGGCAGATCCTTATCTTGGGTCCTTAAGAGGCTAATGAAGGAGGGGATGCTACAACTATTACCGGCTAGGCCCCATAGAAACCAGGGATAGCCCAATCACAAAGGAGATCAGTATTGTGCCTTCCACCAGCACACTGGGCATACCATAGATGATTGCAAGGCCTTGAGACATGTTATTCAAGATCTGATTGACTCCAAATAGATCTCTGACCCAAAAGAGTGAAAGATAAAGAATAAGACAGATTAAGTTCCTAAGTGGGAGGGGAGGATGGTTCTTAAGGATGATAATGGATCATCGACTGTAACATCTGTGTTGGCAAGAATGGAAAATGATTAGCTATTTAGAATGTTATTTTTATTTTTGAACTATTTAATAATGACATTCTATTTCATTAATAAGATGAACATTTTTGCTTACTTTTGTGATATCTCTTATGATTTTACTATGCATAATCATGATCATGACTCATTCATATTTGACATTAATTCAATTGGTACTATTCCATTTAATCTCAGAACTTTGGAAAACGCAAAGAAAATCTTGATAGCATCTAATGTAACTCCTGAAGAGAGATCAAAACTTGAGAGAAATTCTAGAAAATATGAAAAAGTCTTTGCCTGGACCTATGAAGACATGCTAAGAGTTGATCATGAAATTGCCAAGCACACCATTCTAACATACCCCGATTATGGACCAGTCAAGCAGAAGCTCAGAAGACCTAGGCTAAAATGGAGAGAAGGTTAAAAAAAAGGGGGATCCACAAGTAGAGATGAAGCCAAAATTTTTTATACAACACTCGGCTTGGTTGGTCAGCAAAATCCCAATAGTCAAGAAGAGCAAAAAAGTATGACCTATCAGGATTTGAACAAAGCTTGTCCACACAAAAAAAAAAGAAAAAAAGAAGAACATAAAAAAAAGGAACAGAAAAGAAAAAAGAAAAAAAGGGAACAAGAAAAAAAAAAAGAGGAGAAAAAAGGGGAAGGAAAAGAATCAATATGTAGATTGGAAAGTCATCCTGGGGGCAAGCTTTGTTCAAATCCCATTGATCAACATATGCCCGTACTTTGCCATTTTTCTTGACTTCCGAAAAGGACTAAAAGGGTTCTATTGACTTACAATGGATACGGGTTGCTCGAGCTTGGGAATAGACATCGTAGGGGAGGTGCGCCCTATGGCCTCCAACGGACAGGGTCATCGAAAGGAAACTGATATGTCAATATGGTCTCCCGCACCATGTAGGGTTCAAGGACGGTAGGACAATTTTTGGCTAAGGCTAGGGAGTTGCTCCAGAGGTATGGCATTAAAGACTACAAGTCCTCTCTGTATTGCCCTCAAACCAATGGGGCAGGAGAGGCTACAAATAAGAAGATCTTAGTCAAGATGGTACGAAACTACAAGGATTGGGCAGAGAAATGGACTTTTGCACTTTGAAACTAGAGAACCACTATCAGAACCTCTACAAGAGTCACCTTTTATTCCTCGATATAGGGGGTAGAAGCAGTATGGCCGGTCAAAGTAGAGCATAAAACTTTAAGGACAGTCATGGAAGCCCAGATTTCGGAAGTCGATAGGGCACAGCAATGGCAGCAGCAATCAAACATGTCAGACAAGGACCGGTCATGGGATTATTACCACAGTCAGATCTATCAGAAAACACTCTGCTCGATCATCCTAGAAGAAAGTAAAAAAGCGCCACTGAAAGATGGAGATTTAATCTTTAAGCAAGTGAGTCCGAATGTTGCAGATGAATAAGGCAAATTCAGACTAGTGTAAAAAGGTCCATTTGTTCTTGAGAAGTTATTGTCTAAGGGAGCAGCATTTTCGATAGACAGCGATGGAGATTACTTCGAAGAACCGTTCAGCATCGATAGACCCAAGAAGTTCCAGAGCTAAAGACTAAAAATCAATAGAAGAGAATAAAAGTCATGCGGGTCAAAAATTGAAAAAAAGGCGGCCTTGCTAAAAATGGGCGCCTCGTCAGGGTGAAAACTGAAAAAAGGCACCCTGAGCAAAAATTAGAGGTTTGAGAGAAAATATCCAATCAAGAAAACCCGAGATGGCTGATTGGAGACAGGAGTTTGATGCTTACAAGATCTACTCTGAGATTAGATGTAGTTTTACATTTTTAATCGATGTTAGATAATGATCATGTATAGAGAAATTATACCAAAATGTACACAATCTTTGCAATTACATGTGCTCCTTATTTTCTAGTTCGTTTATAAAAAGGAGAAACATCGTTCATTGCTGAATGCATGAAATCTAAAGGGCTACACTCTGCTACTGCTCTCACCATCCGAATGTCTAAGTCGATGAGCTCTAGTATCGATTGTAGGACTAGGCACCTACCTCTTGAATGCATTAGTGGGAACCCCCGATAGATGGTATAATAGTCGTCATCGGTAGCTTGCCTAGAGGCTATGGTGTCTGGAGGTAAAAGCCGAAGAAAAAGGTCCACCTTGGGAAGATAGGGGATGCCTCACTACATCATTAATCCCTTTGAACTATTGAGCACAATGGGTAGTAATGTGAAAGGCAGCCTCATGAAGCCCTAAAGAACCTGATCCTCATCCACTACCTCACCCAATCTAGCAACACATTCATCAAGAGAGGCAAAGGAATGCAATCGATGCCTAAGGAGAAGATGCCTCTGTGAACAGCTGTCGATTACTCTAGAAGGGGAATCTGATAATAGCTTTAACTTTTCTTGCAATCATACCCTTAAAAAAAAGGCCATTAAAGTTGAAAACAGTAATTGGATCTCTAAGCAAAAGTTAGGCCAAAGGGCAGGGTGAAAACCTGGAAACAAGCAGTCTGTCCTACAAAGAAAAATGAATAAAAGTTGCTGGAGTGGGTTGGGTCCATTCCAGGAAAAAATTAGGCACAGGGTTATGTGAAAATCCCCAAAGGGACGCATTTCCCACTAAAAAAAGCTAGTGTGAAAATTCACAAGGGATGCACTACCTTTAAATCATTGACTTTTGAAGCGTGGAGCGATAAGGCGGCATTACTTCCCTTTAGGCATATAGTGCAAAACTCAAGACTCGAGTTAAAGTTTTGGGGGCAAAATGCTCATTGACCGGGGGGCAAAGATGTGCACGGGTCAGTTCTCTTTGAAAAAATTATGGGTCAGAATCCCTAAAGCCAAGACAGCACTTTTCTAGATCCTTGGGGGCATCAGACAATGTGAGCAGCCGAGTCGTACCCTCAACGAATCCCTTAACCACCTAGGATGTGGTCTATCCATTTTTGCATCTTCCATGCATCTCGCATGCATAAATCTTTGGCATATCTCCCTGCATAACTATACAGCCTTTCATGATGCCCAACATGCATTCACATATGCTTGAACTTTATATAAATTTTGCATATGCAATTCTTCATGCATATTCCGTGTACATAATCTTTGCATACATGTAACGCATAATTCTTTGCACATGTTTAGCATGCATATCATAAGCATATCACGTGCATTCAATCCTTTTATACGTGTAATTGCGTACACATAAATTTTGTACATTAATCCTTTTCATGTGTTTCCCATATATAGTTTTGTATGCATATTTCACACACATGATTACACGTTTAATTGCGTACACATAAATTTTGTACATTAATCCTTTGCATGTGTTTCCTGTATATAGTTTTGTATGTATATTTCACACACATGATTCCATACGCACACACAATATTTTGTATACGTTGCTGTGTACATGACTTAAGGGGAAAGGTCAAAATAAACCTCATGCGCAAAGATTATCCAAGAGATGGGTTCAGCTGAACATCGTCGGACACTATATGTGGCATAAAATCAGGTGCGTCTGTATAGAAGGGGAACACCGAGAAAAATAAGCCTATTCATGCACACCATGCCAGGGGCAATCAGGTAAGTTTCTCTATCATAAGATATACGCTCACACACATCACACAATAAGTGTACAAAATCCAAATTCAAATGTATGAAGGATACAAATTTTCAAACAAAAAAGAACAAAAGCAAACAAAACAAAAAGAAGAATATTTTCAAGGCCTTAAAAATCCAACATACTGTAAAAATTCAAATACATCCAAAATGTGAAAATTCCAAAAATTTACGAAAATCATTTTAAGAGACACCAAAGACATTGAAATCTATCCGCCTGCAGGCAAGCAACAAAACCTCCAATCTAATTTTCCTATAAGGATGGTCAAATCTAATTTCCTCTGAGAAGGCTCAAACCTATTTGCCTCTCTAGAGGCTCGACATCAAAGTATCTCACCTTTCAAGAGGCATGCAGGTCTTTTCAATAAGGAGGCTCCGATTAGAAAGGATAGAGGGATCGATATCTGCTATATCACAGTCGATAAGGGATCTTTAAGAGGATGATATCCGAATCTTGCAAGAAGATGATATTCGCACTTTGGGAAGTCTGGAAAATGACTCGATACAATCAAGAGGAAGATGTTCACATTCCACAAATCCTTCTCTAGGGGAACAACCAACCGTCTTTCAGGGGGCACCCGTCTAATATCGACCCCAATAGGTATGTACTGCCACAAGTAAGTATGTCTTTTATATACACTGCACATTTGCTTTTCCCTTTTTGTAGAAAAAAATAAGAAGAGGTTCAGGATAAGCTCCAGTAAAGAAAATGACGAACGAGTCATCATGCCAACCCAAGGATGGTCAATAGTCAGGCACTGGGTTTAACCGGATGGTGGTTAGCAAATTAGACACTACATCATTCAGATAGTCGAAAATAAGTAGACCAAATGGAGATCAGCAGATCAAAAATCATGTCTTGCAGACCGGATGGGGGTTAGCAAGATTATGCTATGCAAGCCCGAAAGCGGCCAACAAGACAAAACGTTCAATCACACGCCTTGCAGATCAGATGGGGGTCAGCAAATCAAAAGTCGTACCTTGCTAGCCCGATGGTGGTTAGCAAATCAAAAGACACGCCTAGCAGATCGGATAGAGGTTAGCAAACCAAAGGTCGTACCTTACGGGCCGGATGGGGGTCAAAAAGTTGAAAATCACACATCTTGCAGATCGGATGGGGTGTCAGCAAATCAAAAGTCGTACCTTACAGGCCGGATGGGGGTCAGAAAGTTGAAAATCACATGTCTTGCAGATCGGATGGGGGTTAGCAAGATTATGTCATGCCCAGAAGAGGCCAGCAAAATAGAACATTTAATCACATGCCTTGCAGATCGGATGGGGGTTAGCGAGGACACCGTGCAAGCCGAGATGAGGCCAGCGGGACACCAGTGATAGAACAGATCGCAACGGGGTTGTTGTTAGATAACACTGCATCTCATAGATACCGTATAAGCCGGGATAAGGCTAGCGGGACACCAGCGATGGAACAGATTGCAACGGGATGGTAGTTGAGAACACTGCATCTCACAGCCACAGTGCAAGCCGGGATGAGGCTAGCGAGACACCAGCGATAGAACAAATCACAACAGAGGTTGTAGTTAGAAAACACTACATCTCACAGACACCGTGCAAGCCAGGATGAGGCTAACGGGACACCAGCGATAGAACAGATCGCAATAGAGGTTATAGTTAGAAAACACTACATCTCATAGACACCGTGCAAGCCGAGATGAGGCCAGTAGGACACCAGTGATAGAATAGATGCAACGGGATTGTGGTTAGAGAACATTGCATCTCACAGACTCTGTGCAAGCTAGGATGAGGCCAGCGGGACACCAGCGATAAAACATATTACAACGGGATTATGGTTAGATAACACTGCATCCCACAGATACTGTGCAAGCCGAGATGAGGCCAGCGGGACACCAGTGATAGAACAAATCGCAACGGGATTGTGGTTAGATAACACTGCATCTCACAGACATTGTGCAAGCCGGGATGACGCCAGCGGGCCACTTGCGATAGAACAAATTGCATGTGGGTTGTAGTTTGAGAACACTACTTCTCACATCAATCAGACATTGTGCAAGCTGAGATGAGGCTAGCGGAGCACATGCAATAGAACAAGTTGCAATTGGGTTGCAGTTGGATAACACTATCTCTCACGATAGTCAGGAATCGTGCGGGCCGAGACGAGGCCAGCAGGATGGAGGTGATTGAATGAATCGTCAAAGGGTTGCGGTAAAATGCATTACAACTCGGCAGCGAGGGGTCACCGGCTTGAACACCCCGCGGAAGGCAAAGGGCTGCCTCAGGTATGCATCTCTTTCCTTCTTCTCCAAATTTTGGCTCATCTAGGCACTAATGCACTAGTTTCCCCAAAATTGGGGGCAATTGTAGATACCGGGTCCTAAGGTAGTCCAAATCAGAGTTACCCAATGATGATAAGATGCCTGTTCACAGGCAAAAAGGTTAAAAGTGATGATTTTCTTATCAAATTTACATTTTAGAGTAAAAAAATAAAAATAAAAAAAATATTTTGAAAATTAGATTTGAAAAATGGGGTTTAAAAATTATAGTATTTTTAGTTAAATTTAAAAATTCAAAAAAAAATTCACGAATGTCGACGCGGCAGTGCTCAGCGCCTGTGCGCAGAGCGTGCGAACGATGCTCCGAGCGGCATCCGCTCGCGTCGATGGGCATCGGTCGCCCTTGTTTCGCCGAAACTCAGAATTTTCGCCCCAAAATCGTTTTTTTCGAACTTTTTGACCAAAATCTTATTTTTTATCCTTTTTTTAAGGTTTTATCATTATTTTTTCCATTTTTAAAATACAAGAAAATAAGATTTGAATTAATTAAGGAATTTTCCTTAATTAATTTTTTTTCTTGATATAAAAAGAAAAAGATGGAAAGAGAAAGGGGAGGAGAATTCATTTTTTTGTTTTCATTCATTTTTCTTCTTTTCTTCAACAAATTTCTCTCTACATTTTTTGGTTTTCTCCTCAAAGGTAAAAGTTCCTATAAAAAAAAAATCCAATTCTTCTTCTACTTCTTCTTTTTCAATGGAATTTCTTCTAAAACATATTTTTAGAAGGATTTTTGTTGATAAAAATTAATTTTGAGACAAATAAAATAATTATTTGCTCTCATAATTCAATTTTTTGACTTGTTCTTTGTTTTCAATTAAATTTTGTTCAAACAATTTTTATTGAAACTCCTTTTTGATGAAAAAATGGATTTTGAAGCAAACAAAATAATTATTTGTTCTTAAAATCCAATTTTCATTTGATTTTCTAAAAAATAAATTTTTTTTCATATTTTTTTTCTTGAGAAAGAGGAATGATTCTTTGCTCTTGCGATTTTTTACCTTTTTTTTTTGATCAATTATTTTCTTGAGGCAACGAAATTCATTCTTTGTTCTTAAGAATTTTTATTTCATTTCAATTTTTTTGCAATTTATTTCTTGGAATAAAATTCCAATTTTTTATCGTATTCAACTCTAATCTTGCAAATCAAAAATAAGGAAATCAATCTACTTTTTTCCCTCATCGAATTCAAACTCTGAGGGTAAATATTATGGGTTTGATCTCATTTTTTTTTTCTTGTATTCAATTTTTTTCATATTTAATTGATTAACATGCATATTTTTATTGTTTTTATTTATTTATTCTATTGTTTGTATATTTTTCTTATTTAATATGTTTATATATTATTTTTGTTCATGTAATTAATTTATTTTTTCTTTGATTTCTTATTATTTCTAACATGTAATTAATTTATTTTGCTTTGATTCCTCATTATTTTTAACATGTAATTAACTAATTCATTTTGACTGATCTTTTTGCCATGTAAATATTTTATTTTAATTGTGATAACACTAATTAATCATGTCAATTTTTGCATCCTTAATTGAATAATCCTATTTTGCCAACTTAGTCAAATTAAGTTATTTTCTTCCTTTTCCTTGCATGATGGCCATGTGAACAGTGGCCATCTTTGTGCTTTTTTCCTTTTAATTTCCATGCATTACTCACATAGGGTCCATCTTACTATGCACACATACACTATTTTATTCATTCATTCTTATATGTTTTATCCTTTTATTTATTTATTTTACTCGCTTGATTGGCTTAATTAATATATTTGTTAGTTTTATTTATTTAATTTAATTTGGTTTATTATTTCATTTTATGTATTTCATTTAATTTGATTGATCCATTTTATTTTATTCGATTTGATTTAATTACTAACCTTCATTTTCTTTTTCTTTTTAGCTATAACACTTGTCTTTTTATTTGAGCATTGTCCATGGATGAAGATGCGAGATCGAGGGATTAGGAATCTCACTTTGGTTAGCATATTTAAATTTCGCATTCTCCTTTATTTTGATTTATATGTCGTATTTGTGTATTTTATGTAAAATTATTTATTTTTATGCAAGTTTAAAAAGAAAATCACTAAAAATATTTTTATTAATAAATTGAGTATTTTCTGATAAAATGGGACCAATGTCCTAATTTTTCAATCCAAAATAAATTGTCACCTTAAAACTGTTTTCTTTAACCTTGCATGTGGGGACCAAAGTCCTCATCCTTAATAAATAGCCCGTTTTACGTATAATTTATATTTTATTTACAATGGGGGTTGTATTTCGCCCCTAGTTTTGTTGTAACTTACTTTCATGTACTTTATTTCAATTTCGCGTTTGCTTACCGCTTTCCTTATGTGGTCGAACTACGCTTTAATTAATTGAATTGAATGAGAAATGGGATGAAATGATAAATTCAAAACTCAATTATAACTTTAATCAAGGTATGAAAAAATGGAAAGTCTCGAACCTTCTCTGGTCTTAGGCTCAACGAGGTTAGAGGACCATCTCAATGTTTCATTGGGTTGGGGCCTTCAAAATATCTCTTGTTGCCTCAAAAAAGGCCCAACTTGCATAGTCCTAGGCTCCACGAGGCGACATGACAATCCTAATGTTCTATTAGGGTGGGGTCTCCACGATACCCCTGGCTTGCCTAAAATGGACATAGCAGCGCTATCTTATACTCACTGAGGCTAGACGACCTTTCCCAATGTTGTATTGGGTGGCGACTCCAAGAAACCTCATTGTTGCTCAAAATGGACGCACTTGTAAATTTTTACAAGTTTTTATGAACCTCTCTCGAAAGCCCTAAAAGCGGATTTTTGGGCCGCCCCCGGGGTTCGGCGCGCGTCACATTCATAATTATACCATTGGCTGCACTTGCCGAAACTTTTAGATTCATTCTTAAATTGTCCAATTGACATACCTAACACTTCAGCTTGCATAACTTTCGTCACCACTCATCCTTAATGTGCGCAAATCCTCCTAGGGTACTTTTCAGGTTGTTACAATTCTTTCCTCCTTTAAGAATTTTGTCCTCGAAATTCACTTACATCTTAAAAATTTGAAGACTAAACTCCAATTCACTATCGTTCTCACTGATTATTTCTATATCATCACATAACACCTACGTTCCACTTATAATACATACCTTTCACTTATTCCAATACATTTCATTCTTAACATACTTACTGCTTTTACTTAGTCCCATCACTATACTCTCAAACAACTTCTTTTTAATCGGGATAACTATACAAATCATAACTTTTTCTTGTCCATAACTAAACTCAAACTCGTAAAATTGACTTAAATAAACCTCATACTTATCTTCTCATTCTCTTACGTCCAAATCGATCATATTCATTAGAACAATCATTATTTTCACCACCAATAAGAAACCAAAGCACATACACCTCATATACAAACCATTTAACTCACAACATTTTGCTACACAATTCCTTAATGCTTCAAAAACATCCGACACACATGCTACTTTCTTTATCAATAATGCTCGTATCTTACTCCGAAAATCTTTTCACATTCGTTTATGCAATGTTCCAAAATACTCTTTTTACTCAACTCAGATTATATATACAATACATTCTCCTTAACAACTACTATGCTCTTGACTCACATACCTAATCTTAATATCAATACTCAATGTACATCCTATCAGCTTTCTCTCCATAAAAAACACATACACAAATGCTTCTCATGTGTGATCAAAGGATGACGATGCAATGAAGATGTGATGGTTCATGTATGCAAGACGATGTAGAAATGCAATTGATGTTATAATAATGTACTTTTCCCCATCCCCATGATTCAATATGCTCATGTTCAAACAATTTCCTAGAGATAGCTGATAGGCATACAGAGCATCACCATAATCTTACAAAATCCAAATACTCCTCCAATTCAAGCACCAAATATTTAATCCCATAAAGATAACCATTTATCAATACACTTCAAGGAATTCTACGAAACTTTCTCCTTAACCCATCTACTATCATACAAAATTCTAACAGAATCTCTGATAACTCATCTAACAAACACATTCCAAATCGCACACACACATGACAATTCAAGGCAGGTAGATCATGACCTACCGAGCCAACACTTAACTTAACACTTTATCTAATCGGAAGGTTCCCCTTCCCAACACAAACCCGAAAGACAAGGTCATCTGCTTTGACCAACGCGAAACTATACCAAAATATTTCGAAACACTTAGCCAACCAGAACCGACTAAATCGGTGCTCTAATACCACTAAATGTAGCATCTCTTACCCGTACGTGGCCCTCCACATTGTAATATGGTTGGGGCACGACGATAAGTAAACGATGCTACCGGACGAAAACACCTAACAACAGAAAATAAAATAATAAAATTCCTAAAATCAGAACCTCAACGACATACGCATCCCAAACTTATGAAGCCAGCACATTACTATAAACACTAACATATTATATCTCAACCCAAAAGCCAAAAAAAATAAAACTTAATTACAACCCGAAAATCAATAACACTTTTATAAAACTTCTACCGATATGTTGGCCAAAGCTACAGCAGGCTGCTCGAACAAAACTTCAATCTCCTAACCTGCACGGATAAACAACCGTTCTAAGCGATAACGCTTAGCAGGGATAGACAAATAATAGACAACCACTCACAGTGGTTATCGATACAAACACATGCATAAGCAATATATATATATAAGCATAAAGATACTGGCTAGAGTGAGCACAGAATTACAACATTATTCTCATACGAAAGCTTATGCAATGTCACACGCATATGCATTTTATAGACCATAAACAGAAATACTTTACAACTTTTCATCACAAATACAATATACATGTCACATCTCAAATATGGCCTAGTTGGAATTAGCAATTTTAATTGGACAATATGGATATATTGGTAATTTATACAAGTGTAATTAAGGGCAATTGGGTAATTTTACAAGTGAAAAGAGGATTTAATTGCAAGGAATTAAAGGTATTAATTTGCAGATTTTTATTTGGTGAGTAAAAAGTAATTGTTAAGGATCTATTAGAGGATTATAAGGAGCAGATGGTAAAAGTATAATTAGTGGAATAAGTGAACCAATGAATGTGTGCCAAGTGGAGAAGTGAGTGTGTGCATGTGGGTGAGAGAAAAAGGGATTTCAGAATTTTTTTTAGCTTCCTGGAGAAGCTATCAGATATTAGTTTTCTCTCTTGCTCTCTCTCCCACGTTAGCTGCTCTTTTTCCTCTTCATTCTCTGTTCTTTCTCCTTTTGCATATGGGATCATTCATTGTTTGGCTAGGGTTTAAGTTTTGAAGAGATTCCAAGAGGTAAGTGGCTGCAAGTTCTTTGAGTTCTTCTTTTCTCCTCCTTCTACGGGTTTATATGGGTTTTTAAAGGTTATTTTCATAGTTTAATGGAGTATTGTTTTGTCTGTTTGCACGCATCTGGAGATAAGACGAAAGATAAAGGGAAAGGGAAGGTTGAGGATTGAGGAAGTGGAAGTTTGAACTTCCATTATCAGGTTTGGGAGGAGTTTATTTGAATGTTCTGTCCCTTCTCCTTTGGATCCTGTCTTTGAGTTTATGATAATAATATGGGTGTATATATATGAATAAGAAGATGCATGAGAAATGTAACGTTGTGTACATGATTACAATAGAAAAAGAATGATATTATGCATGTAAATGAGACACATATGCATGAGTGAGAATGCTGAATTTTGGGTTGTTGACGTTCTTGAAATGTCTTCTGGTTGTATGAAAAAAATGTGTGATTTGTGTTAATATTGTTTTAAATGCAATCTGGAGGCTTGAAGGTACGTTTTTGCATATATATTGCATGAAAAATTGCTTTGGGCAAGATAGGGTTTTGAAATTTTGATGTACTCTGTTTTCTGCGTTTTCTGAAAATTCTGGGAATCAGTTTTCTTCTTCATCATGGATTTTAGTTCATCAGGCTAGAAGAGCACATCACGGATGATTGAGCACGACTCGGACACTCGTGCATAAGTCGGACGAGCGTACTCCTCTCGGTCTTCAGTGATTTCTCAGTGGCAGACCACAGGAAGAGTAGAGGAACACGACTCGGCGTGTAGAGCATGAGTCGTGCTCCTCTTCTCTCGGTAAGGCGGACAGAAGCCATCCCACTCGTGCTCCTTGGGAATTTGCTGAGCACGAGTCGGATGGAATCCTCCGACTCGGAGGGACGAGCACGAGTCGTGCTCCTTTAGCTGACTCGTGCTGGTCTCTTCTTCCCACACGTGCGTCCCCTGTTTTTCCAAAACAATTGGGTTCCAAATGTGTTTTTACATTTGATTTTCACATTACATGGTACATATGGGATTAAATTGTATTATCAGTTGATGATTGTTTTATTATAAAATATATGTACATGACTAATAATATTCTATATGAGTTAAATGCATATGATTTACATGTTTATATTGAGATTTGTATAAGATGCATATGTTTCTAAATTTGATCAGCCTATATGTAGATATATGAGTTATGTGAGTAACTTGTATTCGTTTACATGATATGATGATGACACTTGAGTTCTTGAGTTGTGTCCTTAAGCTTGAATAGTCTTAGTAGTGGATAAGTAAGCGCTTACTTAGGTCAGTGTGTGTGTGCAGCTGCTATATGTTAAACGTTATATGCGGGTCCCATTAGGATCTTTGTTTCGACCCCGTTTGGGTCCATATGAAGATAATTTGAGACCTCGGTCTCCATATGAAAAAAACCACACGCTATGAGACTCATGTCTCCATATGCTTGGGATACTGTGTCCTATCAGTATCCAACGGACCGCATCCACTGTTAAAGTGTATATTCGGACTAATCAGGCTATATGCTTATATGTGTTGCATATGTTGAGATGTATATTGACAGGATTAAATGTTTAAAATGCGCAAGAATTCATGGATAACTTTATGATATGCACCTTGTATCTGTGTACTTAGAATGGTGAGAAGTATGTTAATCCTAAGTATTAAGATGCATATGTTATGATGTGTTACATGCTTAATTTATAAGAATATTTTGTTATACGAGCTACGCTTGTAAGAAACGTTAGCCATGTTGCAATACTTGAAGCTAAGTATGAATTGAGTAGTTAATTGCTTGTAAAGTATGTATATGGATGTCATGTAGAAAATATAAAATATGATTATATGTAATTTTGATGTCTTTGATTTTCGAATCAAAACTTAATTACACGTTTTGGTTGAGATGAGTTTATATATTGTTGTTGTAAATATTGTATATGCGTATTTCCGTTTGTTTTGTTCCACCCCACTAAGCGTTATCGTTTAGCACGGGTTCTTTTCCCCGTGCAGGTGGCGAGTTCGGTTTGGAGTCAGACATCTGCAGGTCGGCCACTAGAAGTCTTTTTGGATGGAGTTTATTTTTGTGTCTTCCGCTGTTATTTTGTATATGGCTTGTTCATAGCAAAATATACCTTTTTGTAATGGAACAACTATTTTGTAGATGTTTATGTTACAAGCTATTTTTTTTGTAAAACGATAAAGTTATATGTATTTTTATATTGACTTGCTATATTTTGATTAAATGTTTCATTTTATCTCATCTTAGATTTTGTTATAAGTGTGTGTATTTGGATTCGTATATGTGTTTGCGCACGTGACATCTCGGTATCCTTCCAACGGGGGTAACGGGGTGTTACAATACATACTTATCATTTGCATTAAATCGTTTCATGACCTTATAAATAGCTATACCTCATGAATTCCCGAAATAAGTTTCGAAAATCGAAATATAAACTCTAGAAATTCCCATTATTATGAATATTTCCAAAATCATGCACATTACAGTATCAATACATAAGTCAAAACATTTCATTTGATCAAACCATTACTTGTTTAAAACTAAACAAAACACTTCAACTCTCAGATTTGGTTCGGGCTTGAAATAAATATCCCAAACTTCCTACGTATCCCTATGGTTGGGGAATCAGAACCACGTAGTACAAAAAACCTTTATCCACATATATTCCAGAATTAATCTTAACTCATTCCATAATCCAGTTATTTATGTCGTGCTTACCGCTTTATTTCCCTTACTTACTAATCGATATAGACTTACCGTATTCATTAAAACCAACAAATAATGCACATAAATTCCTTACCAACATACTTATATTAGTTATCCCGGGCTAAGGTCCAGAAGGAAGATGACATTTAACATACTTGTATTCTCATTTTAAGCATATAAACAAAGATATATGTATTCATAGAATTCATTTACTGAATAATCAACAATAGCAAATATGCATATCAATTACTTCAATGATTCTCTACAAAGAATCCATATAGGTAATCATACTCATAACTTTTGAACAGATTAATGACATGCATTTTTCACATACGAATTCTTATGCAATCAGCATTCATTCATATATGCTTATTTGGATAAACATTATTTACTATATCTCTTTTCATTTAACTGCCATTAGTTTAATATACAAAAGTATTTAGGTACCCGTAGATACCACACAATTCCACATAGGTGTCCATGAAGGATCTAGAACATATAAGTGCGTATAGCATAAGCTCAATCAATATATATATCATTAAACACATTCAAGGCTTATTCACATACCTTTTTGCAATATATCAAAGAAATTATCACTTTATTCACATTCTTTTACTCTTTAATTGCCTGGTAAGTCAAAGGGGTGGACAAACGAGTGAACATAACACATTGGTGTACCCGAGGGTATAATCGAGAAGTAACTTCTTTATTTTCTAATAAAAATGTTTTCACATTGGGGGATTTTAAACAAGATCCGAACACATTAAGGATCGCGAGGACTGAAACAGGGACCTGATCAGGATCCAGAACAAAGGGGCTGCAGTTATCAGAACTCTATAGGCATGCTTATCTATCCACAGATTGACTCACGAAGGCTATACATTTTAACTTTGTCATATAATACTTATAACATATCTTTATTTTCATGTGAGTTGATACATTCATAAACATGCATATCATTAGCACAAATCACACTTATCCTATTTCCAAACTAATCATGTATTCTTTCACAGGTTGTAAATTCATACGAACATAATAAACATATGCATGTTATTAGGCATCATGCACTCATTTAGACTTAACGAATACATTAACATTTCTTTACATATATACGTTCGTTATTATTAAACTTCACGTATTTCAATTATTACCACACATAGGAGCATGTATAGAAACATTAGAATAATTCATATTCTAACTCACATAGATACACAATGCAAGTGAGAAACCATGCTGAGCGAAACATGAAAGAAAAAAAGTCATTTCAGAAAACAGGGCAGGCAGGACGGGGTCACTGTCATGAGTCATGCTTAGTGTCACGACTCGTGCATGATATCATGACTCGTGACACTAGCTACACGTGTCGTGCTAGCCCTCATGACTCGTGAGGGAGCTTCACGAGTGGTGCCAGCCTTCATGACTCGTGAGGGAGCTTCAGAAATCATACCGAGCTAATGTCCAGAGAGCAATTACACGGCGGTATGGAAATTCCTTGCCGTCGTGTGGCTCGATGGACTAGCAAAACATCAATCCAGAATGCGTTCACACGGCAGTATGGAAGTCCTTACCACCATGTAAAGCAACTAAAACCCAAAAAAATGTAAAAATCATGAAAAGCCATACCACTAATGCACTCAAACATGCTTATGATCACAATAACTCAATTTGATTCAAAAATTCATCAATAAAGCATCTCAACTCAAATCAATAAAACCCATGACATAAGGACCAACATGAACATCACTAACCACATAATTTTTCCAATAATTCAAATCAAAGTACAAAATCATAAATTGCATCAAAACCACAACAATCCCAAACCTCAACTCCTTTGCTCCTAAAAGCTTCCTTGGTTGATCTTCTAGCTCCCAAACCCATCCAAGGTCTTTCTCATCCACATCCTCATCAATTACACAAACACATATACAAAACATTAACCTAAGTTAAAAGCTAATCAAAGGAATAAGAGAAATCAAAACTTAAACTTACCTTTCCTTAATAAATTCTTCACTTAACTCACTTGCACTAACAAACCCCATCATCTAAATCTTGAGCTTTGATCTAAGGGAAGCATTGGAACACAAGGGAAAAGAAGAAGAAGAAGAAGAAAGGGAAAGGGGAAAAGATAACGGGGAGAACGAGAGAGGGAAGAGCATATTTTTCTCCTCTCTCTCTCCTTCTCTCACTTCTTTTATACCCCATCTTACCTCTTGCCACTTGTCACCTTGCCATTGGTCCAACCTTGATATTTATGTCAAATTCTCCTTTCAATCCTTCAATACTCATATCCTTATACATTGAGACTTATAACTTACTAATCCTTCACATTGGCCCACTTAATTAATTTTATCCTTTCAATCAGTCCTAATTCCACACTTCACAATTATACCATTGGCCGCACTTGCTGAAACTTTTACATTCATTCTTAAATTATCCAATTAACATACCTAACACTTCAGCTTGCATAACTTTAGTCACCACTCATCCTTAATGTGCACAAATCCTTCTAGGGTACTTTTTGGGTTGTTACAGGACCTCAATCAAATTGATGCAAATGAATTAGTTAGGTAAGTTTTGATATAATGTAAAATGTACAGGGTAGCTAATATGACAAACTAATATGGTTTATGACTTTGAAGTTATAATTTAAATGGATAGAATCATCTGTGGTAATGCCTTAATAGGTAGATAATTGAATACCTAAATAACCTATTAATGAATTATGGGAATCATATGTAATGAGGGGGCTAAGAGTGGAAGTGAGGGGATGAGTTTTGGAGCTTGTATTGGGAATTTGGGTTCTATCTCAAGCGCGATAGAAGGCTTCTTAACATGGGTTTGCCTTCTGTCGCGGGTGCGCGAGTGCGACAGAGGCGTGGTGTAGGTTCTGTTGCGAGTGCGATAGAAGCTATCATTCCCATTTTATCGCGAGCATGACACTTTTGAGTGTTTTACATAAATTCTTAATTGCCTTTGAATGATCACACTATGAGTTTATGTGTAAAGTAAGCATGTGTATGATAGTTATTGATGTTTTATGCATATGATTTCCATTATATATATAATTGTTAAAGTGAATAAAGTGTGTAATGAACATTAATACTATTAATGCTTATGGGAAGTGATCTTATAAATTAACCGGATTAATAATATAGCCTGCGAGTCAAGTAGTGGATAGATAGGCATGCCTATCGGGTCTAAGTGCTATAGCCAAATGCATTTGATTCCTTGGAATCATCAATGCGATTTGAATCCTTATTGGATTCCTTTAATGCAAATTTATTGATCTTTCCGTTACCTTGGGGTGCTAATGTGAATGTGTGGTATCTAAGGTTACAAATGTGTTACTATACCTTTGGGTACTGATGCGATACCCATTATCTGCATCTTTGAGTTGCAGGAAAGGCTAAAATAGTTATGTCAACTAATTGAATATGTGAAATTATGTGACATATCCTTGAATACGACTATAATGAGCATGCAAAATTGAGGTGAAAATGTAACCAAAATGTGACTGTCATGTCATGATATGTACATTGAGTAGTTATAATCATATAAGCATATGTTGAATTTGGATTGTATATGTATATATAATTTGTTATTATTGCTTGAATTACCTATATATATGTGTGTGTGTGTGTGTATACTCTATTATTGTATTGCTTACCCACTAAGTGTTATCGCTTAGCATGGGTTTTCTAATCCGTGTAGGTTCGGACGTGAAGTGATCTTGAAGGACGAATCCGCATTGCCATCGGTCAACACTAGGAGTGCCTATAGTGTAGGTTTTGGGGATTTTGGGATTTTGAGTCATGAATATGTTATATTTAATCTTTTGAGTAGCATAAAATATGTAGTGACCGAATGACTAAGTTTTGTAATATTAAACTTATGATGAATGTGTATAGGTAATTATAGTAGCTCAAGCATGTGATATCAAGAATTATCCGCTGCATGTGAATGTATGGGAAATGAAATTTATTTGTACAGGTTCTCTGTATGGTTATGGACTTTATAAGTGCATGTGATTGTTGTGTGACGACCATTCTCGACTGTTTTAGCTGGGCTAATTGTGCAGTCGGGAGAGGGTGTTACATTGTCCCTGTGGATAGCCATATACATTCCTTGTGTTTCATGCATACATAATCACACATTAACATTTAGACATCATGTAATATTTATCACATATCATAAATTTATCTTGCAATTTAGAATACATATTTGCATGCTTTTATGTCACAAAATATCGTATCCAGTAATTAACGCCAATTCCAAAGTATTCACATCAAACATACATTTACTCTTCATACATAAGTATAAGTTTTATGACAATTTTATTATCTATAAATATATTTCCATGAATTTTCTTATTCCACATGCATTATTATAGCCTTAGTTTCATTAATCTAAATTCAATTCATTAATATTCCATACATTAAATTTATGTCTCATATTACATACTATATTTTCCAAGACAAGTTAACTAACTATTTATCATTTTCTCAAATTAACATTCCATGTACATTATTTAATCCTCAATTAACATTTTATCCATTTAATTTTAATTATCTCCAACCATTGCTACATGTATACACACATACACACACAATTACTGGAGAATTTCCAATTTTGTCCAATCTATACATTAAATAAATTAATTATTAATCAAATATCCAACAAACAATTCAGACCAACTCGCATATTTCACCATATAGAATAATAAAGCTTATTAAACACTTAAGAAGAAAAATTAATATCACACTCTAATGACTTTTACGACAAAATAAGCCATGGTCAGAAGTCAACTACAACAACTTGAAAGTTCTATTTCACTTAAACACAATCACATGCTACTGCTGGATCTGTAAGTTTCCTAAATACATAAATCAATGAATTTCATATTTACAAACTTTTAACCAGTGAACAACGTAATATTTTCCCATCTTATTATTTAAGTTCATCCCTTCCTTTATTCTAACTATTTTCTTCATTCAAAGTTCATCTAACAATATACACATTGCACCAAAACTTTACTAGAATTTAAAAAGTCAATTAGCATCCCCACAACTCAAATTCTGCCCATTAACAGAGAACCCTATTTGTGTTCTTTCAATCCCAAAATTTATATATGTCAATTAAATTTCAACTTAGCTAATCCAATTCATTAATCAATACACAAATTAATCAATTTAACTAAAAACATAGTCTCACAGACTATATATAAAATCCCTAACAAGTTTGATTTATACAAAATCTTATGGAAAAGAAATTTTTTTGTGCATATACGATTTGAAGCTCGTTTATTTCGTAATCCTATCAGTCCGTCGATTGCTGGTCACCTGAGCTTTACCGGAGCTTGACCGGAGATGCGCCACCACTGTTAAAAGGAAGCTGGAGACATCAGGGTTCCACTAGTGGTGGTCATGTGCCCAACGATGCAGTGACTTGATGAAATCACTATCGAAAAGTTCGGTTCACCCAAACACCGATCTATCTATCACCTATGAGTAGGAAGGAGCGAGGAATAGTGGAAGACTTGTCTCACTGTTAGCAATCCTCCAGTGTTGTCCGTGTCACCACCTAACATCGGAGGTGGCCGGAAGTCGCAAGAGAAGGCTTTGATTTTAGGAGAAAGGAAAATCAGGGAGAAAAATGAGGAGGATGAGAATGGCGGTGGTGGCTATGATGGGCGAACCGGCAATGGAGGAGGGTTACCATTTCATCGTTGCTGGTGTAGGTCGGAGTTCTCTCTTGCCTCCCCATCGCGCTCTCTCCATCCTCCATTTTCTATTTTATCTCACCTCTTTCCTGCTGTCTTTTGTGTTTTCCCATTTTTCCTTTTCTTATTTTCTTACTTTCTTTTATTTTTTTTTTAATTTTTCTAGAGAATTTTGGGGTTCTCATGAAAATCTTACTAATAGATATTTATTTTTTTAATTTAGATTTTATTTTATTTACTTATTTTTAATTTATTTACTTTACTTACTTATTTGTGTCTATAATTTATTCATAACAATATATTTGAATCATTACTTGTGGTAAACTGCATTATTTTTAAATCTAAAAATTACGGTTAACAAATTCAAAATTTGGGGTGTTACAGTATATGAGAATGAATGGAAGATGAAGTAGGATAGGACTTGTGGCACTCTGTACACTTCTCAGTGACCTTAATAGTGAGGGCAATCATATGAACATGTTAGGGTTAATTATTTCGGTGGTCACTGAACTTTAAGGATTGTAACGATTTGGTCACTAAACTTCAATTTGTAACAATAAAATAATACATCTATTATTTTGTAACGAAAAAATCAAAATGATCGAAAATCCGGTTTCGGCGGCAAACGGGAGCTGCTTGAAGACAGTGAAAATTGATTTTTTTTAACCATAAAGCCACGTTGGATCCATGTCAGATCCGACATGGCGAAAAATCTAACGTTCATTCTGCTAATAGGTCACGTGCCGGTTGCCATTTCCGATCATTTTGATTTTTTCGTTACAAAATAATAGATGTATTATTTTATTGTTACAAATTGAAGTCAGTGACCAAATCGTTGCAACCCTTAAAGTTCAGTGACCACCGAAGTAATTAACCCGAACATGTTATAGCATGGGGTGGGCGATATACATTGCCATTACATAAGCTGCATTTTCATCATTTTACACACATGAACAATTTTACATCCATTACATCAAGATCATTTGCTCATTCATGAAGTACACCAGATCATATCCATATGCCTCAAGTGAAAGGAAGTTAATAGGGTGTACATTGAGTGCATCAGAGATAGAATAAATATGTTAAGGAAAAGATGGTATGAATTAGAGTTGATAAGAGGAATTAAGTGAAGGAAAAGCATAGAGAATAAATAGATAAAAATTAAAAGTAAGGAAGGTAAATAACATATGAAAAATAGTTGATATAATACACAATATGTGAATATGTGACATTGGTTAATTTCGAGGACGAAATTCTTTAAAGGGGAAGAGAAATATGAGGACCTAAAATACATCCTGGATGTAATATGTAACAACCCAATTCCCTTTAAGAGGACAAGGGAGCGCTACGTAACAACTACATTAAAAACTATAAACATGCGTGCTAATTAAATGAAAAGCCTTAAATCAATACTTATCAAAAATTATCATTAATATTAACTAATTGAAGTTTACATTTAGAAGTACAAAATTAATAATTTACATTTACATATTCTCGTTATACAAAAAATGGAATATTATCTATACAATACCAAATATTAAACCTAACTAGAAGACTTCTCCTAGTGGCAGCAGATGTTCCTCTCAAAACTTTGCTTCCAAGCTATAAACCTACACGGAAGATAAACACCCTTGCTGAGCTATGGCTCAGTGGGGATATAAACATACAATAGTCTACTACAAAAAAATCATAAATTATCATATAATAGCAACACACACTATAGTTAAATGATAAATCAAATATTCATTATTCCATGCTTCATAATATTAAATCACTTATATACAAGGTTACTAGAAGTGCTACTATATCATGGCAATTATAACGTATAACACGATACTATAATTAATCAATGCAATAACAATCTTAGTATAGCCTGAATCAAACAATAGTAGATAATGGGAACATTGGATACCACTCGGGTATCAATCACTAAATACTGGGAAAACCAGTATTAATACTAGAGATATGCAAATCTCAAATCACTAGATATCGAACAAGTACCAACACTGGCAGCTACAAGCACTAACCCTTTTAGGCATGCCTACTTATTCACGACTCGATTTACAGGCTATAAATTAATTCACTTAACGTTCATGTAAATAAATACATTTATCAATACCATATGCATAGACATTCATAGGCCAAACACTATCACTCACACAAAACCAAACAAATCAGTAAGTACTTGTCATCAGAGCACTGTCGCGCTCGTGATAGAGCCCAACAATACCTTCCGTCGCGCTCGCGGTAATGCCAGCGCTCGAGACAGAACATGCAAATAACTTCTGTTGCGCCCGTGACTATTGTTGCGCTCGCGATAGAACACAAACTGGCATTGCTTAAGCTACAGTGCCTTCTGTCATACCCGCGACCATTTTTGTGCTCGTGACAGAACACAAACCATAGACTCAAAGTTCTAACTCCACTTATCTCTTTCATACCCTTTTTCATACAACCCAATACATGTCTTCTAAACTAATTACCAATACAAATCACACCATCCATACCTACTATGGCTAATCAATTCATACATGCCTCATAATAAAGCACGCAATTAATGCTTCAATAGTCATAACTTTGCACTTACATATCATCATGCATACAATCAAACATAACATACTTCAATTGTCAATAAAACTTCATCAATTCCACATGTTACCCCAAATACGTTCCAACAATTAGAAGAGTTATTGAACCCTTCAAAAACCCATAATTTCCCCCAACTAACCAGACATGCATCAAGTAAAAGTAAAATCCCAAACCTTCAATGCTAGCTCCTTCACTCTTCACAACTCAAATGGCCTTCTCTTTTCCCTTTGCTCTTCTATTTGATTCTCCAACTTACAAATCGATATCACACACATGTAACACAATCAGAATTATGAACTTTAATCCTACTAAATGAAGAAGAAATAAAATTCAACTTTACCTTTCTAACTTATCACTTGATATCTTTAACCAATTCAACTCAAGTCTTTAAAAAATCAATGAAGAAGATGAAGGGAATAAGAAGGAACGAAGAGGAAATGAAGAACAAGAGAGAGAGGGAACATAATTGAGAGAGAGTGGCCGGACCAAATGAAGAACAAGGTGCCAAATTCTGCCTCTCAAAATCCATTTATATGCATACAATTGCTAGGTGTCACAAGACAATCTTGACACTTGGCACTCCACTAAGATCATCTTGCCACATATAATTCCACTCACCCCTCAATTAAGTTAATTAACTCTAATTAACTTAATTAACTTCCACTTAACACTAATCATGCAAAATTACACTTTGGTCACTAAACTATTTTATTTCATGCAATTAGGTCCTAAATTTTTAATTACGATTTAGTCTAAATACTATAAACCCCAAATTAACCTCACTTAATTACCCTAATCATGCTCAATGCTTCTACGGTGAATCACTGGCCATTACAACTCTCTCCCACTTAAAGAATTTCGTCCTCAAAATTCTAATACATGCAATGACTCTAACCATACAAAACATTATGCAAAGACATTAATTCAATCAGACATAAACAATCACTTTAAGTAACATACCATGCAAAAACATCTTGATCCCTTATATCCTCTTCCAAGGTCATGGCATAAACTCTACCAGTAGGCATATCAGGTCCCTCAACTATTTCAAAAATAACACCAGACTGCTGTTCGGCCTGATCGATTCCACTTCTAGTTCTTCCTCTTCTATCACCCACTGTGTTTGGTGCATTCTGTAACACCCAATTCTCATCCACACACAGCTTCGCTATAGTAGTGGGGAATGGTTGTCACAACACACACATCGCATGCATATTAATTACCACAACCTAGATCCATGGATTCCTAAACCAATTAATTTCATTATCATGCAGCGAAAGATTACCATTCACATACACATTCATACACTCACTTCAGGTTACAATAATGCTTATACACCTATCTTATATTATGATCCCAAAATTACATTACTCAATCATTGCTTACACAACATATACTTATATACATTTTACATTACCCAAAAGATTAAACATCATTACATTATATAAAATTCACTGAAACCTACACTAACGAAGTCCTAGTGTTGATCGTTGGTATGCGGGATTGTCCTTCCAATCACTTCGCTTCAGAACCCACACGGATTAACAAACTCATGCTAAGCGATAACGCTTAGTGGGGAAAACAACACACAATATATAATAACAAAATATCCATACATAGGTAAATAGTACATTATAAGCAATATGAGGTATATACTAACTTCACATTTAATACACAACATATGCATATATATTCAATGTACTTAACATAATAAAATAGTCACTTTTAATTTATGCCACTGCATCAACTTCGCCTACTCATCACATTCATATACATAGGTATATTACATAAGAATCACATTATCTGGTTAATTAATAAAGTTATCTATAGCCTTGCCTGCAACTCGAAGATGCAGATAACGAGTATCGCATCAATACCTTGAGGTACAATAATTGCATTAGTATCCTTAGATACCACACATTCGCATTAGCACCCCTAGGTACTGAGTATTCAATAAGATATCAATAAACTTGCATTTGGGGATCCAATATGGATTCAATTCACATTGATGATTCCAGAGGAATCAGACACTTTGGCTGCAGCACTAGACCCTATAGGCCTGCCTATCTATCCACTACTTGACTTGCAGGCTAAATTATTAGTCCGGTTTATTCATATTATGACATTCATAATACATTACCACATTGCTCATTCATACTATGATTCACTTCACAATTCATTCATTATGGCAAATGCACATAATGGTATTCACATGAATAACATAATGATTATTCTCATAAATATGTTCATTCATCATTTAAACATATAGATTAGAAAATTTAAGTCAAATAAGAGATCACTTAAAACATTCTGAAGTGTCGCGCTCGTGACAGACTTGACAATATGCTTCTGTCGCGATAGCGGCCCATCTCGCGCTCGTTACAGAATGCACCCATCGCCTCTGTCACGCTCGCGCCTATGCGCGCGCCTGCAACAGAAGCCACATCCACCTAGAAGAGCCTTCTATCGCACTCGTGACCCCTGTTGCGTTCGTGACGGAACTGAATTTCCCATTCAAGCTCTCTTACACCACCTTCCTACCTTCACACTTTATCACCCTTACACAAAGGACTCTCATAACCTGTTCAAACCTTGTTGTATGCCAACATAATCTTCTACACACTTATTTAAAAACACGCTAAGAATACAATGACTCAATTCACATTATTTTTTGTCTAATATGTGAGGAGTTGTGGCCAATGGAATCATACATGCTCTAAAAGCCCTCCTACCACAATAACCCCACTTAGGTGCACATTTAAAGGACCCTAAGGTTTCTAAATCTGCATAATTACTTCTGCTCTTTTGTAAACACATTTCCTATGAACTCAATACCTCATATTTCATTCCAAATAGAGCTACACTATAAGTTATAGCTCAAACACACCCACAAGTTACACTACCAAATTTAGTTTTATTAGCATAACTAGTTAAGCTCAAACTATCAACCTACGACACCCTCATTTCACAAACCTACCTACTCAATAGATTCACACACTTCTCAACAATCTCAATTTCTCAACAAGCACATAATACACATAAGTTATATAGCTTTAACTTTAATTACACAAAATAGGGCATCACCACTACTCAAGCTAATCAATTCATTATGTCAATTGCTACATCTCACACACACAAGTTCACATTTTCTGTTCATTTCAAACCACATACTCAATTAAGCATTTCAATCTCAAACTTCATTATAAGTCATACGTAAAGCAGTATTTTCCTAAAATTTACAATCATTTGCTCCAATAGCTTATTTTCCACTTGAGTCCCCAATTTTATCTTTTCCCTTATCCTTCTTTTGCTCAATCACTACAACACAATTATCAAATTTCAAGAATTGGATACAAGTGATCAAAATCTACTTAAATTCATAATCAATGAATAGAGTAAAATAAGATGAATGACACAATAATAAACCATTTACCTTGTTAACTTAAACTCAGTATAACATAAAAATAACTTGATCCAATACAGCGGAAGTACCATAAACTCCTAATCATAGTGATGGAAGACAAAAAAGAAAAGAAAGAAGAAGAAGAAATCGATTCTCAAGTGTAGCAACAATGGGTTTCTCTCTCCTCCAAAACACTTATATTGCATGCTCAACATGTGTTGGCACATCCAGCAAATGCCACTCGGAAATCCTCTATACCACTCGAATCCCACTTAACTTAATCAATCACTATTAGGCATTAATTAATCTCCACTAAACTTAACAAGCACTTTTATAATATAATCACTAAAACTTATTTGATTGATCAATTATGTCCTTAATTCAAATATATTTAAGTACCGAATTTGGCAAATCTCAAATTAAATTTACCCAATTAGCATAATTAAACCAATATTACTATTAGGGTATAATTCAGGCTGTTACACATTCTCTCTTCCTAATTGCATAGTCAAATTTTCCTGCGCTTGGGAAGACTTTGCCACTAGATGGTCAGTACCACCCTTATAACACCCCCAACTCCCACACATAGCATAATAAAGGACAGAGAGCTACGGTGAGCGAAAGATCCTACCGGATGAGACATTTACTTAGCAGAACAGAAGGCGGAAAAATAAAATTTCTAACATTAAGAACCTCAACCACATACACATCCCAAACATAACTCACACACACCATCATTTGCATTAAAGATTATTACAACTTATTACAAATGCTAATGAATAAAACTTAATTACAAACTGACAGTCAAAAAAAACTTTCTATAACTTCTACCAACTCGTTGGCCAAAACTCAGTGGACCACTGTGCTACTTTGATCTCCTAACCTGCACGAACAAACAACCGTGCTAAGCAATAACGCTTAGTCGGACGAAACAATAATGGACAGCCACTCACAGGGGTTCCCGAGGTAACACATGCCAATCAATATATATATAAATAAACATAATGGAATGCCAGCTAAAGTTATAACAAACGAATGTCATTATCTTGTTACGAAAACTTAAATAATTACACATACATTAGCGTCTCATAAACCATACACTGAAATACTTATTTACTTTTTAATCAAAAAGAATACCTTATATAAAACTTATCATATACTTTAAATCACTTAATGGCCCTATAGATAGTTATACTTCATAAATTCCCCAAATACATTTAAAGGTTTGAAATGTGAAGTTCAGAACTTCCATTATTACAAATATTTCAAAATCATACAAATTACAGTATCAATAATTAAATCAAAACATTTCGATTCTAATCAAACCGTTAATTGTTCAAAACTAACAAAACATTCCAATATTCAGATTTGGTTCGGGCTTAAAACTGTTATTCCAAGCTTCCTACGTATCCATATAGTAGGGAATCAGAACCACGTAGTTCTACAAAAACTTATGAACACATATTCCAAATTTAATCTTAACTCATTTCCTAAATTTAATAATCTATATCATGCTTAACTGCAACACCCCCTACCCATACGTAGGCAAACCCATCCAGATCGGAGTGAGATGCCGTATGAGTCAGGGTGTCACTACACGGATACAAAACAAAGCGTGCATTTATACATAACATACATACATAAATGACAGCGGAAATTCAAACTTTAAAGAAACATCTCTTCATGCATTTATATAACAACATTCATTACGAGAATAACCTGATCACAACTGGTAAACAAAATAATTACATCTCTAAATACTACCCTCCGATCTTACATATAAATACATATACAAACAGATACAAAAATACAAAATTCAAAATACAGGAGCTGAAAACAAATATAACAAAACACTTCGAACTCCTATGTGGCCGACCTTGCAGATGCGCGACTCGGGTGGAAACCAAAAACCTTCCACCTACACGGGAAAAGAACCCATGCTAAGCGATAATGCTTAGTGGGGAGGAACAAAAACAAAAGGACCCTATACGATATACGACTATAATCATGCACAATACATATAAATTGCATGCATAAACTAGGTTCACTAAAATGTCAGAATCCGAGGATGCAAAAATGCGCAAACACTAAGATATCTAAACAAGTAGTTATTATATAATAATACCGAAACACTAACCGCAAACTGATACACAAGTTAAAAAGGAACCATAACACATTATAGAATTTCAACAAGTCATGCAAATATAGGTGCGTACACATACAGAAATACTTACCGAGGCAATCCGCGAGATATCATGCATAGCATACCAAAATCATCATAGACATATCATACCATAATCACTAATTATCCAACATGCAGCTACAGTACAAAATGCACATACATAAGCTGGAACTGATGCACAAGATCAATTGCATAGCACTCCCACAACACGATACTAATACATATATTAGCATACAATAAAATGCAAACACATGCCAACATGCCGAAATCACTACAATAACAGAAGACCAAGAAACATGTAACATGACACTACATTTATAACATTCGAGAGATCGAGATCACAATCATATTCACATACCCATAGTCATAACCAAATGAATTCACATTTCTATAAGCATAACATTCACATTCTTATATTTATAACCGCAAAGCACCTGTACGGATAAAGTATCATGCTAAGTGATATACGATTAGCTGGGGAAATACAACAAAAGAGTGGATGGCCATTCACAATGGTCGCCAAAGCAAACACATACGATATGACACATGCGGATATAATCATACATAATATAAACATACTTGAGTCATATGTGTATATACATTATATTCGAATTATTATAGCATTCCGAAACTTATAATCACATTCAGATACTAACTGACTGTTGCATAACATATACGATATGGCATTTGCGAATAATCATGTCAGATATATAATCATGCTGCATAGTAAAGACATACATTTAGAAGCTCATATCCACATTCCATGTACATAATAACTGAATTCTCACACTTATCATTAGGCGCATTCGAATATCATAATCTTGGAATTATTTCAAAGCAGAACAAAACAAACAAAGCTCCTGCTGACTCATAATAGTGAATAACGAGTGAACGCGTAGAGGTACCTTACAGGTTCGAACCGAAAAAATAGTATCATATCATCTCTTTTCAAATTATTTTACAAATGAATCTTAAACAAGATCCAAACACATTGAAAAGGATCGCGAGGATCCGTACACATAAAAAGGGTTCGCGAGGAACCAAACGGGGGACCTGATCGGGGTCCAAATGTCCAAAGGTGCTGTAGCTAAAGAGACTCTATTAGGCATGCCTAACTATCCACTAGACTGACTCTCGCAGGTCATGCATAACACCAATCTCATTTAAGCATAGCACATTATTCATAGCAAAGGTCACAAATCTTAGGCTTCCATAATACATCAAACTCATTTCATGATATTCACCAAATTGCTCATATATCATTCATTGGTTCATAAACGTATAGTTCATCATATCAATCATGCATAAAAATCCATTTACACAATTTAAAGCTCAGCAATATTTATATCCAAAACACAGCATCTCATATGGTTCATAGTGAAAAAGAATGAGTTAAAGATATGCATAACACATTCCGAATCCAAACAAACATTCAACAATTTAGCATAGCAAAATATACCATTAAATAATGTGAGGAAACCTAAATGACACTAAATAATATTTAAAAAAAACACAAAATAGTAAAAACGGGATGAAGACGAAAAGAATCGATAACATCAAAATCTGGGGGATAGTAGCACTTTACACGGCGGTATGACCAATCCATACTGCCTGTAAGGCACTTTACACGGGGTATGGCCTAGTCCATACCACCGTGTAACATGCCCAACACACTGGGCTGTAACATTTCACACGGCGGTATGACCAGTCCATGCTGCCGTGTGAAATGCCCAAAAAAGGCCCTAAGGAACACTCACGATTCACACGGTGGAAGGCCCTCTATACCGCCGTGTGACTCGCCCAAATTCCAGATTTTTGCAAAAAATCAACCCAAGTTTTGCCCCAAAACAAACACACTTCAAAATTGCACAAACAAGCCATTAAAAACTAAACTCAAAAATCACTTTTCCAACTTAAAACTCACATACAACATGCAATAAACATGGTACATTATTCAATCAACCAACCATTGAACATCCATAATCTAACAACTATCACATATGCAAAATTCACAAATTCACAATATAAATTCTTAATTCATCTAACTCAAACCTCATGTCACATAAACCCATTTAAACTCCAAACATCATACAATTTCCAGAAATTCATCAAACACAAAATCATTAAAACACAACATTTTCCCAAACTCATGCATTACTAACACAAGTACCCAAATTAATTCATGCATACACACATACAAAGTCACTCAAAATTTCAGACATCAACACACACACACACTAACTTGATCCGAAAAGAGAAAGAAGGCAGAAGCAAACTCCCAAACCTCTTGAAGCACAACCCAACTGTCCTTTATAAGCTTCAATCTTTAATCTTCTCTTTACCCTTACTTTGCTTCTTCTTATCACCCAGAACTTGCACAAACAAAACCCAAAAATTACTCATCCAAAACCCTAGCTCAATATCAAGCAAAACTAGAAGAAGGTGAAACCCAAAATGCAGGAAACCCTAACCCCAAACACATACCTCTTCATTCTTACTCCAATACTCTTCCCAATCAACTCCAGCTCACACACACAACCAGGGGATGAAGAGCAAGAAACCTGAAATGAAAGAAGAAGAGAAAATAGGAAGAGGAGGAGAAGAGAGAGCAGGAACGTGATCTGCTCTTCTCTCTCTCTTTCTTTCTCCTTTTCTTCTTTTCCCACATTAATTACACACACCGACTAAGCCACATGGCAAACTCCCATATGCCAAAATCAAAATATCTTATCTTATTACTCTTTGGTCCATGGCAAATCCTACTTAAAACCTTGGCAAACTTACACTTCACTCACTAAAGAAAATTATCTCCTTATCAACTTAAATTATCTTTTCAATTGGGTCCTCAATACTCAAATTTCCACATGCACAAATTACCGAATTATCCTTGAAATCCTGACTTAGCATGCTAATTCCGACTAGGCCCGTTTTGGGTTGTTACAATCTCCCCCCCTTAAGAAATTTCATCCTCGAAATTTCCCCGCTAAACACTTACTGTAACACCCCCTAACCACCTGTAGAGATTTACTAAGGTGACTATGGAGTGTTACAACACAAACACATGCGCATCAAATAGTTTTACAAATAAAGTTCAGGATTAATAAAATTTCTTTAACATACAATACTAGATTACGTTTCAAAAATCCAAACATTACATTTCATAACATTCATAGTCTTATATCAGTTGTGACTTTACAAAATACAACATCTTTATTACAAACACTTCAGTTCTTATGCACATATCAATTATATTTACACATCTTATAATATTATAAAATAGCCTACTATTGCAGCGATTCCTAACGTGTTGGCCGTTGGCAATGCTGGACTGTCTTCCAAATACTATCTTCACATATCTACATGGACAAAACATCCATGCTAAGCGATAATCGCTTAGTGGGGAACGACAAAAGATGGATAAACACTCATAGTGATTACTAATATTAATCACATACTTATATACAGCTTTATAATTACCTATGAGTATACATATAAATATGAACATATGTACATCAAATAGCCATTAGCACTCACCAATGTGAGAACACCTTTAGCATGTTACAAATACAAACTCAAACAATGCATACCTTTATTCAATTTCCAATAGTACCACATATACATATACATATACATTAATTAATGTAAAGCTTACCGTTATTTACTTGTGATTCGACATAGCATTCAAGATACAACATATTATACTCATAATGCATTAACTTACATTATACAATATCAATTATTAACACCAACACCCATTTAATACAAACCCGCATCAATTACAATCACAAACTATATAGTACATGACATTTATAGCAAGTTAAGGTACATAACAACTTGCATGCAGATTATTCATGTACTCTTATGTCAATAAGCATATTGCATTGCTTAAATCAATGGGTATGCACTTAATCATATTTTGGCATTCTCTTAATGTTATTTCAGCAATTTATAGCTTGATTTATACAAATATTCATGCTCATACACATATATTCTTCCTAATGAGTCATACCCATATAACTGTATCGCATGACAATTATAACATATCACATTCACATTCTCACTAACATAATACTCAGCTCATGGTCACAATATCATTATTATTGTTATTATTATAAGCTTCGCCTGCAACTCAAGACGCGGATAACGGGTATCGCATCGGTATCTCTCAGATACCAGTAATCTCATCGAGACTACTTTTTCACATTAGCACCTTCTGGTGCTTCATATCACATTAGTACCTTCTGGTACCTTTCATCATTCCACATATAACACAATCCAGTAAGGATATTCGCATTGTGATTCCCATGGAATCAGACACATTTAACGCATGGGGCTGCAGCACTTGACCCTATAGGCATGCCTAACTATCCACTACTTGACTCGCAGGCTTAAGTTGTTAAACACGTTATTCAGTTCACTTTTCACTTTACACATTACATACGTAGATAGGCCATATCACATATGTTGTTGGCCAACATCACATTCACTTTAGCACATAGCTATTCACTTCACTTGCATACTCATTGCGTTTCCAAACTCATTCTTTCATAGTTGATAATCACATGTTTAATCACATTCGAGAATCATCATGTTTGTATGCGAATATACATCACTTAATACACACATAATACTTACCCATAATGTCTTTCAATACAGCTTAAAGCCTTGCCATTTGGAAGTCCAACCACATTAGGATTATATTGCCACAACAGGGTAGGTAACTTCATAATTCACTATCATGGTTAACATATTCGCATGGTATAACTCATTCATATAGTCATATGAAATAGCTCATAACGCATAATAGCTCACACATGTTTGTAAGCATACAATCATGTTCACATTCCTCTCCAAAGTACACATTCATGAAATTCATAATCACCTCATAAGCTGAAAGCATTTAATCACATTCATCATTATCATAATATACAATCACTCATTTATCCGCATGAACCAATATAACATCCTTAAATATCTTGCATAATAATTCATTCTAATGGCAGTGTACATTCTCATAACAAGACTCATTCTTACGTTAAAATCCAAGCACATAGGTTATTTAGCGCATATGTAATTATTTTACTTTATGATGCAATCCAGCATAATTAGGCTAATCATGCATATCTAATTCACATAGTCGCATGTTCGCATGATGATGCATTCAAGTTTAGTTAGGCTATCATGCATCTCTATTTCGCATAGTAACATATTCGCATGATCATCTCAATTATATGCTTATATACTTCATTTATCATATTCGAACCCATGGTTTTTCATCCTTAATTATCCCCTTTCACATACTTAGTTCATCACCCTTAGAACACTTAAAGCTCATACATACTTATATACATTGGCATTCATAGTTCATCATGCTTAAGATACTCATTTTATAATGATAAACATGGATTGGACAAGCTATGGGAACTCATAGTGAAGTTCGGGTGCATTTCGGAAAGAAAAACACCCTAAATAGACAAAACAGAGAGGGGTCACGGTGGCAATGAATTGGTTGTGACCGTGAGGTCCATAAATAGGCATTCTGCCCTCTAAAAACATATGTCACGGTGGCAATGAATTTCATTGTGACCGTGACATACCAAAATAAGCAAAACAGAAGCTAAACTTCAGGACTGCTTCGCACCACAGTTTTGTACAGCCCAAACGGATGTCTTAAACTCAGTTTTAGGCAAGAGTCTCTTATTACCATTTATTCATATATGTCTTATCTTTCAAATGGGACAAGTTTCAGGTAAATTGGATTTGTAAAACATCAGTTATGAATTAAACAATACAGACTGTTCCAGTGAGCCTACCAAGGTAGAGACACGTCTGTTTTTGCAATTTTTAGGTTTCTTAGAGCCAGAATTAGCTCATAGTCATTTGTGTTACTTTTATAGTTATGGGAGTCATGGTTCAAATGGCGCAACAATAACTTAATTTGGAGTTCTCAAACTCTAGTTATGACCAAAACACTACACGGAGGTCTGGTGACATATAAACAGAATTTTTCCCTAACTAGGGTTTATACTTTAATTAAGCACACAGCAATTCAATCATCAGTTCCAACACAAATCAACCATATATTCCAACTATATCATCTTTCAATTGTCACATGATAAACTAATTTACACATATATAACAAAGATTAGTTCCCAAACCTCTCTATCCTTAGCTCCTCTTAAGCTCACATGGCACTTTTATCATCAATCCTCTTCTTTTCGTTTTTCCTTTCTCGTGACCACCAATACCCATATTTCCAGAAATAGAGAACAAGGATCAGAATCTCATTCTCAAGCAAAAAGCAAGAAAGATGAGGATAGGTGATTTTCAGGTAGAATATAACTCACCTTCTAAGATGCAGAAACACACACACACGCATGCACTCCTCTAGACCTTTTTAATACAGCAGAACTTCAACCCAATACACCAAGAGGACAATGGAGAAAGGAGTAGTAGAAGAACACAGAAATCTTTGAGAGAAAACTGAAAGGAAACGTATGAGAGAGATAGCAAGCAGAAAATGAAAGAGAGAGGAATATGGAAACAAAAGCTGCCACCCCTTGCAACCAATGCATGCCAATCCACCTCTTTTCCCTCCAATGCATGCCATTCCCACTTGTCACATTCTCTCTCCCTCATGCATAATCCTAGGTGGAATTTACAGCAATGGATCATGGGCTCTACTACAAATCTGTCCCACTCATGGACTTTAAGCCTTAAGCCCAAAAACCCATCTAATTTAGATTAAGCCCACAGCCTCCTTAGTCCAAATTGAGCCCATTCATAAATCTGATTTCTCAAGTCCATTACTTTAGTCACTTAAATAATTTTATTTATGCAATTGGGTCCTCAACTCTTAATTACTCTTAAATCCAAATTAGCAAACTCACTATTAAATTCACGTGATTACCCTCATCAGCCAACATATTACTAGGGTAGTTTTCGGGGCGTTACACTTACATCCAAACAACCCAAACAAACAAAACCAACTTAAACAAAAGCTTACAATGCAACTTACAAGAAGAACCTGCGGGCTCAATCGCATCCTTGCTATACGCTACAAACTCCGCAGGCGCTCGAGAAGCTCTAAGCAATTCCTCTACATCTTTTCTAGCTTGCTGAGCTAGATTCTCTCTCGACTTAGGACAATTAATAATTTAGTGTTCCTTGCTGCCACATCTGAAACAAGCTCTAGTTATCATTCGACACAAGCCCCGATGTCGCTTCTGACAGTACTGACATGTCGACATTCCCTTAACTTTCTTACACTGGCTCCAGTGTTGCTTCTGACAATGTTGACATATCGAAGCTTCCCGAATCCTTTTCCCCGCTGGTACTTCTCTACCTGATACTTTTCTCTTCTGAGGTACCTTCCGCACAAAATGTTGAGAAGCTCGAGGAGCAGTCAATCTATCTAAAATCCGAATCAACCCTTGCACTAATGCCCTATCCTCGAGAATAGGACCAGAATCTTCAACTGAAGGATGCTCGAAAACATTCTGATCAGCTCTAACCGGGTTCACACTTTCCGTTGTCTCGTCCACATTCTCACTCGGATCAAACTCCATCTAGACACGGCACAAGACACATCTGCATTAAGCCACGACACAAAATCGACTCGCATGCAAGTACTCAACACTCAGACAAACAAAGGCAACCAGAACCTGCGCTCTGATACCAAAAGCTGTAATACCCCCTACCCATACGTAGGCAAACCCATCCGGATCGGAGTGAGATGCCGTATGAGTCAGTGTGTCACCACACAGATACAAAACAAAGAATGCATTTATACATAACATACATACATAAATGACAGCGGAAATTAAAACTTTAAAGAAACATCTCTTCATGCATTTATATAACAACATTCATTACGAGAATAGCCTGATCACAACCGGTAAACAAAATAATTACATCTCTAAATACTACCCTCCGATCTTACATATAAATACATATACAAACAGATATAGAAATACAGAATTCAAAATACAGGAGCTGAAAACAAAAATATAACAAAACACTTCGAACTTCTATGTGGCCAACCTTGCAGATGCGCGACTCGGGCGGAAACCAAAAACCTGCCACCTACACGGGAAAAAAACCCGTGCTAAGTGATAATGCTTAGTGGGGAGGAACAAAAACAAAAGGACACTATATGATATACGACTATAATCATGCATAATACATATAAATTGCATGCATAAACCAGGTTCACTAAAATGTTAGAATCCGAGGATGCAAAAATGCGCAAACAGTAAGATATCTAAAAAAGTAGTTATTATATAATAATATCGAAACACTAACCGCAAACCGATAGACAAGGTTAAAAAGGAACCATAACACATTACAGAATTTCAACAAGTCATGCAAATATAGGTGCGTACACATACAGAAATACTTACCGAGGCAATCCGCGAGATATCATGCATAGCATACCAAAATCATCATAGACATATCATACCATAATCACTAATTATCCAACATGCAGTTACGGTACAAAATGCACATACATAAGCTGGAACTGATGCACAAGATCAATTCCTTAGCACTCCCACATCACGATACTAATACATATATTAGCATACAATAAAATGCAAACACATGCCAACATGCTGAAACATGATCTGCTCTTCTCTCTCTCTTTCTTTCTCCTTTTCTTCTTTTCCCACATTAATTGCAGACACCAAGCAAGCCACATGGCAAACTCCCATAAGCTCAAATCAAAATATCTTATCTTATTACTCTTTGGTCCATGGGAAATCCTACTTAAATCCTTGGCAAACTTACACTTCACTCACTAAAGAAAATTATTTCCTTATCAACTTAAATTATCTTTTCAATTGGGTCCTCAATACTCAAATTTCCACATGCAAAAATTACCGAATTATCCTTGAAATCCCGACTTAGCGTGCCAATTTTGACTATGCCCATTTTGGGTTGTTACATTAACACTTTATTATTCCTCACTTACCAATCAATATATATTTATATATAACTTACCGTATTTATTAAAATCAATAGCAAGGCACATGAATTCCTTACCAAAATACTTATAGTAATTATCCAGGCTAAGATCCAGAAGGTAGATAACACAATACATACTTGCATTCTCAATTTGAACATATAAACGGATATATTCATAGAGTTCATTTACTGAGTACTTAACTACTGCAAATATGCATATCAATCATTTCAAAAATTCTTACACAGACTTTACATAGACAATCATACTCATAACTTATGAACAGATGAATAACAGACATTTGCCACATACGAATTCCTATGTAAACAATATTCATTCATACAAACTTATTAAAACAACATCATTTGTTATATCTCTTTTCGATTAACTAACATTAGATTCAGATACAAAACCATTTAGGTATCCGAAGATACCACACAAATCCACATTCTAGTCCATAAAGGATCCAGAATAGAGGGGTATGTAAAGCACCAGTCAAATGGCACTTTTCACAATTGTATCTAATGTTTTTTCACATAATCATTTTGCAAATCATCACAAAACTTATTAATTTAATTAACATTAATTTTACTCTTTTAGTTGCCTACTAAGTCATAGGGGTGGATAAACGAGTGAACACATGACGATACCTTACGGGTACAAATCGAACTGAATGCATGGCGGTACCTTACGCGTACGAATTGAAAAGCAACATCACATTTTCTCATTCAAAAACATTTTCACATTGGGGATCTTAAACAAGATCCGTAGCCATTGAGGTTCGCGAGGAATCAAATGGGGACCTGATCAGGGTCCAGAACAAAACAGAGGGCTGCAGCTAACGGAACTCTATAGCTATGCCTATCTATCATGACTCGACTAACGCAGGCTAAATTTCCATATTATTATTATTGGATTCGTCTCATTTCCACATACATACACATTCCACCAATACGCATAACATTATTTCATTTTTATTGGGCACATGCATTCATTTATGTTTAAATACCTCATATGAACATATTAAACACATTTATGTTATTAGATATCATGTCCACATTTAGTCTCAACAATTAATTTACAATTATCATATTCATTTAGATTTAACGAATAAGTTCACATTTCGTTACACATATACATTTACAACATAATCATGGTAGATCAAATTCTTATATTTCAATAATTACTATGCATGGGAATACATCAATAATTCACATTTTCAATCATAGATGCATAACATAGGTGAAAAACTATGCAAAGAAGAAGTTCCTTAAAAACAGTTTCCAGGCGAAGAGGAGACTGTCGCGATCGCGTTAAGAAGTCGCTCTCGCGATAATGGCCAGACTCACCTGCGAAAAAAAACCCATCATGACTCGTACTCTGAGACATGAATCATAAAGGAGAACTACAAAGGAAACAAGCAAACACAAGAGGGGAGGGGACCTACACGTGCACGACTCGTGCACCGAGTGCACGACTCGTGCACCATGTGCATGTCTCGTGCACTCCCCTTCACAGAATGAAAAACCCGTCTCTGTCACAATCGCGACAGTATCGCACTCATAACAGAGTCGCATTTTCCAAATTCTAGCGAAATTAGCAGAACTTCTTCCTTTCAAAACTTACCCAAACCTTCCGATCAAACCCAAAACTCATCACAACTCATATTAAATATCCAATTCATCATAAACAACATAAAAACCAACCTTCACACCAATTAATACAATTAAATCATGCAATTAACATAACCAAAATCTCTAAATTTACTGACAGCCAAAACCATTTCAAATTCTCAATCAAAACATACTTTGGTTCAATAATTCACATTCAAAGCATCTTAACTTAAATTACTCAAGACCCATAACATTTGAACATATGTAAACAAATTTAACTCCATAAATTTCCAAAAAATCAAATCGAAACCCCAAATCCAAATATACATCAAAATCACAAAAACCCCTAACCTTTAACTCCTTTGCTCCAATAGCTTACTTAGATGATCTTTCTCACTTCCAAACTCATTCAAGATCTTTTTCATCCCAAAATCCTCATCAATCACACAAACTAAAACCCTAGATTAAGGACACATCTTCATAACAAATGAAGAAGATGAAGAAAAGAATGAACTCAACAAAACTTACCAAAAATAATCTCTTGAGTCGATCAATTTCCACCAAACTCAGCCAACAGAAGAGGGATCAGTATTGTCACACCCCAATCTATAACATGGATACTTCTGCTCGTGATTAGAGCGAGAAGTACCCCGATAGGAAGGAGTGTCACATCCCACTAGTACAAACATGTAAACATCACATTACAGAATTCCATATTCAGTACAAATAAAAACTTTAATAGAAAGAAGAGGATAATAGAACAAAATGAGTACTTTTATTTACATACAAAGAAAATCTTTACATCTTACATCGTTTTACAAAAAGAAGGACGAATATACAAAAGTCCCAAGTACACTGTTCAAAAGGCTTACAAAATATTACATCCATTACAAAAAGAAAGAAAAGCCTATACTATAAACACTTCCGATCCCTAGCTGCGTTGGCCATTCCGATGCGACACACCCATACCACGCGTATCAGAACCTTCCACACCTGCACGGATAAACACCCGTGCTAAGCGAAATCGCTTAGTGGGGAACCACACAAGGCATGACCGCCACTAACAGTGACGGTAACAGAAAACACATGATAATAATGCAATTATGGGCATATAATCATACATAGTTAATTCAGATATTTGCATTCTCATCCAAAGATTCTTATACGAAACACAATGACACTTGCTTAATCATAATGAGTGGATAACGAGTACACATAGATACTTGAGAGTATCGGTATCATATTTCAAACACATAGATACCCGGAGGTATCAAAATATTCCATTTATTTTATTCTAATTTGGTTTCACATAGAATCTTAAGAAAGATTCAGACAAAGGGATCGCGAGGATCCAGTCGGGGGACCTGATCAGGGTCCAAATCGTACACATAGCTGCAGCGGCACATAACTCTATTAGGCATGCCTAACTATCCACTTATCCGACATTAGCAGGTTATGCAAAATCTTATTACGTTTACACACATATTATCCATATAAATAGATAGTCAAATCTTTAGTAGAACAACATGTAAAAGAAGTTAAATCATTAAGCAAAAAGGAGAAGAAATCAAATTTTGGAAGTCACGTCTGTCGCGCTCGCGACGACTGTCGCGCTCGCGACAGAAGCCAAGCTACACTTCCCCGCCTCGTCTCGTGATCGCGAGAGATCTCGTGGTTGCGAGAGGACGTAGGGATGGCTCTTCTGTCGCGCTCGCGAGGCTCGTCGCGCTCGCGAAAGAAGAGAACCTAGCACAAGCTCGGAGCTCGAGCACTCTGTCGCGCTCGCGATAGTTATCGCGCTCGCGACAGAGAGCTCCCTCGAGTTCTTTGGCGCGACATCTCTCGCACCGGCGCGAGGGTTGAAACCCCCGCATTCTGTCGCGCTCGCGATAGTGTCGCGATCGCGATAGACACGGGTTTTTCAGCTCTTACGCCCAAAATCTGCAGAATTCACACAAAATTCACATCCAAACTTCCAAAATTGATTCCAAAACTCAAAATTCAGCAATTCAAGCATTCACAACTCATAACATAAATAAAAACCCAACTTCATCACCATTTATCTCAATTAAAACAAGTCAATTACATGTCTAATTCTAAGAATATCCAAAACAGCAATTTTGACATCAATTATAACTATTCACATAATTTCCCATAGATTCTTCAACAATATTCATTCTTTCTCATCACATATCACACAAATTTCGATTTAAGTTATGACAACTCAACTCATAATCCCAATCAAAGCAAAAACACATTTATCAAACTCAAATTACAAAAATGCACAAAAGATGAACAATCCCAAACCTTCTCTCCTTAGCTCCTAATCGCGAGCTCCGCTTCCTCTAGCGATTCCTTTTCCTTTATCAGGTCTAGGAGCCTCCTCTGAACCATAAACCCATAATAATCAAGATCAATTCTAAAATAACCCACAAATGAATTTACAAATATTTAAACCTAGAGAAGAGGAAAAAGAAGAATCTAAAATACCCATAACCCCAACTCACCTTTAAGCTTCCAAAATCTACAAGCTAATCAACTCTAATTACTCAATTAAGAAAGTGGGAGCAAGATTATGTAAAGAAAAGGAAGAACAAAGGAGAAGGAAGAAGAAGAAAAAGGAAATGGCGTGAGAAGGAGGAGGAGAACGGAAATCAAGGGAAAGGCTGCCCTTTTCTCTCTCTTCACCAACCCAATAAATGCCCACTTATCCCCTTTGCCACTTGTCATTCTCTCCTTAAAACACATGGCTCAAATCACACCCTACTCCCATACCTTAACATACACATTAAGCTATCCCTAATTCTTACCTTAATTCTATACATCCACTTATACTATATCCTAACTCCTCTTCTCAAACTAATATACATAAATTAAATAATTAAACCAATTTAACACACACATGCAACACATAAAAATACACACATTCCGACACGGACAGGCTCAAACTACTGGGGTGGTTTTGGGGTGTTACAATACTCCCCCACTTAACAGAATTTCGTCCTCGAAATTCATACCTGTTCCGAATAACTGAGGGTATTGTAATCTCATAGCTTCCTCTGGTTCCCAGGTAGCTTCTTCAATACCATGATGCTGCCATAGAACTTTGACTAACGGTATCTGCTTATTCCGAAGCTGTCTGATTTCCCTATCCAAAATCCTCTTCGGTTCTTCATCAAAAGAAAAGTCTGACTGAATCCGAATATCTTGCACTGGTAGCACATGCGAAGGATCTGACCGATATCTCCTGAGCATAGATACATGAAAAACATCATGTAATCTAGCTAACTCCAAAGGCAACGCTAATTGATATGCTACTGGACCCACTCTCCTTAGAATCTCATACGGTCCAATAAATCGTGGACTTAGCTTGCCTTTCTTACCAAAACGGAGAACCTTACGCCATGGTGACACTTTCAAGAAAACTTTATCACCTACTTCATACTGAATATCTATGCACTTCAGATTAGCATAAGAGCGCTGTCGGTCCTTAGCTGCCTTCAAGTTCTGTTGCACCACCCTCACTTTCTCTTCAGTATCCCGCACTATATCCGGACCAATCATAGCCTTTTCTGACAGTTCAGTCCAACACACTGGTGTTCTACATTTCCGTCCATACAGTGCTTCATAAGGAGCCATACCAATACTCACTTGGTAGCTGTTATTATACGCGAATTCCATCAGAGACACATACCGATCCCAACTTCCTGAGAACTCTAAAGCACAACCCCGGAGCATATCTTCCAAAATCTGAATAACCCTCTCTGATTGACCATCGGTCTGTGGATGGAAAGCAGTATTGAAATTTAACCGGGTTCCCAAAGTTGCCTGAAGTTCCTTCCAAAACTTGGATGTAAAACGAGGATCTCTATCTGATACAATGGATAACGGAATCCCATGCAATCGGACTATCTCATCCACATACAGTTCCGCCAACTTGTCCATCGAATAATCCACTCGCACTGGTAGAAAGTGTGCAGACTTTGACAAACGATCCACTATAACCCATACCGAATCATGCTTACGCTGAGTCAAAGGAAGACCAGATACAAAATCCATCGTGATGTCATCCCACTTCCATTGGGGAATGGGTAAAGGATGAAGCAATCCCGATGGCACTTGATGCTCGGTTTTCACTTGCTGACAAGTAAGACACCTTGAAACAAATTCTGTTATCTCTCTTTTCATTCCTGGCCACCAATAAAATTGCTTCAGATCTTGATACATCTTGTCCCCACCAGGGTGCATAGTGAAGACTGATGAATGAGCTTCTTGCACTAGCTTCTTCCTTAACTCACCCACATTAGGTACACATAACCGATTACCGTGCCTCAACACTCCTTCACTGTCTAATAAGTACTCAGACTGCTTGCCCTCTTTCACTGCTTGAGAAACACGCTGTAACACATGATCATCTAACTGAGCCTTTGCAATTTCTGATCTCAAACTAGGCTTAACTTTAAGTTGAGCAATCAGAGCACCTTCAGAATCAAATCTCCATCTGCCTCGACTAGCCAGCAACGCAGACAAAGACTTCCTACTAAGAGCATCTGCCACCACGTTAGCTTTACCCGGATGATAGTCAATGATACAATCATAATCCTTGAAGAGTTCTAACCATCTCCGCTGTCTCAAATTCAACTCCTTCTGAGTTAACAAATACTTGAGACTCTTGTGATCGGTAAAAATTCTGCACGTCTCTCCATACAAATAGGGTCGCCAAACTTTAAGCGCAAACACTACCGCTGCCAACTCCAAATCGTGAGTCGGGTAATTCCGCTCATGAGGCTTCAACTGTCTCGATGCATACGCGATAACCTTGTTCCTTTGCATCAGAACACAACCCAAGCCAATTCCTGAAGCATCACTGTACATAGTGTATTCCTTACCCGAAACCGGCTGTGTGAGCACAGGAGCTTTAACCAATAACTCTTTTAACCTATCAAAACTGGCTTGGAACTTTTCAGTCCATACAAACTTGACATCCTTCCGAAGTAGCTTGGTCAAAGGAGATGCTAACACTGAAAACCCCTGAACAAACCGTCGGTAATACCCTGCTAAACCCAGAAAACTTCTCACTTCTGGCACACTCTTCGGAGGCATCCAATTAACAATCGCTTCAATTTTGCTAGGATCAACCCGCACACCTTCCGCTGACACCACATGTCCAAGAAAGGCTACTTCTTTCAACCAAAACTCGCACTTACTGAGTTTCGCATACAGCTGATGATCTCTTAACATTTGCAATACTAATCTAAGATGTTCCTCATGTTCTTTGCGGTCTCGAGAGTACACCAAAATGTCATCAATAAAGACCACCACAAACTTGTCCAAATACGGTCGGAAGACTCGGTTCATCAGATCCATAAAGGCTGCAGGCGCGTTGGTCAAACCAAAGGGCATCACTAGAAATTCATAATGACCATAACGCGTCCAAAAAGCCGTCTTCGCCACATCTGCTTCCTTAACTCCTAACTGATAATAACCTGACCTCAAATCCATCTTAGAGAATACCCCAGCTCCTCTTAATTGATCAAAAAGATCTTCTATCCTCGGTAATGGATACTTATTCTTGATAGTCACTTTGTTAAGCTGTCGATAGTCGATACACATCCGAAGGGTTCCGTCTTTTTTCTTAACAAACAGCACTGGAGCGCCCCATGGTGACACACTAGGCCGAATGAACCCTTTATCCAACAATTCTTGTAACTGACTCTTCAATTCTTTCAATTCCATTGGAGCCATTCTGTAAGGAGCCTTAGAAATCGGAGCTATACCCAGCAGAATTTCTACTAACAGTTCAACTTCTCTTTCAGGAGGTAATCCCGGTAGTTCTTCCGGAAAAACATCTACAAAATCTCTTACAACCAGAATATCTTGAATCTTAACTTGACCTCTTCGAGAGTCCAAAACCACAGCTAAAAACGCTTCACATCCTTTCCTGATAAATCTTATAGCCTTCATAGCTGATACCACATTATGCAAAGAACTGCTTCCAATTCCCTTTACCACAACAGGCATTTGATCTTTATCCCTCAAAACCATTACTTTCCTATGACAATCCACTACCGCGCGATGCTTATCCAACCAATCCATTCCCAGAATAATATCAAACTCATGGAATGGCAAACAAATCAGATCTACTACAAACTCGGTACCCTGTATCTTTAAAGGACACTTCCGACATACACGATTAACCATAACACTCTGACCCAACGGACTGGATACACAAATATCATATTCCATCTTCTCCTCACTACCCAAACTATCCCACAACTTACCAGAACACACATAAGAATGGGTAGACCCCGGGTCAATCAAAACATAAACTTCAGAATCAAGTAAAGAGAACTTACCGGCAATCACTTCAGGAGCATTCTGTTCCTCTCGAGCCTTCATAGCATAAGCTCTACCAGATGATGGCACTGGACGATCTACTGATTCTGAAGCTTCTCTACTTAGAGGCCGTCCACCTCGACCCCTTCCTCTACCCCGATTACGACTTCCTTGGGGAACATTTGATCCAGCTCGGCTCCCTTCCTGTTGCCCCGAAGAATCTCCAAATCGGTTCGGACAACTTGCAAGTAAATGGTCCGTAGAACCACATCTGAAACAACCTCCCGTCAACCATCGACACTCACCCCAATGTTGTTTACTATAATAGGTACATCGAGGAGGGCCATCTCCTCTACCTGCGCCTGATCCCCTTGAAGAACCCTGTCTCCTCCCTCTAGGGGCTGGACTAGCTATAGACTCATCAGCAAAATTCCCTTGCGATTCCCTTGGTCTTTTGCCTGAAGAAGAGCCACCTCTTACAGACTTTCTTCTTTGAGCTTTTTCTCTCAAAATATTCTCAGAACGCTCCGCCCTCAAGGCTGCCTGCACTAACTGATAATACCTCACATTTGGAGCCGACATCAATGATATTAACATCACTTTTAAAGATTCATTCAAGCCTGCTTCAAAATGCTGACATCGAAACTCTTCTGTAAGGACCCTTGGCGGCGCATACTTACTGAGCTTATTGAACTCATCCTCATAATCAGCCACAGACATTGTTCTTTGCTTAAGAGTGAGAAACTGTGCCCACTTGGCATCCTTATAAGCTTTAGTCACATACCGGTTCTGAAACTCATCCTCAAAGAACTCCCATGTAATCGGTTCAGGAACTTGCGGTTGACTAACCACCAACCTCCACCAATCATAAGCTGAACCTTGTAACAAAGACAAGGCACATTCCACTTCTTGCTCCGGTGGGCATCTTATCTCCTTAAGTACTCTGGAGGTCTTTTCTAACCACATCTCTGCTTTGTTAGATTCATCTATACCCGTACCAAAGAAATCCTCTGCTCCATGCTTTCTTAACCTTTCAATAGGTGCACTAGGCGCTGTTACCCTTTCAAGTACTCTTGTCATACTCTGAAGCATCGCTTCCATGGGTCCCAAAGGCACCTCAGGATAACCCCTAGGAGGTTGAGCCGGACCAGAAACTGAGGGATCCTGCTCTTGGGGATTCGCACTTTCCGCTGACCCCTCAAGCGATCCACGAGCGGACTCCATAACTACAAAACATAAACGCAGTGCGCATCAGGCCAACACAACTCTAACAACTAACTAACATACTGAAACCCAGTAACACCTAAACCTAGGGCTCTGATACCACCTAATGTCACACCCCAATCTATAACATGGATACTTCTGCTCGTGATTAGAGCGAGAAGTACCCCGATAGGAAGGAGTGTCACATCCCACTAGTACAAACATGTAAACATCACATTACAGAATTCCATATTCAGTACAAATAAAAACTTTAATAGAAAGAAGAGGATAATAGAACAAAATGAGTACTTTTATTTACATACAAAGAAAATCTTTACATCTTACATCGTTTTACAAAAAGAAGGACGAATATACAAAAGTCCCAAGTACACTGTTCAAAAGGCTTACAAAAAATTACATCCATTACAAAAAGAAAGAAAAGCCTATACTATAAACACTTCCGATCCCTAGCTGCGTTGGCCATTCCGATGCGACACACCCATACCACGCGTATCAGAACCTTCCACACCTGCACGGATAAACACCCGTGCTAAGCGAAATCGCTTAGTGGGGAACCACACAAGGCATGACCGCCACTAACAGTGACGGTAACAGAAAACACATGATAATAATGCAATTATGGGCATATAATCATACATAGTTAATTCAGATATTTGCATTCTCATCCAAAGATTCTTATACGAAACACAATGACACCTGCTTAATCATAATGAGTGGATAACGAGTACACATAGATACTTGAGAGTATCGGTATCATATTTCAAACACATAGATACCCGGAGGTATCAAAATATTCCATTTATTTTATTCCAATTTGGTTTCACATAGAATCTTAAGAAAGATTCAGAAGGGATCGTGAGGATCCAGTCGGGGGACCTGATCAGGGTCCAAATCGTACACATAGCTGCAGCGGCACATAACTCTATTAGGCATGCCTAACTATCCACTTATCCGACATTAGCAGGTTATGCAAAATCTTATTACGTTTACACACATATTATCCATATAAATAGATAGTCAAATCTTTAGTAGAACAGCATGTAAAAGAAGTTAAATCATTAAGCAAAAAGGAGAAGAAATCAAATTTTGGAAGTCACGTCTGTCGCGCTCGCGACGACTGTCGCGCTCGCGACAGAAGCCAAGCTACACTTCCCCGCCTCGTCTCGCGATCGCGAGAGATCTCGTGGTCGCGAGAGGACGTAGGGATGGCTCTTCTGTCGCGCTCGCGAGGCTCGTCGCGCTCGCGACAGAAGAGAACCTAGCACAAGCTCGGAGCTCGAGCACTCTGTCGCGCTCGCGATAGTTATCGCGCTCGCGACAGAGAGCTCCCTCGAGTTCTTTGGCGCGACATCTCTCGCGCCGGCGCGAGGGTTGAAACCCCCGCATTCTGTCGCGCTCGCGACAGTGTCGCGATCGCAACAGACACGGGTTTTTCAGCTCTTACGCCCAAAATCTGCAGAATTCACACAAAATTCACATCCAAACTTCCAAAATTGATTCCAAAACTCAAAATTCAGCAATTCAAGCATTCACAACTCATAACATAAATGAAAACCCAACTTCATCACCATTTATCTCAATTAAAACAAGTCAATTACATGTCTAATTCTAAGAATATCCAAAACAGCAATTTTGACATCAATTATAACTATTCACATAATTTCCCATAGATTCTTCAACAATATTCATTCTTTCTCATCACATATCACACAAATTTCGATTTAAGTTATGACAACTCAACTCATAATCCCAATCAAAGCAAAAACACATTTATCAAACTCAAATTACAAAAATGCACAAAAGATGAACAATCCCAAACCTTCTCTCCTTAGCTCCTAATCGCGAGCTCCGCTTCCGCTAGCGATTCCTTTTCCTTTATCAGGTCTAGGAGCCTCCTCTGAACCATAAACCCATAATAATCAAGATCAATTCTAAAATAACCCACAAATGAATTTACAAATATTTAAACCTAGAGAAGAGGAAAAAGAAGAATCTAAAATACCCATAACCCCAACTCACCTTTAAGCTTCCAAAATCTACAAGCTAATCAACTCTAATTACTCAATTAAGAAAGTGGGAGCAAGATTATGTAAAGAAAAGGAAGAACAAAGGAGAAGGAAGAAGAAGAAAAAGGAAATGGCGTGAGAAGGAGGAGGAGAACGGAAATCAAGGGAAAGGCTGCCCTTTTCTCTCTCTTCACCAACCCAATAAATGCCCACTTATCCCCTTTGCCACTTGTCATTCTCTCCTTAAAACACATGGCTCAAATCACACCCTACTCCCATACCTTAACATACACATTAAGCTATCCCTAATTCATACCTTAATTCTATACATCCACTTATACTATATCCTAACTCCTCTTCTCAAACTAATATACATAAATTAAATAATTAAACCAATTTAACACACACATGCAACACATAAAAATACACACATTCCGACACGGACAGGCTCAAACTACTGGGGTGGTTTTGGGGTGTTACAATACTCCCCCACTTAACAGAATTTCGTCCTCAAAATTCATACATGTTCCGAATAACTGGTAGCTGTGAACACTAACCCTTATTGGCATGTGTGATGCGCGCCAAACCACGGGGCGCCCCGAAGACCCGCTTTTAGGGCTTTCGAGAGAGGTTTATTAAAACTTGTAAGAGATTACAAGTGTGTCTATGTTGGGCAACAAGGAGGTTTCTTGGAGTCACCACCCAATAGAACATTAGGAAAGGTCGTCTAGCCTCAGTGAGCCTAAGACAGCGCATATGCATCCATTTGGGCCAAGCCAGAGATATTTTGGAGGCCCCACCCCAATAGAACATTGGACTGATCCTCTAACCTCGTGGAGCTTAAGATTATGCAAATTAGGCCTTTTTGTGGGCAAAAAGAGATATTTTGGAGACCCCATCCCAATGGAACATTGAGATGGTCCTCTAACCTCGTTGAGCCTAAGACCAGAGTAGGTTCGGGACTTTTCATTTATTCATACCTTGGTTGATATTATAACTGAGTTTTGAATTTATTATTTCTTCCAATTTCTCATTCAATGCAATTAAATAAAGTGCAAGTCATCCATATAAGGAATGCAGTAAATGGGCATAAAATAGAAAATTATAACATAAATTACAACAAAACTAGGGGAGGAATACAACCCCCACTGTAAATAACGTGCGAATCATACACAAATCGGGAAATTTATTAAGAATGAAAACGTTGGTCCTCGCATGCACATTTATTAAAAAACAAGTTTAAAACATCAATTTTATTTGGCTAAAAAATAGGACATTGCACCTCGGTTATTAATGAAAATCCCAATTCAATTACTATAAAATATTTGACCATTTTATTTTAGCGAGATTAAAATAATATTTACAACAATAATAAATAAATAAGATAAAAAGGGATAAGGTTGAAGAATGAACCCGAGTGATGTTCCTCAGATCATTGCAAAGGTCACCATTTAGCAACCCCAAATCCACAAAAAATAGTAAAATAAAACTCTCAAAAAAATGGAAATCATGTTAGTGCCAAAATTAAGAGTAAAATAAAATGCTAGAAATTAAATAATAAATAAAAGACATGATATGATAAGAAAATAAGTAAAAAGGGAGAAATAAAAGATATAGAGGAGAAAAGACCCAGGTGTAGACACCGGGTCCCGAGGCGGTCCAAGATCAGGATTACCCGATGATGAAATAGAAGACCGATTTTCGGCAAGAAAGGTGAGAATCGATCGTTCCCTTGTCAAAAGTGTGTTTTTCGGAAAATGATTAAAATATTTTCTTTTTAGAAATCAAAATTAAAATGCAGTAAAAAAAATATATATATATATATATATATCAATTTTGTGTTAAGATTTAAAAAAAAATAAAATAAAATCGCGAAGGCCGCCTGCGGCAGGCTGCCCCAGCGCGCAGGGGCGCCTGCGCGGCAGGCCGCCCCAACGCTCAGGGGCGCCTGCGCGGCAGGCCGCCCTAGCGCGCAGGGGCGCCTGCGCGCGAGGTGCCTGCCTCGCGCGAGGCAAGGGGCGCCGCGCGCCCCCCCTTCGCGCAGAGGCGGACGCCTCGCGCGCAACCCCTGACGCGAGGCGGGGGGCGCCGCGCGCCCCCCCTGCGCGCGAGGCGGGCGGGCGCGGCGCAGCCCCTGCGCGCGGTGTGGGGGCACCACGCGCGCAGCAGGCTGCCGCGCGCGCCCTTGCCCTCTTCGCGTGGCCTGCTGGTCTTCGCCTGTCCGTTTTTTTCGCTGTTTTCAGTCTGATTTTTTTTCAGTCTGACATTTCCGTTGTTTCACCATTTTATGCTATTTTGGATTAACTAAAAACAAAGGCTTTTTTGTCCCTTGCCATTTTTGGCCAAGGCAAGATTAAATGAGGATTTTGCCCCTCATTTTTGCACGGCAACTAATTTCCAAGGGTTTTTCCTTTCAACTTTTTCTCTCCAGCAGCTAGTTCTTTATCTTCTTTTCTTTCTTGTTTTTCAAAAGTTTTAACCTTGAATTGCTCTTCATAAATACATAATCCATTTTTTTGAGTGATTTGGGCTTGGAAAACTAATTTCCTTTTGCTCAAATCATCCACCAAAAATATTTTCATCAAAGTATTTTCTTGGTTTTATTTCAAAATATTAATTTTTACATTTTCTTCAAACACTTATCACCACAAATCCGACAAGGAAAATCGATCGGGACACCGTTTCCCCAATCTAAAAATTCTGAGGGTAAACATTCTTGAACCCATCCTCATTTATTTTTTTGTATATATTTATTATTGTTAACATTGTTTTTTTTGCTATTATTATCATGTATATTGTTTGCTTTTAGCATTTTACTGTGTTAATACCATCATTAATATGTCATTTGTTGGCTTTAAATGGGTTTTCATGTTCATGTGCTAATATTATTTTTATTATTTATCGTTATCACTATTTATGCTTGTGTTCATGTTTAGGCTCATGCTATTATTTGGTTATTATCATTTTCTTTATTATTTATTATTATCATTATTATTGACATTACCTACTATTATCATTATCATTACTATACACTCATTTTGTGTTTATGGATGCTACATTGTTATTATTATTATGATTATCATTATCATTATATTTATTATTATTACTATCGTACTTCTTTATATTATATTCACTATTATTTATTATCATTGTCCATCATTATTATTCTTATTATTATTATCATTATATTATTATTTCATTGTTGTTACCATCGTCATAATTTTTATTATTGTTATTATTTCGCCTTCATTTGATTAATTTTTAGAATATTTGCTAATATATTTTGATGTTAATTTTTGTATGAGTTTTAATTTGAGTCGGGCTATGTGAGCGCCCCGTGACTCCTCGGATGGGTCGCAACGCGTAGGCGGGTACTCCGGTTCGGTGAGACCTTTCTTAACCCTTTCTTTATGTCGTGTTATTTGTAAATATATATTTTTATTCGTGCACGCGTGCGATAAAAAATCACAAAAATATTTCTATAATTAAATTGGAATTTTCACTAATAAAATCGGGACCAATGTCCCTTATTTTAGCCCGACAATAAAAATGTCACAATTAAAACGAAGAGTCAACTTTTCTACAAAAATGGGATCACTCATCCCGGTTTTTTAATTCAAGCAATCAAAAATGACTCTTCGAACCCTCTTCAAATTAATACGAAGGAACCAATGTTCCTAAATTTCGAACAAGTGCGAAGGAACCAACGTTCCTTAAATAATGCCCCGATTTATGTATGTTCTTTTATTTTAATCTTGGGTGAGTGTTTTAAATTCAAGTTCATTTCTTTTTTGGGCCCTTGTAATAATTTTGGGGAAAATTTATTTATTTTTGGGGATTGTATTTTGTCCCATTTATAGCTTCATTTCCTTCCAATGGGGGTTGTATTCCGCCCCTATTTCTCTTGTAATTGCGTGCTTGCGTGTTTACCGCTTTCATTTACCGCTTTCTCTATCTATTGCTTTATCGCTTTTATTTACTTCCTTTACGTGCTTGAAATGCGCAATTTAAATTAAATGCATTGATCGTGTGAGATGAGAGATATAATTTTAAGAAGTTAAGAACCCATTTATATTTAACCAAAGCATAAATAAGAGGAAAGTTCTGGACACCATATCTCTGGTTTAGACCAATAGAGGTGAGAAACCTTTTCCCAATTTCTTGCAAATTGGGTGGCGACTCCAAATACCTCAAAGGTGCCTTTAGGCGTCAATAGGCTAGGTTATTCTCCCCAATGTTCTATTGAGAGGAGCATACCGATGATGTCTCATGGCGCCCATGATCAAAAGACGCGAACCTTCATACCTCGAATCCTAAAGCGGATTCAAAGCGAGGGCCCTTGCTGGGTTGTTCGGGTTCGGCACGCGTCACACCAGGGATGGCCCAACACTCGTGACCGACGGGCATCCCTAGGTTGACCGGCGGGCGAAAGAAATAACCATCGATGGCCCGTCGCTCGCGTCAGCGACGGCTATCGGTGGTTTTTCTACCCATCAGTCAGCCCTTACTTTGAAATTAAAACGAAAAAGTCCAAAAAATTGATTTTGAGTTTTAATAAATGAAAATTTTATTTATAAAATTATTGTAAAATAATTAAATAACACAAATAATAAATCCAGAATGTTTACCCTCAGATTTTACCTTTAAAGGTGAACATTGAGTGATTTTGGTTCCTCGAGTTCTACAAGGACTGACCCGTGATTGCATGATTTTAGGAGATTTTTGGTCACAAAAATCATGTTTTGAAAATAAATCAAGAAAAGAAAATTATATTTTTCTTTCTCAAAATTTTGACAGGAATTAAATGTCAGAAATAGCTAGATCGATGGAAACGAATGGATTTCGTTACCTCTGATTAGCTTAATTTGGAAATGAAAATGAGAAAAAGAAGAAATCTTGAAAGAGAATTCTTTTGCAAAATGCAAAAATAAAATCTCTGTGAAAAACTGCTAAGATTTAGTTTTCTTCCAAAATTTCTAACACTGAATAATGAGGTTTAATCCCCTATTTATAGAGTTTAGAAAATAATTCAAATAAATTTAAATTTGAAAAAGATTTCCAAAATCAAATCACAACTAAATAATTTACAGAATATTTTCAAAATCAAATCTAATATTTGAAAATATTTGAAAAGATTTCATAGATTTGGATAAGATTTAGAATATATTTTGAAACTCTTAGGAAAATCTGGAGAATCCGACGGTTATGGCAACCATATCACCGACCGATGGGCATCTGTGGGCTACCGACGGGAGTCGGTTAGAGGGGTACGCTTGGTCTTTTGACCGACATACCATACACGAGCCACGAAAAAGAGAGACAGCCTTCTCTCGCGAGTTTCATCGCTCAAACGAGCGACATGTGCCGCTCAATCATAGGAGATGGGTCTCTCGCACGAGCGATGGGCATCCCACCACCAACTGGTATCCCATATTTTGACCAAAATTTCCATTTTCAAAGTTTTGACTATTCGAAACCTCCCGTTATTGAGAAAAATCCTCAATCCTTGTAAAATTGGAGAATGAAAAGGTACAACTTTCATCCAATTGTCTGAAAATAGACATTAGTCTCTTCATTGGGTAACTCTGATCTGGATTGCCTCAGGACCCGGTGTCTATAGTTTCTCCCAATTTTGGGGAAACAAGTACACTAGTGTCTAGATGAGCCAAAATTCAGAGAAGAAAGGAAGAAATGCATACCTGAGGCAGTCCTTACCTTCTTGGTGTGGCGTGAAAGCAAGTGATCCTCAATCCGGCGGGCCTCATCCCGGTCTGCTCAATGTCTAAGTGTTCTGGGAAGCAGTGTTATCCAATTGTAACCCATTTGCAATTTGTTCTATTACAAGTGTACCACAAATCTTATCTCGGCCTGCACGGTATCTGTGGGATGTAGTGTTATCTAACTACAGTCGCGTTGTGATCTGTTCTACCGCATGTGTTCTGCTAGCCTCATCTTGGCTTGCGTAGTGTCCTCACTGTGGGAGGTAGTGTTTTTTAACTACAACCCTGTTATAATCTATTCTATTGCATGTGTCCTGCTGGCCTCATCCCGGCTCGCGCAGTGTCTGTGAGATGTAGTGTTCTCTAACTACAATCTCGTCGCGATCTGTTCTATCGTATGTTTTTTTCGCTGGCCTCATCTCGGCTTGCACGGTGTCCTTGCTAACCTCCATCCAATTTGCAAGGCATCTGACTAAATATCCTGCTCTGCTGGCGTCTTCTGGGCTCGCTAAGCTTGATCTTGCTAACCCCCATCCGATCTACAAGATGTGATTCTAGATTTTCCAGCTCGCATTCGATCTGCGAAACATGACTTTTGATTTGCTGACCCCCATCCGATCTGCAAGGTGTGTGATTTTCAACTTTTTGACCCCCATCCGGCCTGTAAGGTACCACTTTTGGTTTACTGACCCCTGTAACGACCCAAAAAGGGCCTATTCGGAAATCGCAAGTTAAGTCGGAGAATTAAGCGTATTTCGGTAAATAGTGCATGTGGAAATTTGGATAATTAAGGATCAAGTGTTATGTGAGGAAGTTATCTAGTAGATTATGTGTTTGGTACCAAGGATTTAATGTGTTTAATATGGAAGTTATCTAGTGAGTAGAGTCTATGGTGCATTGATGAAGAATTAGACAAAGAGGGATCGTGATTCTTTAGGATCTTGACATGTGGACCAATAGGATTTTGACTAGTGGTTTGGGTTGGTGGGAAGTAATTAATGAAATAAGGAAAAATAAAACAAGAAAGGAAAAGAGGGAAATCAGATTTCCTGTTCTCTTCCCTGCGTTTTCTCCTTCTTCTTCCATTTCTTGCTCTTTGCTTCTCTTTTGGTTGGATGATCTGTAACACCCCGATACCCCCATTGGAAGGATACTAGGGTGCCATGCGCACAAACTCATAAACAAACTTAAATACATAAACATATACTCAAATAAGTAAGAAAACAAATACATTTAATCAAAAGATAACAAATCCATATATATAACCATATAGTTTTTACAAAAGAGAATTTGTAAACATTTAACATATACATGTACTAAATCATTCTTTACAAAAATTACATTTCCAAAATTAAAACTCCAAATACAAAAAAATACAGTAAAAGACAAAATAACTCCAACTATAGACTTATAGTGGCCGACCTGCAGATGTCCGACTCCAAAATGAACCTGCCACCTACACGGGAAAAGAGCTTGTGCTAAGCGATAACGCTTAGTGGGGAGGAACAACACATGCCTGTGCATATAATTGCAATAAACACATATATATATATAAACTTAATAAAAACAAAAGCATATAAACATATACTACTCATGCTTATAACAAGTATTCATCACACACATGTATATTGGAAAGTAACCATTCATATCTAAGTAGTCAATATTCATATATTAATCTCATGTAACAACCTCAAGAAATAGCCCAATTACTCGCTAACTAGTGGATACGAGTACTAATGATACTTATAGGACACAGTATCCCAAGCTTATGGAGACATGGGTCTCAAAACATTTTAATAATCATGTATACTCGAAGGTATACCGGAGACTAAGGCCTCAAACATCTTATATGACCCAAACGGGCCCGTATGCAACATGTAACATATAGCAGTTGCACTCACACCCTAACCCTTGATAAGCACTTATCTATCCACTACCATGACTATCAAGCTCAAATAACGACTCAATTATGTTCTAAAATAATTATCATAAAATAGAGAATATATCAAGTATAATCATGTTATTTTATGTATACATGTGTATTTAATCAAGATGAAGACATATAAATCATGTACAAATCTAATTAAGAACATATAATTTATCAATTAATAGGCCATATAAGACAAATAATGTGTCATGTAATGAAAACGCATGTAAAATAAGCTTGTGAAATTCATTTTCAAAATAGGGCAGGAAAGGCTCACTGTCGCGCTCGCGAAAGTAGCCGAGGAAGAGAGGCCAGTCACGAGTCGCACATGCTGTTGCGACTCGTGACGCGAGTGTCTCATAGCCAAGGGGCGGTCACGAGTCATGATCCTCCCTCACGGCTCGTGACGCCAACGCTTCGCAGGAAAGACGAGGTCATGAGTCGTGATCCTCACTCACGACTCGTGTCCTTCTCTCTCACAACCTCACGTGTCGTGAGGCATCTTCACGACTCGTGAAGAGGCTTCACGACTCGTGAGGATGCTAGGCACAAACTGCCAAGTCGTGCTACCTCCTCACGACTCGGATGGAACACCTCAGCGCACCGCGCGAGAAGGTGAATTTCGTGATTCTATCGCAATCACGACAAGCGTCGCGCTCGCGACAGCATCGTGTTCTTTAATTTCTCAGCAGATCACGCTAAACCCAGAATTTAACAAAATCAAAACCCATTTTACCCAACATCATATATCATGCTAATTCACATAAAAACGTACCTCTAATGCTCTCCAATCATGCTTATAACAAATATACCTCAATTTACACAAATCAAAACAACATATATTAAGGTTGCATAAACCCAGAAATTCATCTCATATTCATGTATGCTCATTCAAAATAGACATGCAAACACTTATAACTCTATTATCTCAACTCATGTACCCAAATCTATTAACACATACTTTTACATGTATCAAAAACACACAAATAACAAATAATTGCATATCAACTTAAGATCCAAAGAGAGATGGACAACCATTCTCAAACATACACAATCAAATGCAAACTCCCAAACCTGGAAATGGAGTTTAACCCGCTAGATTCAAAATCCAACCTTTCCTTTCCCTTTATCCTTTCTTCTTTCTTCAGATTCTTACACAAATCCAATCAAAACCAAAGCTTAGTTAACCCATGCAAGCAACCACATAACCCATTACAAAACAAAACAGAAGGAGAAGAAGAAGATCCAAACCAAATAACACAGCCACTTACCTCTTGAAGTAACTCAAATCTCAAAACCCTAGCTCAAGCATCAAAGGACAGCACATACCAAGGAAGAGAGCAGAAATGGAGAAGAGAAAGAGCAAGATAACGTGAGAGGAAAGGGAGAGGGCAAAACCAGATAGCTTCCACAGGAAGCTAAAATTTCTGCCTTCCCTCTCTCTACTCCTTTCAAATCCCCATTAATGCACTCACCAACTCATCCACATGTCACTCATTCATTGGACCTCTTTTTCATCTTTCTTGACTTTTGCTTCTAGTCCTTGTAAATTCTCTTATGAATCCTTATAAATTACCAATTGATCACTAATAAAAATTCTTTCTCTAAATACTTTAAATGACTCCTCAATTAAGTCCTTAATCCACTTGCATAAATTACCAAAATACCCTTTTAATAATCCAATTACACATGTAATTTCTACTAGGCAATATTTGGGATGTGACAACTCTCTCCTCCTTAAGAAATTTTATCCTCAAAATTTGCCCGCTAACCACTTACATCCCAAATACTAAAACCGGACTCAAACAGAAACTTAACTAATTAACACTTACCGGAAGGACCTGCAGCCTTTGGAGTATCCTCTCTAATCATCGCATAGACTCTAGTCGGAACATACTTTCCCATAGTACCAGGTCGCTGCACCGATTCCGATGGGGCCCGAGGAGCTTTATTTCTGACTCGAGTACTTCTTGTCGCGTTCGATCTACCTCCACCCTCTTTACTCTCTTGTTGGCTCTTATTCTCTTGCCGATTGGGGCAATTAGCAAACCGATACTCCATACTTCCGCACTTGAAGGACGCTCCAGTGATCTTGTGGCATGTACCCCAATGGTACCTTTGGCAATGTTCACACTCCGGTGCTCTACTTCCTTTACTCGTGGGCGGTGCTACACGTCCCACCTCGGAAGGCGCTTGAGCAGTCCCTCTAGTTCCTTGTCCTATAGAAGCACCTTTGGAATTCTTATTACTAGCAACTCCACCATCCGGTGCTCTCCTCTTCTGTTCTATTCTTTACTTTGCCATCTCGAATTCTACCAACTTTATCGCTGCAGCCACTAACTGATAGTATCCAATCGGATGCTGCATAACTACCATGGCCAACAATGGACCTCTAATGACTCCTTTTAATCCACCCTAAAAATGCCAGCACTTAAAGTGTTCCGTCAGCAGCGGTTCGGGCACATGCTGGCCTGTGCTGTCGCGAGCACGCGATTTATCGCGAGCCCGCGATAGCGATGTTTAGGCTCTCTATCGCGATCGCAACATAGTCGCGATCGTGACATAGTCGCGAGCACGACAGAGTCAGGCTTTTCCCTCCTCCCTGCGATCGCGAAGTCTGTCGCGCACGCGCAGCGAAGAGACTATGGTCTCTGTCGCGAGCGTGACAGACGTTGCGAGAGCGACAACCTTGTTATGCTGAATGAGTTTTTCCCTTGGTGTGTGTGTGGTTTTAAACTCCAGTTTCTTTTGGCGACTATAAGTCTTATATCTGTTAACTTATGAATTATACGAATGCGAATACATGATATGAATATGCCTATATGTATGTATATATATATATGATTTTGGGATATTATGGAATGAATTGAATGGATTATGCATAACCTGCTAGAGTCAGTATAGTGGATAGTTAGGCATGCCTAATAAAGTCTTCTAGCTACAGCCTCAGTTCAGTTTGGACCCCGATCAGGTCCCCGCTTGGTTCCTCATGAACCCTTTAATATGTTTGGATCTTGTTTAAGGTCCCTTAATAAAATGTTTTGTAAATGACAAAGTAAAATGGTTTGCGATTCGTACTCGTAAGGTACTGTCAGTAATCGGTTCGTACCCGTAAAGTACTGTCCGTTCACTCGTTATCCACTACCTTGAGTCAGCAGGTGCTTAATTACTTTGAACTGTTTCGATAATTATCCGAATGTGTACCATGATGAGTTAATGTGAACGCTATTATGTATTATCAAATGTATGACTATTTGTGTTCGCATGTTCACATTTATATCTAATGTGTATTTCTGATTATGCCATTTGTATGCATTATGCTTGATGACCATTGTGAATGGCCTTCCTTTTTCATGTGTGTTTCCCCACTTAGCGTTTATCGCTTAGCACAGTGTGTTTACCCGTGCAGGTGCGGAAGGAGTTTTGCCTTGGGAAAGTCATCGCAGCCAAGCCAACACAGCAGAGTTTAGTGTAGGACTTGATCTTTTGTAGTCTTAGATGATTCTTTTTGTACGGAACTCTCTCGTATCAGTTTTGTAATAGCTTCCACTTCTGTATATGTATTTTTGGATATGTAATTATCTTTTGTACCTTTGGGTTGATCAAACAGTAATGTAATGTTTTCCATTATATTAATGCATGAGCAGCTTCTTTCATGAATGGTTTTGTAAAATTTTAATTACCCTGTATTTCGGTATGTATGTTTATCCTGTATCTGTGTGGTGGCACCTTTACCTATACGGCATCTCACTCCTTATAGGATGGGATCGCCTACGTGTAGGTAGGGGGTGTGTAGACACCGGGTCCTGAGTCAGCCTAGATCGAAGTTACCCAATGATGATAATTGCCTTCACAGGCTTAAAAGGTTAAAAGTGATGATTTTCTCGTCAAATTTGCATTTTAGAGTGAAAAATTAGAAAATAATAAAAAATATTTAAAAAAATTAATTTTGAAAAATGGGGGCTTAAAATTAATAGTGTTTTTAGTCAATTTAAAATTTAAAAATAACAAAAAAATTAATCTTTTTGCCATGTAAATAGTTTATATTAATTATGAACAAATCAATTAACCTTGTTATATATCATTATTATTTTCATCATTCTTTTATTTACTAATTTTTATTATTCTTTTTATCATTGTTACATGATTTGATTATTATTTGTTTATTTATTCATTTATTATTTTTCACTTTTCATCATTATTTTCATCATGTGTATATTTTCATGTACTAATTAATTAACATGTTTTATTTTATTTTCATCACATCATTTAATCATTTATCACATATAATGCATGTTTCTCATTTTATTTTGGTTTGTTAACATTTTGATTCAATTATCATTCTTTTCATGTCATCTTATTATATTGTATTTTGTTATTCATTATTTTGTATGTTTAATTGATTTAATTGATTTAATTACTAACATTATTTTATTTGTATTTTGTTTTTTATGTCTAAACTCATTTTTTGATTGAGCGTTTTCGCGAGCACACAGGGAGGTCCAAAAGGCTCGTTCGGAATATTTATTTTTCTTTATTTGTAATATTTGTTTGGCTTTTTCCTATTTATTTTTGCCATATAATTTTCTTGTAAAATTGTTTATTTAGGCCCGCTAGAAAGAAAGTCACTAAACCATTTTTATTAATTAACTTGGTATTTTTTCTAAATAAAAATGGGACCATTGTCTCAATTTTCTTCATCCAAAATCATCACATAAAAATTATTTCATAATAATATGCATACGAGGACCAATGTCCTCACCATTAATGAATATCTCGACTTATGCATGATCTGTATTTTATTTAAAATGGGGGTTGTATTTCGCCCTTAGTTTTATTGTAATATTTTTACATGTGCTTTATTTTACTTATGCTTTTACCGCTTTTTCTTAAATGTATGTTGTGCGCTTTAATTAATTGCATTAAATGTATGTGAAATGGGATGAAATAATAAATTCAAAACTCAACTATAAACTTAACCAAGGTATGAATAAATGAGAAGTCCCGAACTCACTCTGGTCTTTGGGCTCAAAGAGGCGAGAGGTTTACCCTCCAAGACACCTCTTGTGTCACGAGACTTTGACGTTAATCCTAGGCTCCTTAGGGCGAGAGGTTTACCTTCCAAGACCCCTTTGGCTGGCCCAAAATGGATACTAAGTGCAGTCTGAGGCTCTCCGAGGCGAGAGAAACTTTCCCAATGTTCTATTGGGTGGCGACTCCACGAAACCTCCTTGTTGCCCAACATAGACGCACTTGCGATTTATTGCAATCTATGAACGGACCCACAAATGCCCCGATCGCCCTCAAGCGGGCGGTCCCGTGGGCGGCCGTGGGGATCCGGCACACATTACAGGGTGTTACAAGTTGTGGTATCAGAGCCCGATTTATGCATTTATGGGTGTTGTTAACATGATGCTGTGTATAGATGCATATATGTCTAGGGCTGTGTTGGCTGATGCGGTTTTCCTTGTTTGCTTATATGGCTTCTAATTCTGCTCGTGGATCACTTGAGGAGTCCGCTGAAAGTGTGAACCCTCAAGCTAGGGATCCTTCTGTTATAGTGTCAGCTCAAGCTGCTAGGGTCTAGCCCGAGGCCGCTGCCATGCCTTTTGAAGCCATGTTCAGGCTATCACAGGACATGGCAAGGGTCTTGGAGAGAGTGGTTGCCCCCAAGCCTCCCATGAAGAACTTAAGAAAAGCTGGGGCCGAAGATTTTTATGGAACAGGGTTGGATGAATCAGAGTTAGCGGAGAGGTGGCTAGATAAGGTGAAGAGGGCTTTGAGAGAAGTTAGGTGTCCTCTAGATCTGCAAGCAGAATGTGCTGTGGCCTTGCTTCAAGGGTCGGCATATGAATGGTGGGAGCTGGTGTGTAGACAACTTCATATGCCCGATCCTGTTACATGGGAGTTCTTTGTTGAGGAATTCACGAAGAAGTACATAACTCAGACTTACAAGGATGCGAGATGGGCACAGTTTCTGAGTTTGAAGCAAAGGGCTATGTCGGTTTTGGATTATGAGAAAGAGCTTAATCGGTTGTCCCGATATGCTCCGCAAGGGGTCATGACGGATGATTTCCGATGAAAGCATTTTGAGGCTGGGTTGAATGAGTCCTTAAGGGTGGCTTTGATCTCCTTGATGAGTACGCAAGGGGTGAGCTACTATTAGATTGCAAATGCTGCTATGAGGGCTGAGGGAGAGAGCTCAGAGAAGCAATCTGTCTCGGGGTGGTTCTTCTTCTTTGTCTTCGGGTAAGAGAGCAAGGGATCCATAAGATCAGTCATCATCCGGTCCAGCCACGAGGGGTAGAAGGCAGGGTTCGACAGCTGTGTCTGGTTCTGGCAGGGGTGATAGATCTGAGACTATACCTATCTGTTCGCACTGCAGTAAGGCTCACCGGGGTGAGTGTAGGTGGCTCACTGGTGGGTGTTTTAGATGTGGAAGCACTGAGCACCGTCTGGCTAATTGTCCCCAGTTGAGTGAGAATTCAGGTCCACAGAGAGGGGCTAGCAGAGTTGGATCGAATGCTACTCAGGTTACCCGTGGTAGGGGCCGAGGTAGAGGTCGAGGCGGTCGACCTAGGGATGGAGTTATTTCGGAGATAGTTGAGCGTCCTCCACCAGTCGTAGCCAGAGCTTATGATATGAGAGCTAGAGAGGAGCAGGATGCCCCTGATGTGATTGCTGGTAAGTTCCTACTCCATGACATTGAATTGTATGCTCTAATAGATCCTGGTTCCACACACTCATATTTGTGCACATATAAGATTATTGATAAGTTGCATGTGGTAGATCAGTTAGACTATGAGATATGTGTGACCAATCCATTAGGGCATAGTGTCAATGTGAGTACAGTTTGTAGGAGTTGTGCCCTTTTGGTTGAAGGAGTTGAGTTTCCTGCGGACTTGATAGAGTTGCCTTTCAAAGAGTTTGATCTGATTGTGGGTATGGACTGGTTGGGTAAGCACCGGGCTGTGGTTGATTGCAATAGGAAGACCTTTGTGCTTCGGGATAGGAACAGATTTCTAGTGTTTGTAAGAGGTTTGGGTGCTAGTTCTGTGAATAACGTGATCTCAGCGATGCAAACTAAGAGATTTATGAGGAAGGGTTATGAGGCTTTCCTAGCTGTGGTTTTGGATTCCAAGAGGGATCAAGTTAAGATTGAGGATATCCCTGTGGTACGGGAGTTTAGTGATGTTTTCCCGAGTGATTTGCCTGGGTTGCCTTTGGAGAGAGAAGTTGAGTTGTCCATCAAGATTATGCCGGGTACCACACCTGTATCGAAAGCACCTTATCGGATGGCTCCTGTAGAGTTGAGGGAACTCAAAACTCAACTACAAGAGCTATTGGATAAGGGGTTTATTCGACCCAGCATATCTCCTTAGGGATCTCCTGCTTTGTTTGTTAAGAAAAAAGATGGATCCTTGAGGATATGTATTGACTACAGGCAGATCAATAAGGTTACAGTGAAGAATAAGTATCCGCTGCCTAGAGTCGAGAATTTGTTTGATCAGCTTCGAGGTGCAGGTGTGTTTTCCAAGATAGATCTTCGGTCGGGGTATTATCAGCTTCGTGTTAAGGATGAGGATGTGGTTAAGACTGCATTTCGGACTCTGTATGGCCACTATGAGTTCCTTGTCATGTCGTTTGATTTGACTAATGCTCCAACGGCATTCATGGATTTGATGAACAGAGTGTTTAGGCCATACTTAGACCAGTTTGTGGTGGTGTTTATAGATAATATCTTAGTGTATTCCAAGGATGAGACCGAGCATAAGGAGCATCTTCGGTTAGTTTTGCAAGTTTTGAGAGAGCATCAAGTGTTTGCTAAGCTTAGTAAGTGTATTTTTTGCTTCGGGAAGTGTCATTTTTGGGTTATATAGTTTCGACCAAGGGTATCTAAGTGGATCCAGCCAAGATTGAGGCGATAGTTGACTGGAAAGCGCCTAGGAACGTTCAGGAGGTGCGGAGTTTCCTTGGTTTGGTGGGTTATTACCGTCGGTTTGTTAAGGGTTTCTCAGTGATTGCCACTCCGATGACCCGGTTGTTAAGGAAAGGAGTTAGGTTTGAGTGTTCAGACATATGTCAGACTTGTTTTGAGCAGTTGAAGAAGTTGCTAGTTGAAGCTCCTATACTGACTCAACCCATCTCGGGTAAGGAGTTTGTCATGTATAGTGATGCATCGGGTGTCGGTCTTGGGTGTGTATTGATGCAATAAGGTAAGGTGGTGGCTTATGCTTCTCAACAGTTGAAGCCGCATGAGAGGAATTATACGACGCATGATTTAGAGTTAGCAGCTGTGATTTTTGCTTTGAAGATTTGGAGCCATTATCTGTATGGGGAGAGATGTAGGATATTTACGGATCACAAGAGTTTAAAGTATCTCCTCACGCAGAAGGAGTTGAATATGAGACAGCGTCGTTGGCTTGAGTTGTTTAAGGATTATGACTGCATTGTGGATTACCATCCGGGTAAGGCCAATGTAGTCGCGGATACTTTGAGTCGGGAGTCAGTTTTAGCCTTGTTTCTGAGGCGGTTTAGATGGAGGTTTAGTTCAGATGGAGCTTTGATGGATCAGTTGAGAGTGAAGCCTACCTTGAGATAGAGGATAGTTGATGCTCAGAGGGTTGATGAAAGGCTACAGCGGATTGTACAAGAAGTTAGTTTGGCCAAGCAGTCAGAGTTCTCAGTTCAGGATGGGGTTCTTCTGTTTAGAAATCGTTTGTGTGTTCCGGGGAATGAGGAGTTAAGAAGACGGCTGTTGAGTGAGGCGCATAGTACGGTTTTTACTATGCATCCTGGTAGTGAGAAGATGTACAGGGACATGAAGCAGTTTCATTGGTGGTCCGGTATGAAGAAGGACATAGTGGATTTTGTGTCCAAGTGTCTGACCTGTCAATAGGTAAAGGCTGAGCATCAAGTCCCTTTGGGATTGCTCATGCCTCTATCCGTTCCCGAATGGAAATGGGATGACATCGCCATGGATTTTGTTCTCGGGTTGCCTTTGACTCAGAAGAAGCATGACTCAGTATGGGTGATAGTGGATTGGCTTACGAAGTCAGCTCACTTCTTGCCAGTGAGAGTGGATTATTCGATGGACAAGTTGGCCAGTATCTATGTGGATGAGATAGTTCAGTTGCATGAAATGCCGTTGTCCATAGTTTCAGATCAGGACCCAAGGTTCACATCTAAGTTTTGGAAAGAGTTGCAAAGGGCTTTGGGTACCATGTTGATCTTCAGTACAGCATTCCATCCTAAGACAGATGGTTAGTTCGAACGAGTTATACAAATTCTGGAGGATATGCTAAGAGCTTGTGTCTTGGACTTTCCAGGTAGTTGGGACAGATATGTGTCGCTTATGGAGTTTGCCTACAACAACAGTTATCAGTCGAGTATTGGTATGGCACCGTATGAGGCTTTGTATGGTCGGCAGTGTAGGACTCCGAATTGTTGGACTGAGTTATCCGAGCGATCAGTGATTGGGCCAGAATTGGTTAGGGATACAGAGGAAAAGATCAGAGTTGTGCAACGGAATTTGAAAGCAGCTAAGGATTGACAAAAGTCTTATGCCAACCTAAAGATGAAAGATGTGCGGTTTGAAGTTGGGGGCAAAGTCTTCCTTAAGGTGTCGCTTTGGAGGAAAGTGCTTCGGTTCGAAAAGAAGGGAAAGCTTAGTCTTCGCTTCATTGGTCCGTATGAGGTTTTGGCTAGAGTTGGTCCGGTGGCTTATAGATTGGTTTTGCCAACGGAGTTATCGAAGTTGCATGATGTGTTTCATGTTTCGATGCTTCATCGGTACCGGTCGGATCCGTCACATGTTTTGTCAGTGTAAGAAGTACAAGTTCAGCCTGATTTTTCGTATGATGAAGAATCGGGAGCCATGCTAGCCCGAGAAGTAAGACAGCTGAGAAGCAAGCAGATTCCTCTGGTAAAAGTGTTATGGAATCACCATGGAGTCGAGGAAGCGACTTGGGAGCCAGAGGATTCAAGGAAGGCTCAGTATCCTCATTTGTTCAGTTCAGGTGAGAATTTCGAGGACGAAATTCTTGTTAGTAGGGGAGAGTTGTCGCACCCCGTTTGCCCCCTAGTAGAATGAGCCATGTGTAGGTGTGCATTTGTGTTTGTTTTGGCATGTCATGGGGTGCATTTTAGTAAAAGTGCATGTATATGGGTTCTATTAACATGTGGGTGTGTGCATGGTATTGATGTGTGACCTAGTAGGATTGTGCTAGGGTGTGCTTGATCACATGGTTGTGGGGTGTGAGTGAGTTGGGTGTGATTGCATGTGCATAAGTGTAGCATAGTAGGGTGTATCTAGTGGGAGTTGCATTATGTGTGGTTGCTCATACCATGGTAGGGTGCATTTTAGTAGGGTGTTCATTGTGTGTCCATGAGGTATGTTTGTTGGGTGTGAGTGATTGAATTCCACCATTAGGATGAGGACACTTGGCAAGAGGGGGAAAGGAAGGATTAAGAAGAGGAAAGAGAAAGGGAAAGCAGAATTTCTGCTCCCTCAACCCCGTTCTCTCTTCTCTTCCTATCTCTTTTTTCTCTTCTCCTTCATTGTGGTGCCCTAGCTTGAATTCAAGCCTCAAGTGGTGGAAATTAATCATCTCCTTGCTTTTTCCTTGGTAAGTTTATGCATCTCCCTTGTGTAGTCCAAGTTCTTCATCTTCTTCTTCTCCCTTGTCTTTTTTTCTGGTTTTGGGTTTGAAGTTAGGGTTTTGAGTTTGTGTGCTTTGATGGTTTGATGCTTAGTTGAGCCTCCTCGTGAACCAAAGGGTAAAGAGAAAGCGGGACCTAGTGGATCTAAGCATTAGGAGCAAAGGATACAAGGTTTGGGAAATTTCCTATTTTTGTATGTAAATATGTTCATGTATGTATTTTTAGTGATTTCTGGAAATTGGGTTGTGATATGCTCTTGATATGGCATGCATGTTATGGGTTTTTGTTTGGAAAAGGTAATTTTACACAAGCATGGGATTATTGTAGTGATTGTGAGGATTGATGTGGTTTAGCTACAAATTTATGGGTTTTTATAATCTTTGGGATTGTGAGTTTGAATTGAGGTTTGGTGTGAAATAACTTGATAATAAATATTATATTATGGGTATTAATGGTGATGGGTGGCTGGATTTGAGGTAAGAGGCCATTGGATGTGATTTGCGTGTTTGTGTGTGAGTTTTGGGAGAGGAAGAAATCTGCAGAATTCTGCAGATTCTGGAAATCCCGACTCTGTCGCGAGCGCGATAGAGACCGGTGATCTTGGGCTGTGCTGTCGCGAGCACGCGACCCTATCGCGAGCTCGCGATAGCGAAAGCTATTGTGTGCTCTCTGTCGCGATCGCAACAAAGCGCAATGTTGGCCTGTGCTGTAGCGAGCTCGAGATTTATCGCGAACCCCCGATAGCGATGTTTAGGCTCTCTGTCGCGAGCGCAACAGAGTCAGGATATTCCCTCCTCCCCGCGATCGCGAAATCTGTCGTGCGCGCGCAGCGAAGAGACTATGGTCTCTATCCCGAGCGCGACAGCCTTGTTATGCTGAATGAGTTTTTCCCTTGGTGTGTGTGTGTGTGTGTGTGTGGTTTTTAACTCCAGTTTCTTTTGGCGACTATAAGTCTTATATCTGTTAACTTATGAATTATACGAATGCGAATACATGTATGAATATGCCTATAAGTATGTATATATATATATGATTTTGGGATATTATGGAATGAATTGAATGGATTATGCATAACCTGCTAGAGTCAGTATAGTGGATAGTTAGGCATGCCTAATAGAGTCTTCTAGCTACAGCCTCAGTTCAGTTTGGACCCCGATTCATACCTTTAAGGTACTGTCAGTAATCGGTTCGTACCCGTAAAGTACTGTCCGTTCACTCGTTATCCACTACCTTGAGTCAGCAGGTGCTTAATTGCTTTGAACTGTTTCGATAATTATCCGAATGTGTACCATGATGAGTTAATGTGAACGCAATTATGTATTACCAAATGTATGACTATTTGTGTTCGCATGTTCATTTTTATATCTAATGTGTATTTCTGATTATGCCATTTGTATGCGTTATGCTTGACGACCATTATGAATGGCCGTCCTTTTTCATGTGTGTTTCCCCACTAAGTGTTTATTGCTTAGCACGGTGTGTTTACCCGTGCAGGTGCGGAAGAAGTTTTGCCTTGGGAGAGTCATCGCAGCTAAGCCAACACAGTAGAGTTTAGTGTAGAACTTGATCTTTTGTAGTCTTAGATGATTCTTTTTGTACGGAACTCTCTCGTATCAGTTTTGTAATAGCTTCCACTTCTGTATATGTATTTTTGCATATGTAATTATCTTTTGTACCTTTGGGTTGATCAAACAGTAATGTAATGTTTTCCGTTATATTAATGCATGAGCAGCTTCTTTCATGAATGGTTTTGTAAAATTTTAATTACCCTGTATTTTGGTATGTATGTTTATCCTGTATCTGTGTGGTGGTACCTTTACCCATACGGCATCTCACTCCTTATAGGATGGGATTGCCTACGTATAGGTAGGGGGTGTTACAAGAAGAATTCCATGGAACCTCTTTGGATGAATCGGATGTAGCGAAATTCTGGTTGAAGAGAATTGATCGGATTCTATAAGAGATAGCTTGCCCTCCGCATCAATGAGTTACTTGTGCTGTATCGCTTTTCCAAGGATCAGCGTATGATTGGTGGAAGCTTGTGCTTATCAATCCCCAGAGATTAGCTGAATTGACATGGGAGTTTTTCGTGAAAGAATTTGAGCAGAAATATGTGACTAAGGCCTACCGGGAGGCAAAGTGGAATGAATTTATCAATTTGAAGAAGAGGAATTTGTCGGTCAGCGACTAGGAGAAAGAGTTTAGCCGGTTTACCAAGTATGTGCCCGAACCACTGCTGACGGAAGACTTTAAGTGCTAGCATTTTCAGGGTGGATTAAGAGAAGTCATTAGAGGTCCATTGTCAGCTATGGCAGTTATGCATCCGGTTGGATACTATCAGTTAGTGGCTGCAGCGATAAAGTTGGAAGAATCCGAGATGGCAAAGCAAAGAATAGAACAGAAGAGGAGAGCACCGGATGGTGGAGTTGCTAGTAATAAGAAGTCCAAAGGTGCTCCGGTAGGACAAGGAACTAGAGGGACTGCTCAAGTGACTTCTGAGGTGGGAAGTGTAGCACCGCCCACGAGTAGAGGAAGTAAAGCACCGGAGTGTGAACATTGCCAAAGGTACCATTGGGGTATATGCCACAAGATCACTGGAGCACGCTTCAAGTGCAGAAATATAGAGCATCGGTTTGCTAATTGCCCCGATCGGCAAGAGAATAAGAGCCAACAAGAGAGTAAAGTAGGTGGAGGTAGATCGAATGTAACAAGAAGTACTTGGGACAGAAATAGAGCTCCTCGAGCCCCATCGAAATCGCTGCAGCGACCTGGTACTACGGGAGAGTATGTTCCGGCTAGAGTCTATGCGATGATTAGAGAGGATACTTTTGAGGCTGCAGGTCCTTCCGGTAAGTGTTAATTGGTTAAGTTTATATTTGAGTTCGGTTTTGGTATTTGGGATGTAAGTGATTAGCGGAGAAATTTCGAGGATGAAATTTCTTAAGGAGGAGAGAGTTGTAACATCCCAAATATGGCCTAATAGAAATTGCATGTGTAATTGGATTATTAAAAAGGGTATTTTGGTAATTTATGCAAGTGAATTAAGGACTTAATTGAAGAGTTATTTAAAGTATTTAGAGAAAGAATTTTATTAGTGATCAATTGGTAATTTATAAAGATTCATAAGAGAATTTACAAGGACTAGAAGCAAAAGTCAAAAAAGAATGATTTAGTACATGTATATGTTAAATGTTTACAAATCCCTTTTGTAAAAACTATATGGTTATATATATGGATTTGTTATCTTTTGATTAAATGTATTTGTTTTCTTACTTATTCGAGTATATGTTTATGTATTTGAGTTTGTTTATGAGTTTGTGCGCATGGCGCCCCGGTATCCTTCCAACGGGGGTATCGAGGTGTGACAAATAGGATTTTGACTAGTGGTTTGGGTTGGTGCGGAGTAATTAATGAAAGAAGAAAAAAGAAAACAAGAAAGGAAAAGAGGGAAATCAGATTTCTCGTTCTCTTCCCTGCGCTTTCTCCTTCTTCTTCCATTTCTTGCTCTTTGCTTCTCTTTTGGTTGGATGATTTTCAAGGTTTGGTTTAGGGTTATGAGATTCAAAATTGTTTTGAAGAGGTAAGTGCTTGGTTTTAGTTATTTGAAGTTGATCTTCTTCTCCTTCTGGTTTTGCTTTTAATTTTAGAATGTTAGAGTTTTGGATTAAGAGTTCTGGGTTTGCTTGTGCGAGATTTGGGCGATAAGAAGAAGAATAAAGGCTAGGAAAGTGGGTTCTTGAAGTTTGAGGATTTGAGCTGCTATTGTCAGGTTTGGGAGCTTTGCCCTTTGTATCCTGGTTTGAGTATTGTATGCCCTATTTCTTACTTTTGATTGAGTGTGTGGTTTATGATGTTTAAAATTCTTGAAATTAAAGTGTTTTATGTGTATAAATGCATGAGCTAGTTAGGTAGTGAATATGGATGTAAATGCTAGTGTTGTGATGGTTTGAATGTGGGTTTTAAAGTGCATGAGTATGGGTTTGAATGAAATTTTGGGATTATGTGTGATTGTGTTAATTATGTTATTGAGCATGTCTTGGAGGCAATTGAGTGCTAAGGTAAGATTATTATATGAGATGATGATTTGGGTTTTGAAACAAATGAGTTTTTCTGAAAAATCTGGGCTGGAATGATTTACACGGCGGTAAAGGAACTCCATACCGCCGTGTAATTACATTCTGGATCTGTGATTTTTGCTGGTCCTTCGAGTTACATGGTGGTAAGGGTAGGCCATACTACCGTGTAACTGCCCTCTGGACAGGGTGAGTGCTTGGTTTCTGCTTTTTCATGTATCGTGAAGTGGGGCACGAGTCGTGAAGCTTCTTCACGTGTCGTGAAGTTGCTTCACGAGTCATGAAGCTGCTTCATGAGTCATGAAGCTGCTTCACGAGATGTGAAGCTGCTTCACAATCTCGTGAAGCTCCCTCACGACTCGTGCAACAGTGACACCCCCTTCTGCTTGACTTGTTTTCTGTCCTGATTTCTGAAAGGTTTTCTTACCGCATTTTGCATAGTTTAGTGCTATTGCATGACCTATGTCTTGGGATTTGTTTTGCATATGTTATTGCTCTAAATTGTGTAATTAATTATGATATAATAGTGTTTTCAATTCCTAATTCTGATATGGTTTGACTTAGTGATTATTATTATGCTAGTGTTTGGACTTGTGCCGTGTAATATTGCCTAGTGAATGTTTAGTGAAGATTTTAGTCTGGTGTTATGGCTCTTGGTTTTGGTATTGTTTAGTGCTATGTCTAGAGTAAGTGAGTTAAGCCTGAAGTGTCACGTAGTGGATAGATAAGCATGCTTATAAAGGGATATATGAGTGCAGCTGCCTATGTAGGCCCCGTTTGGGTAGTACGACCGACCTCCGAGATGGTCATTTTTCGTGCAGTGATAAAATGTTTTGAGACTTCGGTCTCACTTGCTAAAATGTTTTTGAGACTTCGGTCTCCCGTGCAGTGTGTGATCGAGGCTTCGATCTCTCACAATTGATACTGTTCGCAGTATCTCGTGTCGTGTAGTGCTCCCGTATCCACAGCTAGTGAGATTCAGGCTAATGTTTGAGATATGCTAGTGTATGTTCAGTGTAGTGTTATAATTGTTCAGTACAACATTTCTGTTAAATGAATGGCTTGGTATAGTGATTATGTTTGATAAGATTCTGGTATGTTGTGCATGTTACATCCCGCGTGTTGGCATGGTAAGTATTTTGGTATGCGTACGTGTAACACCACCTACCCATACGTAGGCAATCCCATCCGATCAGGAGTGAGATACCGTATGAGTCGAGGTGCCACCACACAAACATACTACAAAGCATACAATCATTCATAAAAGTACATATATAATTACAAGATAATTAAAACTTTAATATACAGCATAAGCGAAAGTCGCTCATGCATTAATATAACAAAATTTATATTACATTACTGTTTGCATCAACTTACTGACCCAAAAGTATTACATGTCCAAAAATATACATATACATATGCGGAAGCTATTACAAAAGGTACAAGAGAGTACTATACAAAAAGAATCTTCATTACAAAAGAATATAGCCCTAACACTAAACCATGCTGTGTTGGCTTGGACTGCGATGTCTCCCCCGAGGCAAAACTCCTTTCGCACCTGCACGGGTAACACACTGTGCTAAGCGATAAACGCTTAGTGGGGAAACACACACACAAGACATGGACGGCCATTCACAATGGTCGTCAAACATAACACATACAGATGGCATAAACCGATATACATATAGGGTACAAATACTATCATGCTTGCATATAATCCCTCATTCAATCGAATGTAGTCATAATCATATTCACAACCGCAGTCGAATCATCTCATTTCCATATATATATTCAAATAATACGTCCTTATGGTTATTAAAACATTTCAAAGCAATTAAGCACCTGCTGACTCAAAAGTAGTGGATAACGAGTAAGCGCATGGCGGTACCTTACGGGTACCAATCGGAAATCGTTTTTACTTTTCATATTCCAAACGTTTTACTGAGGGACCTTAAACAAGATCCTATACTGAGGGTTCGCGAGGAACCAAACGGGGACCTGATCGGGGTCCAAACTGAACTGAAGGTGCAGCTATAAGACTCTATTAGGCATGCCTAACTATCCACTATACTGACTCTAGCAGGTTGTGCATAAACCATTCAATCCAATTCATAATATTCAAAGTCTCATTCATATATCACTGATAATTACCCATTCGGATAATTCGTAACATTAATCTTGCATGTAATCCAAAAACATCATCATTCAAAGATTCGCACACAAGCATACGAGAAGAGAAACCAAGATGGATAGCAGAGCTGTCGCGCTCGCGACGTCTGTCGCGCTCGCGCCAGGGGCTAAGCTCCCTGCGCGTCGCACCCGCGACAGACCTCGGGATTGCAAGAAGCAACAAGTAGTCGGCTCTGTCATGCTCGCGACGTTGTCGCGATCACGATAGAGAGCTCTCATCGCTATCGCGGGCTCGCGATAGATTGCGTGCTCGCGATAGCACGAACTAGCAGCACAGCCACCAGCGCTCTATCGCAATTGCGACGCTGTCGCGTTCGCGACAGAGAGTAGTGTCATGCCACAATGATCGCTGCAGGATGAAGGCTGGAACACCGGCCTCTGTCGCGATCGCAACAGAGACGGGTTTTCTAGAATCTGCAGAATTCTGCAGATTCCTTCTTCTCCAAAATCACACACAACACACAAATCACTTCACTTGGTCTCTTACCTCAATTCCAGCCATTCAGCACCCACAACAAACACAATATAACATGTTTCCACAAATAATTTCACACAATTCATCAATTTAAGCTCATAATCTCAATAATTATCAAAACCTAGAAATTTACAACAAAACTACATCAAACCACACAATCACCACAATACATTCACACTCATGCATAATTACTCTTCTCAATTAAAAGCCCATAACATGCATGCCAAAATAAGTCCATTTCACGACCTAATTTTCAGAAATTCATCAAGAACACATATGGACATATTCACATTCAAGAGCAGAAAATTCCCAAACCTTGAAATCCTTTGCTCCTAATGCTTAGATCCACTAGATCAAACCTTCTCTTTGCCCTTTGGCTCATGAGGAGGCTCAACTAAGCATCAAACCATCAAAACACACAAACACAATACCCTAACTTAGATCCAAACCCAGAAAATGCAAGGAAGAAGATGAAGATGGAAAAAAACTTAAACAATAACAAGACAAATGCATGAAAACTTACCAATTAATCTCAAGGAGCAATCAATTCCCACCACACAAGCTTGAATCCAAGCTAGGACACCAAAATGGAAAGAGAGGAGGAAGAAAGGAGGCGAAGAGAAGGGAGAACGGGATGGAGAGGCAGAAATTCTTGTTCTCTTTTCTCTTTCCTCTTTTAATTTCCCCTTTACAAACCTAGGCCACATGTCCATCTCCTAGTGGTCGAAACCAATCACTCACACACTACATGCATATGTCACACACGCTCAATGTTCTCTCTCACCATCACACCCTATATGATATGCTCACACCTAAAAACCATACAATGCATCACACACAAAAACATCCCAACTTAAACATACTCTATTATGCTACACTTATGCACATGCAATCACACCCAACTCACTCACACCCTACAACAATGTGAGCAAGCACACCCTAGCACAATCCTACTAGGTCACACATAAATACCATGCACACACCCACATGCTAACAGAACCCATATACATGCACTTTTACCAAAATGCCCCTCATGGCATGCCAAAACAAACACAAATGCACACCTACACATGGCTCATTCTACTAGGGGGCAAACGGGGTGTGACAGTTCGTATTTTGAATATGCATGATTTATCATATTCCTGTTTAGTGTACTTCTTCTCTAGTGTCTTTGTTCCTCCCCACTAAGCGTTATCACTTAGCACGGGCTATTTTCCCATGTAGGTGGCAGGTTTGTTCGGTTCCAGTCGCGCATTTGCAAGGTCGGCCATGTAGGAGTTAGAGTTTTAATTTATTCAATTCCTGTATTGTATCCTTTTTGTATAGGTAATATTAGCTTTTGTATAGTGACTTGTGTCATTATTATAATATTCGGATAATGTATAATTGTGTATATATATATATATATATATATTATATTTTAGTTTGTTTATGTTTTATCTCTTTATTGCATGCTTCCGCTGAGATGTATGTATGTTTTTCGAGTGAGTGTCGTGTGGCGCTCCGGTATCCTTCCAACGGGGGTAACGGAGTGTTACACCCCCATCCTATAACGACCCAAAAAGAGCCTAGTTGGAATTCGCATGCTAAGTCAGAAATTAAGGGTATTTTGATAATTTTGTGCATGTGAAAATTTTAGTAATTAAGGACATAATAGCAAGATTAATCAAAGTTTTAAAAGTGAAGATTTTATCTAGTGTGTGGTGTGTATGGTGCTAAGGAAAATATAGTCAAGATAATTGACACTTGGGACCCTTGGAGAGTGACACATGGCATGTTAGGTGTTGGCATTTAATGAAAAAGGAAGAGAGAGGGAAGGGAGGGCAGAAAAAGGGTAAGCTTCTCGTGGAAGCTGTCTTTTTCCCCTCTTTTTTCACTCTTTCCCGTTCTCTCTACTCTCCCTTTCTTCATTTTCTGCTCTCAACCCCTCCTTTGTGTGCTTCCTTGAGTTTTGAGGAGGTTTTGCTGAGTTTCGAGCTGGGTTTTTAAAGAGGTAAGTGCTTGAGTTTTAATTTGGGTTCTTCATCTCCTTCTTCTTCTTATTTTTTGGTTTTGGATGAGTGAATGAATGGTCTGATTTAAATGTGTATTTGGCTAGGTTTTGTGCAAGAATCGGAGGAGAGAAGGAAGAGCAAAGGAAAAGAGAAAGTGGGATTTTGAAGTAAACGGTTTGAAGCTTCATTTTCAGGTTTGGGAGTTGTCTTGCTTATTTCTTCTCGGATCATGGTTTGATTGTTAATTTTTGAGTTTTGAGTGTGATGCATATGTATATGCATGTGTTTGATTGTTGAGTAGTTAAAATGGCAAAAAATGCAAGTGTTTTGGTGAGCTATATGTGAGTTTTGTAGTGATTTTGGCAAGAGCTGTGTGTGGATTTTGGATTAGATGTCCTTGTGATGTAATTTGTATTTTAAGTTTATCTCTTGTTAATGATTAGTGTATGGAGTGTATGATTTGATCCTTAGCATGTTTGAATGCATTGGAGTGATGATTTAGCATGTAAATTGCATGAATGAGTGGTTTTGAAATTGTTGGGCTTGAAGTGAAGTGTAGAATGCTGAGTTTCTGGGCAATTCTGGGCTCTGTCACGAGCGTGACAGAGTGCGAATTGGCCTTCTTATTACTGAGGAGCCCTCTGTATTGAGCGTGCTGTAAGTCACGAGCGCGACGTAATTCGCAAGCGCGATAGAGAGCTCGGTAGGCCGAGCTGCGGTAAGCCGAGCCCCAGCGCGAGTGTGCATTCGTGCCCACACGCGAAAGGGAACTATCCGGTCTCTGTCGCAAGCGCGATGTTTATCGCCAGCGCGATAGAGCTCTGTAAGGTGAGTGTCTACCGAGCCGTGCTTCTTCATGAGTGCGACTTAGCGCGAGCGCGCGATGGGGCACTCTGCGCTCTATCGTGAGCGCGACGCACGTCGCGATCACGACAGAAGCCCTTCCTGCCTGCCTTATTTTCTGAATTATTTCTTCTTGTCCAACTTTGCACGGTTTCTCATGATAGTATGGTTCATGTTTTGCTAGTGCCTTACTAACATTATTGTCCTAGTGTTGTATTAGTAAATAGAGATAATGTTAGTGTTTTGATTCTTGTCTTTGGATAATTTAAAATATTGTAATTGTGAGTGAGTAGTTGAGCCTGAAGTGTCATAGTAGTGGATAGATAAGCATGCTTATAAAGGGATAGTGAGTGCAGCTGCCAGTGTTGACCCCACTTCGAGTCTAGTGATTTTGGTTGACCTCTGCTATGGTCTTAGTGAAAATGTTTTGAGGCTTCGGTCTCCCGTGTAGTGTTCCCATATCCACCACCACTGAAATTCAGGCTATGGTTTAATGTGTTTGGCATTTTGCTTAGTGAAGTGTTATAACTATTGAGTGATTCCAGTTATTGTATTTGCTTTAATCATGCTATTGTTAAGCTCTCTTTTCCTATAGTGATTATGATTCATGTATCTCTGTTTGTGTTACTTAGTGAACTCAATTTGTTAATGCTTATTTATATATGTTTTTGCATGTAATTACTGTATAGTGCTTTATTATCTTTGTTCCTCCCCACTAAGCGTTATCGCTTAGCACGGGTTGTCTTCCCGTGTAGGTGGTAGGTTTTTGGTCCTTGCTCGAGTCGCGCATCTGCAGGGTTGGCCACTAGGAGTAGAGTCTTGTTTTATTTGTACTCCTCCTGTATATCATTTTGGATATGTAAATATTAAATTCTTTTGGGTATAGTAATGTATGTATTTGATGATGTATAATTGTATTTCTGATTATACGTTAGGATTATAAGATTTATTATTGTTATAGTATGCTTCCGCTCTGATGTATGAATGTTTTGAGTGAGTGTTGCGATAGCGCTCCGGTATCCTTCCAACAGGGGTATCGGTGTGTTACAGTTTGGTATTAGAGCCTAGTTTAGGCGGTTCTGGTTGTCTTTGATTATTTGAGTGTCGAGTCATTGCATGCGAGTCAGTTTTGTGTCGTGGCCTAATGCTGATGTGTCTTGTGCAGTGTCTAGATGGAGTCCGATCCAAGTGAGAAAGTGGGTGTGACAACTGGTAGTGTGAATGCAGTGAGAGTTGAGGAGTCTACTTTGTAGCATCAGTGTGATGAGCGTCATGATATGCCTGGTATGGGATTTGAGAATCCGACTTTAGTGTAAGGTTTGCTTCAGTTAGTGGATAAGTTAACCGCTCCTAAGGCTCCTACTGAGTTATTAAGAAGGAGATGAGTCGAGGATTTTCATGGGACTTCGTTGGACCAATCGGATATGGCCGAGTTTTGGATTGAGAGAGTAGATCAGATTTTGCAAGAGATTAACTATCCTGTAAATCAGAGGGTATCATGTGTAGTGTCGCTACTTCAAGGACCGGCGTATGATTGGTGGAAGCTTGTGCTTCATAACCCTCAATGGCCGGTTGAGTTGACATGGGACTTCTTCAAGCAAGAGTTTGAACAGAAGTATGTGATGAAGGCATATCGGGAAGCCAAGTGGAAGGAGTTCATTAGTTTGAAGCAGCGGGGTATGTCAGTGAGTGAGTATGAGAATGAGTTCAACCATTTGAGCAAGTATGTGCCCGAGTTGCTTTTAACGGAAGAGTTTAAGTGTAGGCACTTCGAGGATGGTTTGAGGGAAGTGATCCGAGGACCGTTATCGGCTATGGCGGTCATGCCACAGGTTGGTTATTATCAGCTGGTTGCAGCAGTGATCAAGTTAGAGGAATCTGAGTTGATCAAGCAGAAGATTGAGCAAAAGAGGAAGGCACCAGATAGCGGTCTTGGGAGTGGTAAGAAATCAAGAGGTGTTTCGAGTGGGCAAGAAGCGAAGGGTTCGGCTCCAATGCATTCAAAAGTTAGGAGTGTTGCGCCACCCTCTAGTAAGGGAAGTATGATTCCGGAGTCCGAGCACTGCCAGAAATGCCATTGGGGCGAGTGTAGAAGGATCTCTGGAGCGTGCTTCGGATGTGGAAGCAAAGAGCATATGGTAGCCAGTTGTCCGGAGCAAAGACAACTTTAGGATCAACCTGAGAGTAGAGTGAGTGGACATAGATCGAGAGGGAATCGAAGTGGTAGAGGCAGTGGATGACCTTCACAGGCGCCGTCGAAAACAGTGCAAAAATCGCCAACTGAAGAAATGTATCTGCTACCGAGAGTGTATGCAATGATCAGAGAAGATGCAGTTGAATAAACAGGGCCTTCCGGTAAGTTTGTATTATTAGCTTTTGTTTATGTTCAGTTTTTAGGTTGTTGGATTTGTGGTTAGTGGGAAAATTTCGAGGATGAAATTTCTTAATGGGGAGAGATTGTAATGACCCAAAAAGGGCCTAGTCGGAATTCGCATGCTAAGTCAGAAATTAAGGGTATTTCGGTAATTTTGTGCATGTGGAAATTTGAGTAATTAAGGACCTAATAGCAAGATTAATCAAAGTTTTAAAAGTGAAGAGTTTATCTAGTGTGTGGTGTGTATGGTGCCAAGGAAGAGATAGTCAAGATAATTGACACTTGGGACCCTTGGAGAGTGGCACATGGCATGTTAGGTGTTGCCATTTAATGAAAAAGGAAGAGAGAGGGAAGGGAGGGCCGAAAAAGGGAAAGCTTCCCGTGGAAGCTGTCTTTTTCCCCTCTTTCTTCACTCTTTCCTGTTCTCTCTACTCTCCCTTTCTTCATTTTCTGCTCTCAACCCCTCCTTTGTGTGCTTCCTTGAGTTTTGAGGAGGTTTTACTGAGTTTCGAGCTGGGTTTTTGAAGAGGTAAGTGCTTGAGTTTTTATTTGGGTTCTTCATCTCCTTCTTCTTCATATTTTTTGGTTTTGGATGAGTGAATGAATGGTCTGATTTAATTGTGTATTTGGCTGGGTTTTGTGCAAGAATAGGAGGAGAGAAGGAAGAGCAAAGGAAAAGAGAAAGTGGGATTTTAAAGTAGACGGTTTGAAGCTTTATTTTCAGGTTTGGGAGTTGTCTTGCTTATTTCTTCTCGGATCATGGTCTGATTGTTAATTTTTGAGTTTTGAGTGTGATGCATGTGTATATGCATGTGTTTGATTGTTGAGTAGTTAAGATGGCATAAAATGCTAGTGTTTTGATGAGCTATATGTGAGTTTTGCAGTGATTTTGGCAAGAGTTGTGTGTGGATTTTTTATTAGATGTCCTCGTGATGTAATTTGTATTTTAAGTTTATCTCTTGTTAACGATTAGTGTATGAAGTGTATGATTTGTTCCTTAGCATGTTTGAATGCATTGGATTGATGATCTAGCATGTAAATTTCATGAATGAGTGGTTTTGAAATTGTTGGGCTTGAAGTGAATTGCAGAATGCTGAGTTTCTGGGCAATTTTGGGCTCTGTCATGAGCGTGACAGAGTGCGAATTGGCCTTCTTGTTGCTGAGGAGCCCTCTGTCGTGAGCACGACGTAAGTCGCGAGCACGACAGAGAGCTCGGTAGGCCGAGCTATGGTAAGCCGAGCCCCAGCGCGAGCGTGCATCCGTGCACGAACACGAAGGGGAACTATCTGGTCTTTGCCGCGAGCACGACAGAGCTCGATAAGGTGAGTGTCCATCGAGCCGTGCTTCATCGTGAGCGTGCCTTAGCGCGAGCGTGCGATGGGGCACTTTGTGCTCTGTCGTGATCATGACAGAGGCCCTTCCTGCCTGCCCTATTTTCTGAATTGTTTCTTCTTATCCCACTTTGCACGGTTTCTCACTATAATATGGTTCATGTTTTTCTAGTGCCTTACTAACATTATTGTCCTATTGTTGTATTATTAAATAGAGATGATGTTAGTGTTTTGATTCGTGTCTTTGGATAATTTAAAATATTGTAATTGTGAGTGATTAATTGAGCTTGAAGTTTCATAGTAGTTGATAGATAAGCATGCTTATAAAGGGATAGTGAGTGCAGCTACCAGTGTTGACCCCGCTTCAGATCTAGTGATTTCGGTTGACCTCCGTTATGGTCTTAGTGAAAATGTTTTGAAGCTTTGGTTTCCCGTGTAGTGTTCCCGTATCCACCACCACTGAAATTCAGGTTATGGTTTAATGTGTTTGGCATTTTGCTTAGTGAAGTGTTATGACTATTGAGTGATTCCAGTTATTGTATTTACTTTAAGCATGCTATTGTTAAGCTCTGTTTTTCTATAGTGATTATGATTCATGTATCTTTATTTGTGTTACTTAGCGAACTCAGTCTGTTAATGATTATTTATATATCTTTTTGCATGTTATTACTGTATAGTGCTTTGTTATCTTTGTTCCTCCCCACTAAGCGTTATCGCTTAGCACGGGTTGTCTTCCCATATAGGTGGTAGGTTTTTGGTCCTCGGTCGAGTCGCGCATCTGCAGGGTTGGCCACTAGGAGTAGAGTCTTATTTTATTTGTACTCCTCCTGTATATCATTTTGGATATGTAAATATTAAATTCTTTTGGGTACAGTGATGTATGTATTTGATGATGTATAATTATATTTCTAATTATATGTTAAGATTATAAGATTTATTATTGTTATAGTATGCTTCTGTTGTGATGTATGAATGTTTTGAGTGAGTGTCACGATAGCACTCCTGTATCCTTCCAACAAGGGTATCGGGGTGTTACACATTCGATCTGTAAGATGTGTGATTTTCAACTTTTATACCCTCATCCGGCCTGTAAGGTACCATTTTTGGCTTGCTGACCCCCATCCGATCTGTAAGATGTGACTTTGAGTGAATACAATCTAAGTGATGCAGTGTCTGATTTGCTAATCATTACTTAATTATCGACCATCCTCAGGTCTGCGTGAAATCATGTTCCTATGTTATAAAAGATTTCATCAATTCATTGCAAGTTAATCTGATTTGTAGATTTATAAACATTCTTTTATGTTGTCATTCATTTTTCCTTATTTATTTATTTTCTTATCATATTATCTAATGTCCATCAAGAGGAAGAAAGATAATAACATGATAAATATACAAAATGAAATATAAATTTAACAAAGCGTAAATGTGAGTTCCACTAATCAAAATATCAATTTTGTACCATGTGTGACGCACGCCGAACCCCGAGGCGCCTCGAATCGCCCGCCTTTAGGGCTTTCGGGAGGAGGTTCATGAAAACTTGTAAGAGTTTTACAAATGCATCTATTTTGGGCAACAAGGAGGTTTCTTGGAGTCTCCACCCAATAAAACATTGGGAAGGGTCGTCTAGCCTCACTGAGCCTAAGACAGCGCATGTATGTCTATTTTGGGCAATCAGAGATATTTTGGACACCTCCTTCCAATAGCACATTGGAAGGATCGTCTAATCTCGTGAAGCCTAAGACGATGCATACATGTTTATTTTGGGCAGGCCAGAGATATTTTGGACATCTCTTTTCAATAAAACACTGGAAAGATCATCTAATCTCGTGGAGCCTAAAATAATGCAAATTGAGCCTATTTTGGCAACAAGAGATATTTTAGAGGCCCCATCCCAATGAAACATTGAAATGGTCCTCTAACCTCGTTGAGCCTAAAATAGATGCACTTGTAAAAGTCTTACAAGTTTTCATGAACCTGCTCCCGAAAGCCCTAAAGGCAGGCGGTTCGGGGTGCCCCGGGGTTCGGCACACGTCCCAGTGGTGACTCCACTGGGGACTTATATTCGTGACTTCGATTCAAAAGTACCTTGGTTAAAATTTACAATTAAGTTTTAATTTAAAAATTTCATCCTCTTTCAAAACTGCATGGCATCCCATTAGAGCCTTAGATCTATGTTAGTTTGGTCCCTGTCACACCCCATTTGCCCCCTAGTAGAATGAGCCTGTCTGTCTGTCTATCTGTCTGTCAGTATGTGTCAGCATTCGCATGTGTTCAGCATTTCACAAGGGTATTTCAGTAAAATGTATGATTTTGGGGTTTATAATTATGTGGGTGTATACATGGCATTAGAGTGTGTAATTAAATGAGATATACTTGTGTACTTTAGAGCATACCATTGTAGGGTACATTTAAATGAGGTTACTTAGGGTGTGTGTAATGCATTTGAGATTGGTGTGAGTGGTTGGTTCCCACTAACAGGATGGTGACAAATGTAGGGATAGGAAAAAGAAGAGTTATTAGAGAAAATGAAATGGGAAATGTAGGAGTTCATTTCTTATTTCCCGATTCTTCTTTCTCTTGGATTCATCTTCTTCTTTGCTCTTGGTTTGAAACCTTAGTTAGGGATTAAGCTACTGTTAGTGGAAATCAACCATTCCCTTGGCATTTTGTTGGTAAGTCACTGTATTTCTCATCTTAGTTTCCATTTATTGCATCTTCATCTTCTTCCTTGAGTTAGGTTTAACCTAGGGTTGAATTTACTGTGTTTGTGTTCTAGTTGAGGCTCCACGTGATCCAAAGGGGAAAGAGGTTGCTGGACCAAGTGGAGCTAAGTGATAGAAGTTAGAATCCAGGTTTGGGAATATTGATTTGTGCGATTTTTGATGTTTTACTGTAATTCTAGGGTTCATGTTCTTCTAAATTTGAATGGGTGTGCTCTTGATTTGATTTGGTTAATTATTTGATGGATTGAGTTGTATAGTTATTGCATATATTGTTTGAGACAATTTCTGGAAGGTAAGAACAGGTTTGAATGGTTTTTAATCAAATTGGGACTGAATTCGTGTTTCTGGAAATTCTGGAAATTCTGGGAATTGAGGTACTGTTCTTCGTTGCGTGACTCGCTTCAAAGGAAGGCAGGTCACGTCACGTGACCCTTGGTCACGGCGTGACATGCCTGCTGAGAAGCCAGTCGCGTGACTAGCAGCAGACCAAGCAAGTCACGCGACGTGATCCTCGATCACGTCGTGCGACCTGCGAGTGAGAAGAGGCAGATCACGCAACGTGATCTGCGAGGGAGAGCAGCATCACGTCGCGTGACCCTCGGTCACGCCGTGACCTGCATGTGCATTGCGTGATCCGCGAGGATCACGCAACGCAATTGGCGAGGAACAAGCAGGTCACGAGACGTGACCCTCGGTCACGCCGTGACCTGCCTGTTGAGTCGCCAATTTCTTCCTTCAGTCCGTTTTTCCGAAATTCCTTAGTTTTTATCTCAGAACTGAATTTGTTATTTCTTCTGAATGGGTTTTAATATTGTATGATACATGTTTTACTGTTTAATGCTTCGATATGCGTGATAGCATGATTTTCTGAGGAATTATATTCTGTATCCTGAAATGTGTTCTGTTTGACGCATAACCTGCTAGAGTCGAGTAAGTGGATAGTTAGGCATGCCTAATAGAGTCTTTCAGTAGCTGCAGCCCTCAGTTCAGTTTGGACCCCGATCAGGTCCCCGTTTGGTTCCTCGCGAACCCTTCAGTATAGAATCTTGTTTAAGATTCCCTCAGTATATAAATAACATGTTCTGATAAATGATATAATATTTGACTTGTACCTGTGAGGTACCCTCAGTATTCGATTCGTACCCGTAAGGTACCCTCAGTACACTCGTTATCCACTGTCTAGAGTCAGCAGGTATTCTTTAAATGTTAATGGAAATGTTCTGATCTGATATGGTTTTGAATGGAATATCTGAATGAGTTTAATGATGAAATACATGTTGGTTTATTCTGTAATGCATATGATGATGAGATTCTGAAAGTATGGTATTTGATTACGGGCATGTTTATATGAATTATGCAACAGTTCCTGCATTCTGACATTGTGAATGTGTTTTGCCTTGACGACCACTGTGAGTGGCCGTCCATATTTTATGTGTGTTTCCCCACTAAGCGTTTTATCGCTTAGCACGGTGTGTTTACCCGTGCAGGTGCGGAAGACGTTTTGCTTTGAGAGAGTCACCGTCATCCAGCCAACACAGAAGGGATTAGTGTAGGGCTCAGTTTTGTATCAGTTATAGATTCTTTTTGTATAGAACTCTCTGTATCAGCTTCCGCTTTTGTAACTATATTTTGTATATGTAATATTATTTTGGTATCAGCTTGCTGATCAGAACATTATTGTAATAGTTTAATTATAGTAATGCATGATCAGTTTTTGCTTTCTGCATGTAAAGTTTTTAATTATTCTGTATTTCTGAATGTATGTTATGAATGGATGTATATTTTGCTTTGCTTTTGTTTGGTGACACCTTGTCTCATACGGTATCTCACTCCTTATCGGATGGGATCGCCTATGTATGGGAAGGGGGTGTTACAGTTAGTGGTATCAGAGCATAGGTTTAGGCGTTTCTGGGTGTTGTTATGATTGTTCTGATTTTCTTAGATGCGTATGTGTCTAGATCTGTGTTGGCTGATACGGGTGTTTCTTGTTTGTTTAGATGGCTTCTAATTCTGCTCATGGTGCGCGTGAGGAGTCCGCCGAGAGTGTGAATCCTCCCGCTGTTGATCAGTCTGTTTCTGTTAATGTGTCGGCTCAGCATGCTAGGGTTCAGCCCGAGGCCGCAGCCATGCCCTTAGAGGCTATGTTTAGACTGCATCAGGACATGGCTAGGGTTCTGGAGAGAGTGACTGCTCCTAGAGCACCTATGGAGAATCTGAGGAGATCAGGAGTTGAGGATTTCTATGGTACTGGGTTGAATGAGTCTGAGACTGTAGAGAGGTGGTTAGATAAAGTGAAGCGTGCTTTGAGAGAGATTCGGTGTCCTCCCGACCAGCAGGCAGAGTGTGCTTTAGCTCTTCTTCAGGGGTCTGCTTTTGAGTGGTGGGAGTTAGTTTGCAGGCATCCTCAGTTACCGGATCCGATTACCTGGGAGTTCTTTGAGGGTGAGTTCATAAAGAAGTACATCACTCAGACCTATAGAGATTCGAGATGGGCGCAGTTTTTGGGTTTGAGACAGAGAGCTTTGTCAGTAGCTGATTATGAGAAAGAGTTCAACAGGTTATCACGCTATGCCCCACGAGGAGTTATGACTGATGACTTTAGATGCAAGCATTTCGAGGCTGGGTTAAATGAGTCATTGAAGATTGCTTTGATTTCACTGATGTGTATTCCTGGGGTCAGTTATTACCAGATTGTGGAGGCTGCAGTGAGAGCAGAGTTGTCTGAGACAGTGATGAGAGAGAGAGCTCAGAGGAGGAGTTCTTCTCGTGGAGGGTCTTCTTCGAGTAAGAGATCGAGGGACCCGCAGGATGAGTCAGCATCTGGTCCGGCTTCTAGAGGTAGACGTCAGGGTTCTACAGCTCAGTCAGGTTCTGGTAGGGGTAGTAGAGCTGAGACTACACCAGTTTGTCCACATTGTAGTAGGTCGCATCGTGGTGAGTGTAGGTGGCTCACTGGTGCATGCTTCAGGTGTGGGAGTTCTGAGCATCGGTTGGCCGGTTGTCCGAGAGTACAGGAGGATTCAGGTTCCCAGAGAGAGGGCAGTAGGGTCGGTTCGAATGTTTCTCAGACTACCCGTGGCAGAGGCCGAGGTAGAGGTAGAGGTGGTCGGCATAGAGATGGTGCTGCTTCTGAGACTGTTGAGCATCCTCATCAGAGTGGTGTTAGAGCTTATGCTATGAGAGCCAGAGACGAGCAGGACGCGCCCGATGTTATTGCTGGTAAGTTCCTACTCCATAACACTGAGTTGTATGCTCTAATTGATCCTGGTTCCACACACTCATATTTATGCACAGATAGAGTTATTGATAAATTGCATTCAGTTGATCAGTTAGATTATGAGATTTGTGTGACCAGTCCATTAGGGCATAGTGTCAGTGTGAGTAGAGTTTTTAGGAGTTGTCCTCTGATTGTTGAGGGAGTTGTGCTTCCAGCAGATCTGATTGAGTTACCCTTCAGAGAGTTTGACTTGATTCTGGGTATGGACTGGTTGGGTAAGTATCGGGCTGTAGTGGATTGCCATAGGAAGACAGTGGTACTTCGGGATAGAAGTCAGTCTCTTGTGTTTCTGAAAGGTTTGGGTGCTAGTTCAGTGAATAATGTTATTTCTGTGTTGCAAGCAAAGAGATTCATCAGGAAGGGTTGTGAGGCTTTTCTAGCTGTTGTGTTAGATTCCAGGAGGGATCAGGTTCAGATTGAGGATATTCCTATAGTGCGAGAGTTTGGGGATGTGTTTCCGAGCGAGTTGCCTGGTTTGCCTCCTGAGAGAGAGGTTGAGTTGTCCATTGAGATCATGCCGGGTACTGCACCTATTTCGAGAGCACCTTATCGGATGGCTCCTGTAGAGTTGAGGGAACTTAAATCTCAGCTACAAGAGTTATTGGATAAGGGGTTTATTAGACCGAGCATATCTCCTTGGGGAGCTCCAGTTCTGTTTGTTAAGAAGAAAGATGGATCCCTGCGGATGTGCATTGATTATCGCCAGATTAATAAAGTTACAGTGAAGAACAAGTATCCTTTGCCTAGGATTGAGGATTTATTTGATCAGCTTAGAGGTGCGGGTGTCTTTTCCAAGATAGATCTTCGATCAGGGTACTATCAGTTACGAGTTCAGGATGCAGATGTGGTTAAGACTGCATTTCGGACTAGGTATGGCCACTATGAGTTTCTTGTGATGCCGTTTGGTTTGACAAATGCTCCAGCGGCTTTTATGGATCTGATGAATCGTGTGTTTAGGCCATACTTAGATCGATTTGTGGTAGTGTTTATTGATGACATCTTGGTATATTCCAGGGATGAGAGTGAGCATGAGGAGCATCTCAGATTGGTTTTGCAGATGTTGAGAGAGCACCATTTGTTTGCTAAGCTTAGCAAGTGTGATTTCTGGCTTCGAGAAGTTTCATTCTTGGGTCATATTATTTCAGCTAGCGGTATTCAGGTTGATCCAGCTAAGATTGAGGCGATTGTTGATTGGAAAGCGCCTCGAAATGTTCAGGAAGTGAGGAGTTTCCTCGGTTTGGCAGGTTATTACCGTCGGTTCGTTAAAGGATTTTCTGTGATTGCTGCTCCTATGACTAGATTGTTGAGGAAAGGAGTCAGATTTGAGTGGTCAGACAGGTGTCAGTCTTGTTTTGATCGGTTAAAGCAGTTGCTTGTTGAGGCTCCTATCCTTACTCAACCCATCTCGGGTAAGGAGTTTGTCATTTACAGTGATGCTTCTGGAGTTGGTCTTGGTTGTGTGCTTATGCAGGAGGGTAAAGTGGTGGCTTATGCTTCTCGTCAGTTGAAGCCACATGAGAAGAACTATCCGACGCATGATTTAGAGTTGGCGGCTGTAATCTTTGCTTTGAAGATTTGGCGTCACTATTTGTATGGGGAAAAGTGCAGGATCTTCTCGGACCACAAGAGTTTAAAGTACTTCCTTTCACAGAAAGAGTTAAATATGAGACAGCGCAGATGGCTTGAGTTATTTAAGGACTACGACTGCATTGTGGATTACCATCCTGGTAAGGCCAATGTAGTTGCAGATGCATTGAGTCGTAAGTCAGTTTCTGCCTTGTTCTTGAGGCGTTTCAGATGGCGATTTGGTTCGGATGGAGCTTTGCTTGCCCAGTTGCGTGTGAAGCCTACTTTGAGACAGAGGATAGTGGATGCTCAGAGAGATGATGTGAGGCTTCAGCGGATTGTGCATGAGGTTAGATCGGGTAACCCATCAGAGTTCTCAGTTCAGGATGAGGTACTTATGTTCAGAGGTCGTTTGTGTGTGCCAGAGTCAGAGGATTTGAGGAGATAGCTCTTGAGTGAGGCGCATAGTTCAGTCTTTACTATGCATCCTGGCAGTACGAAGATGTATCAAGACATGAAGCAATTCTATTGGTGGTCTGGTATGAAGCGTGATATAGTGGATTTTGTTTCCAAGTGCTTGACTTGTCAGCAGGTTAAGGCTGAGCATCAAGTTCCTTCAGGTTTGCTTATGCCTTTATCCATTCCTGAGTGGAAATGGAGTGATATCACCATGGACTTTGTTTCTGGCTTGCCTTTGACTCAGAGGAAGCATGATTCGGTTTGGGTTATTGTGGATAGGCTTACGAAATCAGCTCACTTTTTGCCAGTTAGAGTGGACTACTCCATGGACAGATTAGCCAGTATCTATGTGGATCAGATAGTTCGACTGCATGGTGTGCCTTTGTCCATAGTGTCAGATCGGGATCCGAGGTTTACTTCCAAGTTTTGGAAGGAGTTACAGAGAGCTTTGGGCACTAGGTTGAACTTCAGTACAGCGTTTCATCCTCAGACCGATGGTCAGTCAGAGCGAGTTATTCAGATTCTGGAGGATATGATGAGGGCTTGTACTTTGGACTTTCCGGGCAGTTGGGACAGATATGTATCATTGATGGAGTTTGCCTACAACAACAGTTTCCAGTCGAGTATTGGTATGGCACCATATGAGGCTTTGTATGGTCGTCAGTGTAGGACTCCGATTTGTTGGACCGAGCTATCCGAGAGATCTATGATTGGACCCGAATTGGTTAGAGATACTGAAGAGAAAATCAGAGTAGTGCAGCGGAATTTGAAGGCAGCCAAGGATCGACAGAAGTCTTACGCCAATTTGAAAAGGAAAGATGTGCATTTTGAGATTGGGGACAAAGTTTTCCTTAAAGTTTCTCCTTGGAGGAGAGTGCTTCAATTTGGAAAGAAGGGTAAGCTGAGTCCTCGTTTCATTGGACCTTATGAGATTTTGGCTAAGGTGGGACCTGTAGCCTACAGATTAGCGTTACCGATGGAGTTAGCAAAGTTACATGATGTATTCCACGTTTCGATGCTTCGTCGGTACAGATCAGATCCTTCGCATGTTCTGTCAGTTCAGGATATTCAGGTTCAGCCAGACTTCTCTTATGATGAGGAACCGCGAGCTATTCTAGCCCGAGAGGTTAGACAGTTGAGAAGTAAGCAGATTCCTTTAGTTAAAGTGTTGTGGATCCATCATGGAGTCGAGGAAGCGACCTGGGAACCAGAGGAGTCGATGAGAGCTCAGTATCCACAGTTATTCAGTTCAGGTGAGAATTTCGAGGACGAAATTCTTATTAGTAGGGGAGAGTTGTCACACCCCATTTGCCCCCTAGTAGAATGAGCCTGTCTGTCTGTCTATCTGTCTGTCAGTATGTGTCAGCATTCGCATGTGTTCAGCATTTCATAAGGGTATTTCAGTAAAATGTATGATTTTGGGGTTTATAATTATGTGGGTGCATACATGGCATTAGAGTGTGTAATTAAATGAGATATACTTGTGTACTTTAGAGCATACCATTGTAGGGTACATTTAAATGAGGTTACTTAGGGTGTGTGTAATGCATTTGAGATTGGTGTGAGTGGTTGGTTCCCACTAACAGGATGGTGACAAATGTAGGGATAGGAAAAAGAAGAGTTATTAGAGAAAATGAAATGGGAAATGTAGGAGTTCATTTCTTATTTCCCGATTCTTCTTTCTCTTGGATTCATCTTCTTCTTTGCTCTTGGTTTGAAACCTTAGTTAGGGATTAAGCTACTGTTAGTGGAAATCAACCATTCCCTTGGCATTTTGTTGGTAAGTCACTGTATTTCTCATCTTAGTTTCCATTTATTGCATCTTCATCTTCTTCCTTGAGTTAGGTTTAACCTAGGGTTGAATTTACTGTGTTTGTGTTCTAGTTGAGGCTCCACGTGATCCAAAGGGGAAAGAGGTTGCTGGACCAAGTGGAGCTAAGTGATAGAAGTTAGAATCCAGGTTTGGGAATATTGATTTGTGCGATTTTTGATGTTTTACTGTAATTCTAGGGTTCATGTTCTTCTAAATTTGAATGGGTGTGTTCTTGATTTGATTTGGTTAATTATTTGATGGATTGAGTTGTATAGTTATTGCATATATTGTTTGAGACAATTTCTGGAAGGTAAGAACAGGTTTGAATGGTTTTTAATCAAATTGGGACTGAATTCGTGTTTCTGGAAATTCTGGAAATTCTGGGAATTGAGGTACTGTTCTTCGTTGCGTGACTCGCTTCAAAGGAAGGCAGGTCACGTCACGTGACCCTTGGTCACGGCGTGACATGCCTGCTGAGAAGCCAGTCGCGTGACTAGCAGCAGACCAAGCAAGTCACGCGACGTGATCCTCGATCACGTCGTGCGACCTGCGAGTGAGAAGAGGCAGATCACGCAACGTGATCTGCGAGGGAGAGCAGCGTCACGTCGCGTGACCCTCGGTCACGCCGTGACCTGCATGTGCATTGCGTGATCCGCGAGGATCACGCAACGCAATTGGCGAGGAACAAGCAGGTCACGAGACGTGACCCTCGGTCACGCCGTGACCTGCCTGTTGAGTCGCCAATTTCTTCCTTCAGTCCGTTTTTCCGAAATTCCTTAGTTTTTATCTCAGAACTGAATTTGTTATTTCTTCTGAATGGGTTTTAATATTGTATGATACATGTTTTACTGTTTAATGCTTCGATATGCGTGATAGCATGATTTTCTGAGGAATTATATTCTGTATCCTGAAATGTGTTCTGTTTGACGCATAACCTGCTAGAGTCGAGTAAGTGGATAGTTAGGCATGCCTAATAGAGTCTTTCAGTAGCTGCAGCCCTCAGTTCAGTTTGGACCCCGATCAGGTCCCCGTTTGGTTCCTCGCGAACCCTTCAGTATAGAATCTTGTTTAAGATTCCCTCAGTATATAAATAACATGTTCTGATAAATGATATAATATTTGACTTGTACCTGTGAGGTACCCTCAGTATTCGATTCGTACCCGTAAGGTACCCTCAGTACACTCGTTATCCACTGTCTAGAGTCAGCAGGTATTCTTTAAATGTTAATGGAAATGTTCTGATCTGATATGGTTTTGAATGGAATATCTGAATGAGTTTAATGATGAAATACATGTTGGTTTATTCTGTAATGCATATGATGATGAGATTCTGAAAGTATGGTATTTGATTACGGGCATGTTTATATGAATTATGCAACAGTTCCTGCATTCTGACATTGTGAATGTGTTTTGCCTTGACGACCACTGTGAGTGGCCGTCCATATTTTATGTGTGTTTCCCCACTAAGCGTTTTATCGCTTAGCACGGTGTGTTTACCCGTGCAGGTGCGGAAGACGTTTTGCTTTGAGAGAGTCACCGTCATCCAGCCAACACAGAAGGGATTAGTGTAGGGCTCAGTTTTGTATCAGTTATAGATTCTTTTTGTATAGAACTCTCTGTATCAGCTTCCGCTTTTGTAACTATATTTTGTATATGTAATATTATTTTGGTATCAGCTTGCTGATCAGAACATTATTGTAATAGTTTAATTATAGTAATGCATGATCAGTTTTTGCTTTCTGCATGTAAAGTTTTTAATTATTCTGTATTTCTAAATGTATGTTATGAATGGATGTATATTTTGCTTTGCTTTTGTTTGGTGACACCTTGTCTCATACGGCATCTCACTCCTTATCGGATGGGATCGCCTATGTATGGGAAGGGGGTGTTACAGTCCCTCTTTTAACCCCGGTGCGTTCCTGAAGCACAACCCTACGTTCACTCAATGTAGGGAAGTGTTAAGGATAATGGCTAGCCCACACCTCGTACCATCATGGTATATTAAATGGAGACCCGATCGGTCGTTACGCTCATGATGAGCTAGACCCATTGGCAGGCACCATGCTTGGATAGACCTAAAGTAACATCACCTTGGCCAAAGCTCATGTAATGAAAATAGTTACTTCCCCTAAGTGGTATGAACCTTAATACTATGCCTGCTATATGGATCTTTATATATTGGACAAATCCAGATAGTTTGATTGGTCACCTAATCAAAGGCTTTCATGCCCTGATAGGCCCATGTCAACTTATTCGGACTGCCTAAATACACAACGATCACCACCCATGCGTCTGTGCATTAGTTAGGAGAGGTTATGCTGCCAGTTCTCCACCATGCACCATACACATCCATCGGGTCCCCTGTGGACCCATGGGCTAATCCCACCTAGGAAAGAGACTATGACCTCATATGTGGGAGTAACAAGGTTGGAAAGACCTATGTGCTTGCATGTGATTTATGGATGTTGCATAAGCACGACCATGCATTATATGTCATTCATACATCATCCTAACGAGTATATTTTATAGCCATCATAGATCAGCCCAGGTGGTCAAGAGGTCCTCAAGAATGACTATGCAAAAATTCGTTCTTTGAGCTGCCAGAAAGGGTAGAGTTCTCTTATTCAGTCTCAGAAAGTAGCCATGCTACATCCTCTCAATTATCTATAGACTCTGAGATGACTAACTCGCCAAGGGGGACAGATGCTACTAGGGCCTTGATAGTTTATGAGGTGGGCCATAGGTTGGAAGATTTTGAGAATAGAATGATGGCTATGATAGCCAACATGGCTTAGCCACCTGCTCCATAGAACCCACCACCTCCTCCTATGAGAAACAATGAAAGGGAGGAGGTCAGAGAGGAGTTGTAAGAAGAGGTCTGCCAACCACTTGTAGATTTGAGAGCTACCATATCAGGGTCACAGAGAATAAGGCTGGCCAGAGAATAGAAGATGACTGGGAAGATGATGAGTATGAAGAAATAGAGTCAAAAAGAGGGAAGGCACCTCAGAATTAAGAAGCCATCTGGAAAAAGATGGAAGAAAAATTTGAAGTGATACAAGGATGCTAACGAGGGGGCGAGGAATGAACCCCGAAGATAAGGAGTTGGAAGGAGAGGATTTAATCCCGATGAACTTTAAGATGCCGGATGTTCTGAAGTTTAATGGCACTTTCGATCCCACCGCACACATAAAATAGTACTCATTGGTGATGAAGGGTACTACTTTGACGAAAAGGCAGAAGATTGAGTACTTTTGCCTGAGCTTGACTGGCCCAGCTGTGGATTGGTACCACAGGCTTGACCGCAGAACTAAAGAGGACTGGAATTTGCTGACAAAAGAGTTTTTGAGGCAATATGACTGTAGTACAAGGATGGAGGTGACTCTGAAAGGCCTGGAGCTATTTCAGCAGAAGGGAGGCAAGTCTTTCCATGAGCATCTGACCCCATGGAGGAATTGGGTGATGGAAATGAAAAGAAAACCAAATGCTCAAGATCAGATACGGTTGTTCATTAAGAATGCGAGCCCGTATCTGAGAGAGGGATTAAAGATGAAGCGATTAAGAGATTGGGAGTCCTTGAAAGACATCGCCATTGAGTCCGAAGGAGAATACCTTGCTAGGAGGGCGAGTAATGAGAACTATACGAAGAAGGGCAGCAGCACTCAGGGGGCAAGTAGGTCAGTAGGCTCCGGTAGTGGCACGAGGAAGACAGCCGAAGTATTAGCCACTAATACAACCCCGAGACGTTTCTCTAATTTGGGATGGTCGCTATCATGGGTGCTTCAGAGGTTGATGAAGGAGGGTAAGTTGCCGCCTTTGCCACCTCGACCTGCCAGGACTCAAGGTATGCCGGGCCATAAGGATAATGAATACTGTGCTTATCATCAACATACTGGGCATAAAACAGATGAGTGCAAAGCTTTGAGGCATGCAATCCAAGACTTAATTAATTCAAAGCAAATAACAGACCCGGAGAAGAGGGGCAGTTAGAAGAAGTCTGGGTATGACAACGTGCCTCCGCCAGTATTCATGATCGGGTCCAGTCTACCCGAAGAGTTTGTTTTAAGAGAGCTATACGGCAACAATGCCAACACTGCTGTCATGAGCCTCCATGAGGTGAGTGAAGAAGGGCTTCCCTTTGCAGTGATCGATTGTTGGTACACTGATGAGAGTGGAAGTGAAAATGATAATTCTAATGTGTTTCTCGACCCATGGGGTTCAGAGGAGGAAGAGGAAGAGAAGAAGGAGAAGAAAAAGAAAGTGGGAGCGGTGACCTGGAGTGGAAGGGTAGCTCCAGAAGTTGAGAGGCCCCAAGAGCCGATAGTGGGCCAAAAGGAAAAGCAGCCAGAAGATGATATAATAATCAAGCAACTAAAAAAGACGCCAGCTCAGATTTTGATATGGGACCTCCTAAGGTAATCTCCATCCCATAGGCAAAAGTTGGTGGAGGCTTTATGTGAAATAACTGTGGCCACAACTATATCACCTACGGAGCTGCTGGATGTGGTGAAAGGGGGAGCTAGAGAGGATGTGGTGTTTACAAATGCTTACTTGCCGGCAGAAGGCCGCAACCACAACTGCCCTTTATACATACGGGCACAAATTAATCAGAAGCACACGGCCTGTGTAATGGTGGATGATGGTTAATCAATTAATGTGTGCCCACAGGTGGCCATGGCAGCTTTTGGGGTAACGGAAGATATGCTAGCTAAGTCTGATCTGACGATCATGGCTTATGACGACTCAAGAAGGCATGCCTCTGGGACATTCAAGATAATGGTTAAGATAGGACCTGTGGAGACAGAGGTGGAGTTTGTAGTCCTGCCTATCCCTGCCAATTTTTTAGCTCTTTTAGGAAGGCCTTGGTTCCATAAGATGGGAGGTGTCCCCTCTATGCTACATCAGATGGTCAAGATTCCTCACCAAGGGCAGGTAGTAACCATAAGGGCCACAAGGGAAAATCAGGTTTCCATACTAGAGATTGCGAGGCAACCTTTCAGTGGGTTCCATGTGGCTATGATAGATGGGGAGGAATAGATGGAAGGAAGCCCCCAGGTGCTGAACATGATAAAGAGGATGTCATTCCTCCCCGGCGCGGGATTAGGCAAGAACTCTCAGGGGGCTTTTGGGATGAAGAAATCATGACCAGCAAGACAATTTGGGATCGCAAGGAGCCTGAGGAGGTTATAACTGAGAAGATGGTGGCCACCCAGCTGAAGAGGAAAGCAAAGATTGAGGAAGCCATACAGGGGGTTGTTGAAGATCCCTCGAAATGCCAGAATGATGCAGGATCGTCAGCTGCAACACATGTGTCGGCGGGGGAGGAGGAAGAAAATAGTTTAGATTTTTTTTTACTCCAAAATTTTTTGATAATGTTAATGACAATTTTAGTTTTATCAATAAAGTGAATGATTTTGCTTACTTGTGCGATGTTTCTGATGATTTCATTATGCATAATCATGATCATAATCCATCTATATTTGATATTGATTCAACTGATGCTACTCCATTTAATCTTGGAACCTTGGAAAACCCGAAAGAAATCTTGATAGCATCTAACATAACTCCTGAAGAGCGAGAAAAGTTTGAGAGAATATTAAGAAAACATGAAAAAGTCTTTGCCTGGACCTACGAATACATGCCAGGAGTTGATCGGGAAATCGCAGAACATGCCATTCCTACATATCCAGACCATAAGCCTATCAAGTAGAAGTTGAGAAGGCTTAGACCGGAGTGGGCAAACAAGGTGAAGGAGGAGATTCACAAGCAGATCGAAGCCAAGTTCCTAATTGAGGTACAGCACCCAACCTGGTTGGCCAATGTTGTACTAGTAGCCAAGAAAAACGGCAAGGTAAGGGTATGTGTAGATTATCGAGACCTGAATAAGGATTGTCCAAAGGATGACTTCCCAGTGCCCTACATAGATGTGCTAGTGGACAGCATGGCTGCTTGTATGATGTACAGTTTCATGGATGGTTACGCAGGCTACAATCAGATACTCAATAGGATAGTCGACCGAATTAAAAGAGCTTTCATCACCGAATGGGGGACATTCACTTACAGAGTAATGCCTTTCGGTTTGAAGAATGCAGGGGCAACTTATCAAAGAATGGCAACAAGGATTCTAGAGACTTGATCCACAAAGAAGTAGAAGTATATGTTGATGACATGATGATCAAGTGGACCACCAGAGAAGGCCACTTTGAAGCCCTAGAAAAGTTCTTTCAGAGGATCTGAAAGTACAACTTGAGATTAAACCCCAAGAAATGCATCTTTGGTGTCACCTCAGGGAAGCTTCTAGGACATGTAGTTAGCCAGAGGGGAATCGAGATTGACCCAGACAAGGTTAAGGCCATTAGAGAAATGCCGGTGCCGTAGAATAAAAAGGATGTGAGAAGCTTTTTGGGTAGGTTGTAGTATGTCAGCAGATTTATCACTAAGCTTACTTCGATCTGTGAACAAGTTTTTAAACTACTCAGAAAAGACCAATCGATAGTATGGAATGAAGATTGTCAGATGGCTTTCGATACTATCAGGCAGTATTTACTAAATTCGCTGGTTCTGAGACTGCTGCAGCCAGTCAAGCCGCTTATCCTGTATTTGGCCATAGAAGATAGTTCTATAGGCGCCATGATGGCCCAGGAAGATGAGTTCGGAGTGGAGTTTGCTGTTTACTACCCTAGTAAGAAGTTCCTGGCTTATGAGGTCAAGTATGCAGAAGTAGATAATATTTTCCTGGCGGTAATTTGGGCCTCTAAGAAGTTGAGACACTATTTTTATTCTTACAAGGTACAAGCAGTAGCAAAGCAGAATCCCCTCAGATACTTGCAGGAAGCTCCATCCTTACTTGGAAAAATGGGTAAGTGGTTGTTGCTGTTACAGGAATTTGATGTGGAGTAGGTTACTCGGAAGACCATTAAGGGTCGTGCAGTGGCTGAGTTTCTTGCATAGCACCCAATCCAAGGAGACTCGTATGAGTTCAACTTCCCTGACGAGGATGCAGCTGGTATCACGGTTCAGGGTTGGTAATTGCACTTTGACGGGGCTGTAAACAGTAAGGGAGTAGGAGTAGGAATTATTCTGACAACCTAGGATGACGAGAAATGCCAAGAAGTTGAGGTACAAAACCACCAACAATGAAGTCGACTATGAAGCATGTACTTTTGGGTTGGAAGCGTTAATAGCTTTAGGGTTAATGAACGTGGAAGTATTCGGGGATTCGTCCCTAGTGATCAATCAGATTCAGGGTGAATGGGCTGTTAAAGAAGAGAGGTTGATGCCATATGTCAAACACTTAAGGGAGTTGAGCAGTCAATTCGAGGTGTGCACATTCCACTTTGTTATAAGGGATGAGAATCAATTAGCCGATGCACTTGCAACTTTGGTATCAATATGGGATAATCCAGAAGGGGTAGTCATGAAGCCGGTTTTGATCTCTAGTTCTGAGAAGCCTAGCTTTGAGTGCAAGCCAATGATGGAAATAGAAGTAGCAGATGGGAAGCCATGGTATTATGATATCGTAAATTATCTAAAAAATGAAATATTTCCAGAAGAGGCTACCGAGAAAGATCAGAGGATGATCCGCAAGTTATCTGCTCAGTTTATCTGTATAGACGGGATGTTATACAAGTGCCAGGTCGATGGTATCCAATTGAGGTGTCTGGACGAGAGAGAAGCCAAAAGGGCGATTGAAAAAACTCACGTTGGCGTGTGCGGAGCTCACATGAATAGACTAACGTTGCAAAAAAGATCATGAGACAAGGGTTCTATTGGCTCACCATGGATAGAGACTACTCAAAATATGTAAAACAGTATGCGGACTTAAGGCACTTGCCCGTTTCAGAATTGCATAGCTTGATATCGCCTTGGCCATTCGCAGCTTAGGGGGTAGACATTATTGGTGAGATACGTCCCACTACCTCTAATGGACATAGATACATCATAGTCGCCATCGACCACTTTACCAAATGGGTAGAGGCCGAGTCCTTCAAGAAGGTTGATGCTCGGGATATGGCAAAGCTCATCGAGAGGAACTTGATATGTAGATATGGCCTCCCACACCACGTGGTATCTAATAATGGGGTCCAGTTTATGGTTGAAACGAAGAAGTTACTTCAGAAGTACGGTATTGAGCACCATAAGTCTTCTCCGTATCGTCCTCAAGCCAATGGAGCAGTAGAAGCTGCTAATAAGAACGTCAAGAGAATCCTGGCCAAGATGGTGTAGAGTTATAAAGATTGGGCGAAAAAGTTTCCTTTTGCACTCTGGGGTTGCAGGACAACTATCAGAACTTCAACAGGAGCCACGCTGTATTCCTTGGTATATGGGACAGAAGAAGTATTGTCGGTCGAGGTTGAGCTCAAATTGTTGAGAGTGGTTATGGAAGCACAAATTTCGGAAGCTGAATGGGCACAACAGCGGCTGCAACACTTGAACGTGTTGGATGAAAGTAGGTTGAGAGCCTACTACCATAATCAGATCTATCAGAAGAGACTTGCCAGACCATTCAGAAAGAAAGTCAAGAGGCACCCATTGAAAGAGGGAGACTTGGCATTCAAGCAGATAAGATCAAGCGCGCCAGACATAAGGGGGAAGTGCAGGCCCACGTGGGAAGGTCCATTCATCCTCAAGAAGCTGCTATCAAAGGAAGAGGCGATTTTGTCAGATAGCGATGGCAACTAGTTTAGGGAGCCAACCAATGTTGATAGACTCAAGAGGTCCCATGGCTAAAGGCAATAAAAATCAAAAGAAGAGAATAGTAACCCCGCGGGTCGAAAACTGAAAAAAGGCGACCTTGCTAAAATTGGGCGCCTCATTAGGGTGAAAACCGAAAAATGGCATCCTGGTCAAAAATTAGAGGCTTGAGTAAAAATTTCCAATCAAGAAAAAACCCGAGAAGGCTGATTGGTAATAGGAGTTGATGCTATCAAGATTTGGCTCCTTGAATGAATGTAGTTTTGCATTTTTGAATTAATGTTAAATAACGATCATGTATATTGAAGTCATACTGAGATGTACACAATTTTGTGAAATGAAATAAACTGAATTTATTCATTCATATTATTTTCTAAGTTCTGTTCTAAAGAGAAACATGTTGCTCAAAATGCATACAAATCTGAATTAAACCCTACTACTACTCTCGCTAGCCAAATTTCTAAGTCGTCGAGTCCTATTATCAATGGCAGGGCTAAGCACCCATCTCTTGTATGCGCTAGTAGAAACAACAGAATGATTTCCAAAAGGGGGAATGACAGTCTTCACTGGCAGTTCAGCCTAAAGATCATGATACCGTGAGGCAAAAGCTGCAGATAAAACTCCGCCTCGGAAAGATAGAGGGACTCTCACCATGTCTTGAGTCATCCCAAACTATCGAGAGCATCGTGTTGTGATGTAAAAGGTAGCCTCACATAGACCACATAAGGAAACACATCCCGAAGAGCCATCGACTATCGCAGCAGATAGGGGAAGCCAAGCGCTCGTAAAGCTATTGTCCTCATCTGTTAACTCGCTGAATCTGGTAATACCTTCGTCGGGGGTTGCAAATGAGTACAGTCACTGACGAGGAAGAAAGTGCCTTGGAGAATATTAACTAATGACCCTGGGAGGTGGTTCTGACAGCAGCTTCAACTTCTCTTGCAACCATATCTAGAAAGGGAACTAAAAGAGAATAAAGTAAAAAGCAAATAATAATAAAAGCCGCTAGAGTGAATTGGGTTCACTTCAGGAAAAAGTAAGGCATAGGGTTGTGTGAAATTCCGAAAAGGACGCACTTCCCGCTATGAAAAGCTAGTGTGAAAATCCATAAGGGACGCACTACCTTTAAAATAATGACTTACCTGCAGTAATAAGGGACTCCTAGAAAAGGAAGTAGAAAATTCGCACGAACAGAGTCAAGACTTAGGATAGTCTCAGTAAGGATCAGTAGAAAGTAGCCCGCGATGAAAATCATCCAAAATCCCGAACAGACGAGAGTCATCGGTCAGCTCCTCTGAGACCACAATCAAGTACCTCATCAGGCAGAATAAGAAGATAACACCCGCGCTGTATAAAGGAACATCAGGGAACTCATCCAATGCCTCAATTAGTGGCTCTAAGTTGAATGTGGGACCCTGAGGAACCAAACAAGCAGCATCTGAAGGAGCAAGGCTCCAGGCTAAGGCGATGTCCCTGGTATGCATCAGACCACAGCGATGAATGCAAGGTAAAGCACTGGGGGGATACCAGGCTCCGACCATGGCAGCAAACTCCTTAGGCAGGGGGCATAACTCCTGATAAGTAAATATAAAAACATGGAATCACGGATCCCAGAAGCGGGTTGCAGCCAAAAGGAGGTTGTAATCTATCCTAACTCTTCTCAAGAATTTCAGACCAAAAAGCGGAGCAAGGGTGGAATTTTCCCAAGTTTGAGGGTTGTCTAAAATTCGGTGCATGGCAGGAGAAGACATTTTTCAAGGGTTATAATTGGAACTCTGAATTAGCAAAGGAAATAAGGAAGGAAAAGGGAGAAAACCTGAGAAAAGAACCCGATATAGACTTAAAATGATGAGAAGGCACGAAGTCCAAGGAAAATGCTGCAATTTATAAGAAGGACATCATCGACGGGATGCCCATCTGTCATCCTTTAGACGGCTAGCCCGTCGGTCATTGACCACCTGTCAGATTTATTCCCTGTATATTTTCCATGCATGTCACGTGCATAAACTAATTTTCGTATATTTTTATTATTTTGTCAAAGTCGAGCAATTAATTACTTAGAAATTAATTAGAATTAATTGTGTAATTAATGAGGGGATAAGTTCAGAATTTTGAATGACAAACGGCCTGCCCGTCACTCGGTCCATTGGATGGGCAGCCCGTCGGTCATGAAAAATTATAAAAAGAGGGCCAACCGACAGGACAACCACCTCTTTTCTTCTTCTTTCCTTTTCTTTTTGCTGCCCGTCGCTTCCTCTCATTTTTTTTTTTTTGCATTTTCTCACTCATTTTTCGTTGGTTTTGAGCGCCATTCGCACTTAAATGGTCCTCGCAGTGTCACGCATCTTTAGGAGTAATCGTTTTTATATTTCGTCAAGTTTTCTTTTAGTGCATTTTCGTCGACTTAAAGGTTAGTTTGTCAATTTTTCTACTCCTTTTCTATTTATTTCTGAATAATTTGTATGAGTAATGCATGTATAGCAAAATGTAGTATTTTCTGCATATTTTAATTTAATTTCCTTAGACTGGCACAAAATTTAGTTATAGGAATGCATGCACACTAGAACCAATAGGATAGAAAAACTATTGAACTTGACAGTTAAATCATTTTTAACTTAGTTTTAGGGTTAATATGAACTAAACAAGATTAGAAAATTTTTTTGAAAATGTTGCTTGGGGCCTAAGGCCTGTCCATATATTATGTCTTTTTTATGTAGGAAATGGGGCACATCCTTGCCGGGATGCTGCCCAAAAATTTTTTTGGTTAGGCACATTCCTGCCGGGATGCTGCCCAAATTTTTTATTTTCTTTTATTTCTTTTATTTTATGGTTTGGCACATCCATGCCGGGGTGATGCCCAAATGCTTTTTATTTCTTTTGTTCTTCTGGTTTGGCGCATTCTTGCCGGGATGCTGCACAAAATCTTTTTAATTTCCTTATCGGAATGCTGCCAAAATTTTGATAAACACATTTCAGTTAAAACATTGCAGAAATTTAAAAGTTTTTAATTAACTGCCTGCGGCCATAATGCAAAGCTAATTTTTTCATTTTCTTTTCAGGATGCCTCCGCGATGACATGTTCCGCGTGATCAGCCTGAGCCTCAGGCTTCGGCCTGGATGAATGTCACACCCCATAAGTGGCCTAATTGGATTTAGCAATTTTAATTGGACAATTAAGGCTAATTGGGTAATATTCAAGTGGAAAGGAGGATTAAATTGCAAGTATTAATAAAGTAATTAAATGATAGATTTTATTTTGGTGAGTAAAAAAGTAATTTATCAAGGGTTATTTGGTAAAAGAGGAATAGGTGAGTTGTGTCTTTGTGCATGTGTGCCAGGTGGAGAGTGAGTGTGTACGTGGGTAAGGGAAAGAAAGATCTGGGAAAAGTTTAGTTGGGTGAAAACAAAAGACTAAAGGTTTTCTCTCTTCTTGTTTTCCCTCTCACGAAAATCACATTCTGCTCTTACTCTCCATTTGCTGTTCTTCTTCCCATTTTTGCATGTGTATTCTGTTGTGGGACTAGGGTTGGAGATTGGATAAGAAGTTCCAGAGGTAAGTGGCTTTTAGTTTCTCCTGTGGCTCTGCTTCTCATTTGAATTATTTAGAAATTTTGTCTTTGGATCTTTGATTGTGGTCCTACTTGTTTGCAAGCTCCTGAGGATACAAGGAAGGAGAAGGGAAAGGGCAAGGTTGTGGATTGAGGATATTTCAGTGGACATTTTTGAACTTCAAACAGGTTTGGGAGTGTTTGTTATTTCTTGTTTGGATCCTGTTACTGTGTTGCTTTGAACATTGTTAATGTGTTTTTGATTATCGAAATGTATGAGAAATACAATGTGTATAAATGATGTCTGTAGAAAAGGATGTAAATGAGATGAACATGCATGGTTTTGAGTGTGAAATTCTGGGTTGTTTGTGACTCTCTGTTTGTTACTGGAAATGTATGATATTGTGAATTTGTGAGTGAAATTGCTGTAATGGTGCTCAGAGGACTTAAAGGTATGTGTTTGAATGATTATTGCATGAAAAATGATTTTAGACAAATGGGGATTTGAGTTTTGATGGTACTCTGTTTTCACAGTTTACTGGTTTTGCGTTTTCTGGAAATTTTGAAGAATATTTTGGAGAAGATGAAGAATTGTGAGAAGAAGGTCACGAGACGTGACTGGTGGTCACGCCGTGACCCCCTTCTCGGTTGAAGGTCACGGGGCGCGAAGCAGCTTCACGCCGTGACTCCTTCTTTGCTGAAGGTCACGTGGCGTGAAGCGGCATCACGCCGTGACTTCCGCCCTTCTTCCTCCGCGACTTCTCCCTCTCCTCTCTCAGGCGTCACGCGACGTGACTGGTGGTCATGCCGTGACTGCCTGCTGTTCTCGCTTGGCGCTCGCGTGAAGCCTGCGTCACGAGATTGTCTGGCGCTCGCGTGAAGCTGGAGTCACGGCGTGACTGAAGGTCACGACGTGACCAGCCTCTACCTATGCCCAGTTTTTCTAAAGTAAAGTGTTAACTTCTGATTTCATGGGTTTTTGCATTACATGACAAATGTTTGGATTTAAAATTTGACTTGCATTTAATAATTGTATAATATTGGGTTGTAAATACATGATTAATAATTTATTTGACATGGATTAATTCAATGTGAGCTATATGTCTTTATTACCTTCAGTATTGATATTTATATGTTTGTATGTTTCTGAATTTGATTATTATACAAGTATACATGATTTATAAGCTAGCATTTAATGAAATTCTCATGATTTGATATATGAATTATTGAGTTGTGTCATATAAGCCTGTATAAGTCATAGTAGTGGATAAGTAAGCGCTTACTTAGGTCAGGGTGTGTGTGCAGCTGCTATATGATAAAAATGTTATATTCGGGTCCGTTTGGATCCTTGTTTCGATCCTGTTAGGATCTATATGGAAATAAAGCGAGACCTCGGTCTCTATATGAAAGTTACATGTTTGAGACTCATGTCTCTATATGCTTGGGATATTGTGTTCTATCAGTATCCAAATGACCGTATCCACTTCTTAGGTTTATACCAGACTAATCAGGCTACATGTTTATTTGTGATGTATATGTTGAGATGTTTATTGACATGATTAAAGGTATATGTTGCACATGAATTCGTGAATATTCTATATCGGTGTAATGTAGAAATGTATGTTTGTATTTGTTAATTACTTGTATTGTAAATATTTTAAAGGTGATGAGATGCTATATTGTATATTGTTATTTTGTTTTGTTCCTCCCCACTAAGCGTTATCGCTTAGCACGGGCTCTTTTCCCGTGTAGGTGGCGAGTGCAGTTCAGAGTCAGATATCTGCAGGTCGGCCACTAGGAGTCTTTTTGGATAAAGTTGTTTTATTTTTGAAGTCTTCCGCTGTAATTACTTTTGTATATGGCTTGTAATTAGTAAAATGAATCTTTTGTAAAGGAACAAGTATTCTTTTTGTATATGTATTTGCATACGAGCCTTTTTGTAAAAAAACGATATAAATATGATATATGTATAAGGACTTGATATATATATGTTACAGGAATTTTCTGATTAAATGATTAAAGGTTTCTTTAAATCTCATGTGGTTCTCTGTTATTTATTTATACATGTGTAAATGTATATGATTATTTGTGTTTGCCCGCGTGGCACTCCGGCATCCTTCCAACGGGGATGGCGGGGTGTTACAGCTTGGTATCAGAGCCCAGGTTTGGTGGTTCTGGGTTATGTTGTGATTGTTTGAGTATAGAGTCGAGTCTATGCATGAGAGTCAGTTTTGTTTAGTGGCCTAATGCAGATGTCATTTGTTTTGTAGTGTTTATATGGAGTCGGATCCAAGTGAGTATATGGGCGACACTATGAGCAGTTATAATGTGGGTCCTAGAGAGAATCCAGTTAGAAGAGATGATCCAGTTAGACAGGATAGACATGAGCGGGAACCTGCACCAGCTGAGGGTGCAAATAGAGGTATTGCTTTTGATCCAGCGTTAGTTCAGGGATTATTACAAGTGGTGGATAGGTTGACTGCACCTAAGGCTCCAACTGAATTGTTAAGAAAGAGAGGAGCAGAGGATTTTCATGGGACTGCTTTAGATGAGTCCGATGTAGCTGAGTTTTGGTTGAAGAGAGTGGACAGGATTTTACAAGAGATTAGATGTCCTGCTGATCAGAGAGCTTCTTGTGCTATATCGTTGCTTCAGGGATCAGCCTATGATTGGTGGGAACTTGTGATGAGGAATCCTCAGCGACCAGCTGAGCTGACATGGGATTATTTCAAGAAAGAGTTTCAGCAAAAGTATATAACCAAGGCATACCAAGAGGCGAAGTGGAGAGAGTTCATTAGCTTGAAGCAAAGGGGAATGACTGTGAGTGAGTATGACAAAGAGTTCAATAGACTGAGCAAGTATGTGCCCGAGCAGTTGTTGACAGATGAGTTCAGATGTAGGCACTTCTTAGAGGGATTGCGTGAGGTATTCAGAGGCCCTTTGTCAGCGATGATTGTCTTGCAGCCAGTTGGGTATTATCAGATAGTGGCTGCAGCAATGAGGTTAGAGGAATCTGAGGAAATCAAGCAGAGAATGGCACAGAAGAGAAAAGCACCGGAAGGAGGAAATGTGAGTGTTAAGAAAGCAAAGGGTACACCAGTTGAGCAAGGATCTAGAGGGAGTGTTCAGATGCCTTCACAGGTTGAGAGTGTAGCCCCACATGGTAGTAAAGGAAATCGAGCACCAGAATGTGAGCACTGTCATAGGTACCATTGGGGTACATGTCGCAAGATCACCGGAGCCTGTTTTAAGTGTGGGAGCATGGAACATCGATTTGCCTTTTGCCCTAGTCGACAAGAGAACCAGAATCAGCAAGAAAGCCGAAAATCCAATGTTATCCAAAGCAATCGTGAAGGAAGTCGAGCTCCGAGAGCACCATCAGAAACAGTGCAGCGACCTGGTGCTACTGAGGATCATAATCAGTATAGAGGTTATGCTATGATTGCTAGAGATGCGACGGGTACAGCGGGTCCTTCGGGTAAGTGTTTACATGTTCAGTTTTGTCTCGTTTCAGTTTTGATATTTGAGTTGTATTCGGTAAACAAGGAAATTTCGAGGACGAAATTTTCTTAAGGAAGGGTGAGTTGTCACACCCCATAAGTGGCCTAATTGGATTTAGCAATTTTAATTGGACAATTAAGGCTAATTGGGTAATATTCAAGTGGAAAGGAGGATTAAATTGCAAGTATTAATAAAGTAATTAAATGATAGATTTTATTTTGGTGAGTAAAAAAGTAATTTATCAAGGGTTATTTGGTAAAAGAGGAATAGGTGAGTTGTGTCTTTGTGCATGTGTGCCAGGTGGAGAGTGAGTGTGTACGTGGGTAAGGGAAAGAAAGATCTGGGAAAAGTTTAGTTGGGTGAAAACAAAAGACTAAAGGTTTTCTCTCTTCTTGTTTTCCCTCTCACGAAAATCACATTCTGCTCTTACTCTCCATTTGCTGTTCTTCTTCCCATTTTTGCATGTGTATTCTGTTGTGGGACTAGGGTTGGAGATTGGATAAGAAGTTCCAGAGGTAAGTGGCTTTTAGTTTCTCCTGTGGCTCTGCTTCTCATTTGAATTATTTAGAAATTTTGTCTTTGGATCTTTGATTGTGGTCCTACTTGTTTGCAAGCTCCTGAGGATACAAGGAAGGAGAAGGGAAAGGGCAAGGTTGTGGATTGAGGATATTTCAGTGGACATTTTTGAACTTCAAACAGGTTTGGGAGTGTTTGTTATTTCTTGTTTGGATCCTGTTACTGTGTTGCTTTGAACATTGTTAATGTGTTTTTGATTATCGAAATGTATGAGAAATACAATGTGTATAAATGATGTCTGTAGAAAAGGATGTAAATGAGATGAACATGCATGGTTTTGAGTGTGAAATTCTGGGTTGTTTGTGACTCTCTGTTTGTTACTGGAAATGTATGATATTGTGAATTTGTGAGTGAAATTGCTGTAATGGTGCTCAGAGGACTTAAAGGTATGTGTTTGAATGATTATTGCATGAAAAATGATTTTAGACAAATGGGGATTTGAGTTTTGATGGTACTCTGTTTTCACAGTTTACTGGTTTTGCGTTTTCTGGAAATTTTGAAGAGTATTTTGGAGAAGATGAAGAATTGTGAGAAGAAGGTCACGAGACGTGACTGGTGGTCACGCCGTGACCCCCTTCTCGGTTGAAGGTCACGGGGCGCGAAGCAGCTTCACGCCGTGACTCCTTCTTTGCTGAAGGTCACGTGGCGTGAAGCGGCATCACGCCGTGACTTCCGCCCTTCTTCCTCCGCGACTTCTCCCTCTCCTCTCTCAGGCGTCACGCGACGTGACTGGTGGTCACGCCGTGACTGCCTGCTGTTCTCGCTTGGCGCTCGCGTGAAGCCTGCGTCACGAGATTGTCTGGCGCTCGCGTGAAGCTGGAGTCACGGCGTGACTGAAGGTCACGACGTGACCAGCCTCTACCTATGCCCAGTTTTTCTAAAGTAAAGTGTTAACTTCTGATTTCATGGGTTTTTGCATTACATGACAAATGTTTGGATTTAAAATTTGACTTGCATTTAATAATTGTATAATATTGGGTTGTAAATACATGATTAATAATTTATTTGACATGGATTAATTCAATGTGAGCTATATGTCTTTATTACCTTCAGTATTGATATTTATATGTTTGTATGTTTCTGAATTTGATTATTATACAAGTATACATGATTTATAAGCTAGCATTTAATGAAATTCTCATGATTTGATATATGAATTATTGAGTTGTGTCATATAAGCCTGTATAAGTCATAGTAGTGGATAAGTAAGCGCTTACTTAGGTCAGGGTGTGTGTGCAGCTGCTATATGATAAAAATGTTATATTCGGGTCCGTTTGGATCCTTGTTTCGATCCTGTTAGGATCTATATGGAAATAAAGCGAGACCTCGGTCTCTATATGAAAGTTACATGTTTGAGACTCATGTCTCTATATGCTTGGGATATTGTGTTCTATCAGTATCCAAATGACCGTATCCACTTCTTAGGTTTATACCAGACTAATCAGGCTACATGTTTATTTGTGATGTATATGTTGAGATGTTTATTGACATGATTAAAGGTATATGTTGCACATGAATTCGTGAATATTCTATATCGGTGTAATGTAGAAAAGTATGTTTGTATTTGTTAATTACTTGTATTGTAAATATTTTAAAGGTGATGAGATGCTATATTGTATATTGTTATTTTGTTTTGTTCCTCCCCACTAAGCGTTATCGCTTAGCACGGGCTCTTTTCCCGTGCAGGTGGCGAGTGCAGTTCAGAGTCAGATATCTGCAGGTCGGACACTAGGAGTCTTTTTGGATGAAGTTGTTTTATTTTTGAAGTCTTCCGCTGTAATTACTTTTGTATATGGCTTGTAATTAGTAAAATGAATCTTTTGTAAAGGAACAAGTATTCTTTTTGTATATGTATTTGCATACGAGCCTTTTTGTAAAAAAACGATATAAATATGATATATGTATAAGGACTTGATATATATATGTTACAGGAATTTTCTGATTAAATGATTAAAGGTTTCTTTAAATCTCATTTGGTTCTCTGTTATTTATTTATACATGTGTAAATGTATATGATTATTTGTGTTTGCCCGCGTGGCACTCCGGCATCCTTCCAACGGGGATGGCGGGGTGTTACAATGAATGATGAGGCCAGGCAGAGGTTCAGAGTGCTGGCTCGAGTACAGTTCCGAGCTAGCCGCTTCATCTCCAGACCATTCTTAGAGGCCATGGGGATGCTACATGAGGTTGATGCATTGGTAGCGGCTGCCGAATGGACAGAGTTCCTATGGCCTTCATTCCACACCCACTCGGGGGTTGTCCGGGAATTTCTCGCTACCTTGCATTATGGGGGATTCCAGAGATCGGACACAGAGAAGGGGGTCATTCAGTTTTTGGTCGACGGCTATCATTATAGCATCACCCGCCAGCGATTCGCAGAGGCTATGGGATTACCATTAGGAGATGATGTCATAGTGCCTCAGAGAGCCGTTAGGCACCAGCATTGGGAGGTCATAGCTCTGTCGGGAGTGCCATATGACCATGATACGGTAAAGAGTACAGTGCTCTCATCGTAGGCCCTCTGGTACATTCATAGGGTTCTCTCCAACTCCTACCTGGGATGGGCTGGTAACCCGGGGTCACTTAATGCTGCAGAGATCTGAAGTCTGTGGGCCATGGTTGTAGGGCATTGGCTCAACATTAGCCATGAGATCGTGGCTAATTTGGTTAGAGTGTCTAGGGGAACAACCCCTATAGTATATGTGGGAGGAGTAGTTACCAAATTATTGCTGGAGCTAGGGGCTCGTCCAGACCATTTAGGGCCCGATTTGGATGAGAGCATTTATGTGGATGCAGCGTCGGCCCTGACTATAGGGATGATAGTTCAGCTACAGGGTCAGTCTAAGGAGTATAGGCTGCGTACTATCCATGAGACCCGATGTGCTTTCGGCCTTCCCTCACTCCAGCCGGTAGAGGAGCAGCCTTAAATGGAGGAGCAGCCTCCCGAGCAGCCCCAGTACCAGGAGGGCCAGCCTCCCCAGCAGTAGCCAGATAAGGAGCAGCCGTAGACCCCTTTTGATATGGGGATAGAGTTCAGTGTCGATGAGTTGATCGTGACTCCTTCGGTGCAGAGGGTGCAGGATCCCACTCCTCCCCCTCCGTCTAGAGTATAGTGGATTGCATCCCGGGATCCTGAGAGGTTCCACCCTTATAGTAGAGCGAGGCACCCTGGGGCATCCACTTTTATAGCACCACCTCCCGGGCAGGCGCCAGAGTCAGCTACCCCTGCATCACCATCATCCTCACAACCAGCTCAGCTAGATCTATTAGTAGCAGTGACCTCTCTCTTTGCCTCTGTGTAGCATAGATAGGAGGAGAGAGATAGGGTGATTCTGGAGTGGCTAGATCAATAGGACAAAGTCATACAAGAGTATGGGAGACTCATTGAGGATCAGGGGAGACTTATCGAGCAGCTGAGGTAGAGTTTGAGCACCTCTCATGATGCCACGGCTCAGAGGGCAGATGCAGCCATCCAGATGGTGGACGAGTCAGTCGAGGCTCTCCATTTGATTTGGTTGCAAGTTTTGGAGGAGAAGGGAAGAGAAGGTTGGATTTTGAAGTGATCGGTTTGAAGCTTTGATTTCCAGGTTTGGGAGCTATGTGTGATATGATCTTGATGTATAAATGATGCATGATTATGTATTGGATGATTGTGCATGAATTTTGAATGTGTTAGATTGTTCATATAACTTTTGGTGTGCAAAGTATGATGTTGGGGAAATTCTGTTTAGTTTTTGCCAGACCTTTGTGTATTGTTTTTGTCGGAAGGATCAGGAGCCAGTTCTGGCTCTAAGACCCTTGAATAAGTTAAAATCTAAAGTGTTTCTGGTTGGGTCGGGTTACTGGAATAGTGTTGATGTTTTAGCTCATATCTGGAGTTTTAGATGTCAGAATTACCTGAAAGTTGTTCCGTTATAAACTTAACATCCTTAGAAATAAATGTTAAGCAGAAATGTTTGCCTAAAAATGTCTTTTAGATGTCCGTTTGGGCTGAACAAAAATGAGTTGTGAAGCAGTTCTGAGTTTTGCCTTCTGTTTTGCAATTTTTGGTATGTCACGGTCACAATGAATTTCATTGCCACTGTGACATACCAAAATGCTGGGAAAAATGCTTATTTTTGGACGTCACGGTCACAATGAATTCATTACCACCGTGACTACTTCTGTCTTGACCATTTTAGGTGTTTTTCTTCCCGAATTGAACCCGTTTTGCACCGGAGCTTCCTAGGATCCATCCAATGCATGTTTAGGACTATTAAATGAGTATAAGAATAGTTTTCACTTGGAAAATAAACATGAATAGGATTAAGATTAATACAAACTAATGAAATAATTAGGTGTAATTGTATGACTAGAATCTAGTCCAGTTAAATGACATTTAAGGGTTATAATACCTTAATCTGTATGAGCATGTGTAACAATATTAAGTTATACACATTTAAAGGATATCGAATGATGTGGGGTTGCTTGACGTGATTTATTAATGTTAGTTGCTGTGGGTGGTATCGTATATTGCCATCTGAAATCGAGTGAGTAATGAATGCCAATTTCATGGTTGTTCATCATGAACATGTAATATTGGATGTGAAATGTATTGTGCATATCTGTACTTTTGATCCTTCTCTAAGAATATTATGCTATGCTTAAGTGTAAATTATTCTGTTGCATGACTAAGACTTTGCATTGTTAAGTGTTAGCATGAATTGATGTAATGTGATGTTGTTCTTCGAATTCATGTGAAAGACTTATTAATGACATGATTCAATGATGTTTGATTTGGATTTTTATTGCTATTGGAATGAGGATATGTTGTTTGAAATGAGAACTTTGGGATAGTTGGTTTGAATAACCTGGAAATCGCCCTCAGGAATCGCATCTGGGCATGGGTCACGGTGGCAACCAATTTGATTACCACCATGAGGCACGAACCAGATGCATTCTGCCGTGAGTTTGAATAGGTCACGGTGGCAACCAATTTGATTACCACCGTGAGGTATCCAAACTTTGGTTTCTGTCTGGGCAGTGGGTATGTCACGGTGGCAACCCATTTCGTTACCACCGTGAGGTACCCAAGCTTTTGATTCTGTCTGGCTTCTTTGGTACGTCACGGTGACAACCATTTTTGTTGTGACCGTGAGGTACCTAAACCTTTGCTTCTGTTTGGTTGCTTTGGTATGTCACGGTGACAACCATTTTGGTTGTGACCGTGAGGTACCCCAAACATGCTTTCTGCCAAGGATCCCTGGTATGTCACGGTGGCAACCAATCTGATTACCACCGTGACCTACCCTGTTTTTGTAATAAAATCCCTTTATTTCTGCATGTTTTAGGAATGTTTTATTACGGTTTTTAGCACGCAATACCATGTATTTGAGCTATAAGAATATATGTTCTGATTATCATAGAATGTGAATTCTTCGCTTGTCGTAATTTTAACTACGGCCATTTTCTGTGTAATTCTCCGCCTGCCAGAGTCAGTCTAGTGGATAGTTAGGCATGCCTAATAGAGTCTTTGCTGTAGCTTCTATTTCATTTCCGTTTGGACCCCGATCAGGTCCCCATTTGGTTCCTCGCGAACCTTCTGTAATGTGGTTGGATCTTGTTTAAGATCCCCCATAAAAATGTTTGAGAATGAAAAGTAAAATAGTTTGCGATTTGTACCCGTAAAGTACTTTCTGTAATCGGCTTGTACCCGTAAAGTACTTTCTGTATACTCGTTATCCACTATTTTGAGTCAGCAGGTATTCTGTCTGTTTTGCCTATTGTGAACAAGAGAATGTGATATTCGATTAAGCATGATTCTGGACATGTGAATCGGTTATGTATCCGAATGTGATTATGAATCTCTGAATGGGTTAAGTGTGACCTAAACATGTGAATTGGACATAATTATCTGCATATATGGGTATATACATAACATAGTGTGAATGTATGGTATGCCAACGGTTGCGAATATAGGTACAGGAATTAAGATGTGCATGACTGTGACCATGATCTTTTGAATGCCATGAATTCGATTAGTAAGCATGTGCAACCATGATTTTGTACTTTTGACGGTTATAGTGAATTATATGAATCAAGATACATAATGAATGTGCTCTTGACCTTGGAATGTATATATATATTGTGTTATGTTACGTGCCTCCTCTCTCTGGTTTTCCTATTGTAGTGATTTCAGCGTGTGGTCATGTATTTACATTTCAAGGCATGATAAAAGTATGTTTAGTTAACTAGCGTTCTCGGCATGATAGTTGGGTGCGTATTGCTTGATAATTGTATTGTATGTGAATGTGTTTTCCGTTAATGCATGAGTACTTGGCATGATAGTCATATGTGTATTATCTCTCGTGACTGTGCACGGTAGGGTACTGACACTTGATGCCCCGGTGCCTATATGCATAAGAGTCTGTATGTATTCTTACATGAATATTTGTATCTATTGTGATCCCTTGTCTGTTTGGGGCTTTGCTTAATATGATATAAGAGTGTAGTATTCGGACGAATATGATATTGAGGCGAGCACTCAGGTAATATGTACAAGTATGTCAATATGAACTTCCGAATGCATAGCTTTCATATGCAGGATTATATATCCATCTGTTGTGATTATTTGCATATGTCATTTGTGTATGTGTTATGCCTTAATGATCATTGTGAATGGTCATCCATATTACTTGTGTGTTCTCCCCACTAAGCGTTTATCGCTTAGCACGGGCTCTTTTCCCGTGCAGGTGGCAGGTTGTGTTCGGATCGCATCTGTAAGGTCGGCCACATAGGAGTTAGAAGTTTTGTAATTTGTTCAGCTTATGTATTTCAGCTTTTGTATTTCTGTATTATGGTATTTGTAATTAAGCTTTCAGTTAGTCCTTCGTTTTATCTTTAGCTTTAAGCTTCTGCTGAATGATCATATGTATACATGTGTATATGTTTCTGCTTAGTGCCTGCGTGGGTGTGAGTTAACGTATATGCTTTTGCTTTCCAAAGTTTTAATTTCCCCGTGTTTTAGATAAATGTATGCTTCCGCATAGTGTATGTGTGCTTATTTGTGAGTGAGCATCGTGTAGCGCTCTCCGGCGTCCTTCCAATGGGGACGTTGGGGGTGTCACAGTTAGTGGTATCAGAGCGCCGGTTTGGCGATTCTGGGTGTGTTGTTTGTTATGTGTCGTGGCCTAATGCAGATGTGTCGAGTCTTGTGTCATGTTTAGATGGAGTCTGGTCCTGCTTCCGATGATAGGACGTTAGTGTAAGGATCTTTGGATTTTGTAAGGATTTGGTAGTACTCGATATACCTGTCAGCTATCTCCAGAAAAGTGTTTAAATAAAGAGCATATTGAATCATGGGGATGGGATAAAGTGCATCATTATAGCATCAATTGCATTTCTTCTACATCACTCTGCATACATGAGCCATCGCATTCTCATTGCATCATCATCCCTTTGACCATACATGAGAAGCATTGCATATGTGTTTTGACTGAGGGAAAGCTGACAGGATGTACATGGAGTATTTGGTATTAAGGTTAAGAGTGGTAATGGTAACCATAGCAGCTGTTAAGGAAAGTGTTCTGTGTTTGGTTTAAGTGGAATAGAAAGAGTATTTTGGAATCTTGTGCTAGTGAAGGTGATATGATCTTGTATGGACATCTTTGAAGTATCGGCGAATAACAGGTGGTTTTTGCGTGAAGTGTTTGTGCTTTGGTTTCTGATGTGCAGTTGAGTAAGGATTATTTGGCCGAATGTGTTTGATTCAGATGTAAGGAAGTGATTTAAGAATATAACGGTGGTTATAAGTATAAGCAAGTGAATAGTTTGGAAGTGAAGTGTATGAGTTTGGCGGTGACTTGGAATGTGGTGTTGAGAATCCTTCCGGTGTATGTGAATTTCGAGGACGAAATTCTTTTAGGAGGGAAGAGTTGTCACACCCCAAATCGGGCTTACTCGGATTTGACTAGCTAAGTCGGATAAGTGAAGGGCATTTTGGTAATTTTGTTCATGAGGAAATTGGATAATAAGGACTTAAGTGCAAAGTAATTAATTAATTATGTTAAGAAGGGAAAATTATAAGGTGTGCATGTGTGTATGGATGTAGGGTACTTTGGTTTTGGCATGATCTAGTGGTATTAGTGCATGGTAACTAGGATGTAAAAGTGTTTCATGGGAGGTTATATGGTGTGAGTTGAGTTTGGTGCCTTGGGTTGTTAGTCAAGATGAGATCATTAGGGACCAATAGTGGAGTGACATGTGTAAGGTTGGTGGGAGCATTGATTGGGATTTGAAAGGAGAAGAGAGAGGGATTGAGGGAGTAGCTTCCCATGGAAGCCAAAGGAAGTTTTGCCTTTCCTTTCCCACGCCTCTCTCTCTCTTTCCCATCTACATTTCTGCTCTCTCTTCCTTCCATGTGGGTTTTCTTCAACCTTTGGTCTAGGGTTTGAGCTTTGAAGGTTCTATAGGAGGTAAGTGGCTGTTTTTCTTTTAGTGTACTTCTTCTTCTTCTCCTTTTTCGGATTTGGGTGGGTTTTAAAGGTTATGTTCTTGGGTTAATGAGGTTTTGATTTGATTTGGTTGCAAGTTTTGGAGGAGAAGGGAAGAGAAGGTTGGATTTTGAAGTGATCGGTTTGAAGCTTTGATTTCCAGGTTTGGGAGCTATGTGTGATATGATCTTGATGTATAAATGATGCATGATTATGTATTGGATGATTGTGCATGAATTTTGAATGTGTTAGATTGTTCATATAACTTTTGGTGTGCAAAGTATGATGTTGGGGAAATTCTGTTTAGTTTTTGCCAGACCTTTGTGTATTGTTTTTGTCCTAGATCGAGTTATAGACCTCCCAATTGAGGAATTCCAGTGCCATTTGAAAGCTAAGATACAGATCTAAAATTGTCTTAGAAGGATCAGGAGCCAGTTCTGGCTCTAAGACCCTTGAATAAGTTAACATCTAAAGTGTTTCTGGTTGGGTCGGGTTACTGGAACAGTGTTGATGTTTTAGCTCATATCTGGAGTTTTAGATGTTAGAATTACCTGAAAGTTGTTCCATTGTAAACTTAACATCCTTAGAAATAACTTTTAAGAACAAATGTTTGCCTAAAAATGTCTTTTAGATGTCCGTTTGGGCTGAACAAAAATGAGTTATGAAGCAGTTCTGAGTTTTGCCTTCTGTTTTGCAATTTTTGGTATGTCACGGTCACAATGAATTTCATTGCCACCGCGACATACCAAAATGCTGGGAAGAATGCTTATTTTTGGATGTCATGGTCACAATGAATTCATTACCACCGTGACTACTTTTGTCTTGACCATTTTAGGTGTTTTTCTTCCCGAATTGAACCCGTTTTGCACCGGAGCTTCCTAGGATCCATCCAATGCATGTTTAGGACTATTAAATGAGTATAAGAATAGTTTTCACTTGGAAAATAAACATGAATAGGATTAAGATTAATACAAACTAATGAAATAATTAGGTGTAATTGTATGACTAGAATCTAGTCCAGTTAAATGACATTTAAGGGTTGTAATACCTTAATCTGTATGAGCATGTGTAACAAGATTAAGTTATACACATTTAAAGGATATCGAATAATGTGGGGTTGCTTGACGTGATTTATTAATGTTAGTTGTTGTGGGTGGTATCGTATATTGCCATCTGAAATCGAGTGAGTAATGAATGCCAATTTCATGGTTGTTCATCATGAACATGTAATATTGGATGTGAAATGTATTGTGCATATCTGTACTTTTGATCCTTCTCTAAGAATATTATGCTATACTTAAGTGTAAATTGTTCTGTTGCATGACTAAGACTTTGCATTGTTAAGTGTTAGCATGAATTGATGTAATGTGATGTTGTTCTTCGAATTCATGTGAAAGACTTATTAATGACATGATTCAATGATGTTTGATTTGGATTTTTATTGCTATTGGAATGAGGATATGTTGTTTGAAATGAGAACTTTGGGATAGTTGGTTTGAATAACCTGGAAATCGCCCTCAGGAATCATATCTGGGCATGGGTCACGGTGGCAACCAATTTGATTACCACCGTGAGGCACGAACCAGATGCATTCTGCCGTGAGTTTGAATAGGTCACGGTGGCAACCAATTTGATTACCACCGTGAGGTATCCAAACTTTGGTTTCTGTCTGGGCAGTGGGTATGTCACGGTGGCAACCCATTTCGTTACCACCGTGAGGTACCCAAGCTTTTGATTCTGTCTAGCTTCTTTGGTACGTCACGGTGACAACCATTTTTGTTGTGACCGTGAGGTACCTAAACCTTTGCTTCTGTTTGGTTGCTTTGGTATGTCACGGTGACAACCATTTTGGTTGTGACCGTGAGGTACCCCAAACATGCTTTCTGCCAAGGATCCCTGGTATGTCACGGTGGCAACCAATCTGATTACCACCGTGACCTACCCTGTTTTTATAATAAAATCCCTTTATTTCTGCATGTTTTAGGAATGTTTTATTACGGTTTTTAGCACGCAATACCATGTATTTTAGCTATAAGAATATACGTTCTGATTATCATAGAATGTGAATTCTTCGCTTGTCGTAATTTTAACTACGGCCATTTTCTGTGTAATTCTCCGCCTGCCAGAGTCAGTCTAGTGGATAGTTAGGCATGCCTAATAGAGTCTTTGCTGCAGCTTCTGTTTCATTTCCGTTTGGACCCCGATCAGGTCCCCATTTGGTTCCTCGCGAACCTTCTGTAATGTGGTTGGATCTTGTTTAAGATCCCCCATAAAAATGTTTGAGAATGAAAAGTAAAATAGTTTGCGATTTGTACCTGTAAAGTACTTTCTGTAATCGGCTTGTACCCGTAAAGTACTTTCTGTATACTCGTTATCCACTATTTTGAGTCAGCAGGTATTCTGTCTGTTTTGCCTATTGTGAACAAGAGAATGTGATATTCGATTAAGCATGATTTTGGACATGTGAATCGGTTATGTATCCGAATGTGATTATGAATCTCTGAATGGGTTAAGTGTGACCTAAACATGTGAATTGGACATAATTATCTGCATATATGGGTATATGCATAACATAGTGTGAATGTATGGTATGCCAACGGTTGCGAATATAGGTACGGGAATTAAGATGTGCATGACTGTGACCATGATCTTTTGAATGCCATGAATTCGATTAGTAAGCATGTGCAACCATGATTTTGTACTTTTGACGGTTATAGTGAATTACATGAATCAAGATACATAATGAATGTGCTCTTGACCTTGGAATGTATATATATATTGTGTTATGTTACGTGCCTCCTCTCTCTGGTTTTCCTATTGTAGTGATTTCAGCGTGTGGTCATGTATTTACATTTCAAGGCATGATAAAAGTATGTTTAGTTAACTAGCGTTCTCGGCATGATAGTTGGGTGCGTATTGCTTGATAATTGTATTGTATGTGAATGGGTTTTCCGTTAATGCATGAGTACTTGGCATGATAGTCATATGTGTATTATCTCTCGTGACTGTGCACGGTAGGGTACTGACACTTGATGCCCCGGTGCCTATATGCATAAGAGTCTGTATGTATTCTTACATGAATATTTGTATCTATTGTGATCCCTTGTCTGTTTGGGGCTTTGCTTAATATGATATAAGAATGTAGTATTCGGACGAATATGATATTGAGGCGAGCACTCAGGTAATATGTACAAGTATGTCAATATGAACTTCCGAATGCATAGCTTTCATATGCAGGATTGTATATCCATCTGTTGTGATTATTTGCATATGTCATTTGTGTATGTGTTATGCCTTAACGATCATTGTGAATGGTCGTCCATATTACTTGTGTGTTCTCCCCACTAAGCGTTTATCGCTTAGCACGGGCTCTTTTCCCGTGCAGGTGGCAGGTTGTGTTCGGATCGAGTCGCGCATCTACAAGGTCGGCCACATAGGAGTTAGAAGTTTTGTAATTTGTTCAGCTTATGTATTTCAGCTTTTGTATTTCTGTATTATGGTATTTGTAATTAAGCTTTCAGTTATTCCTTCGTTTTTTCTTTCGCTTTAAGCTTCCGCTGAATGATCATATGTATACATGTGTCTATGTTTCTGCTTAGTGCCTGCGTGGGTGTGAGTTAACGTATATGCTTTTGCTTTCCAAAGTTTTAATTTCCCTGTGTTTTAGATAAATGTATGCTTCCGCATAGTGTATGTGTGCTTATTTGTGAGTGAGCATCGGGTAGCGCTCTCCGGCGTCCTTCCAATGGGGACGTTGGGGGTGTCACAAAACCCCGGTACAATCCTTCCATCAACCCACTGAGGCTCAGCTTCCCCCGTGTAGGTACACGCTGCAGTGGCTGGTACAAAGCTCTTCCTGATATAGGGGACTTCACCCACTGGCTTCTTACCCTACTTTAAGGCATCCTTATATCCGAGGTGTAACACCCCCTCCGCCGCCCCCGTTGGAAGGACGACGGCGGGCGCATTACTCGATGCTCACTCACTACATACGAACATACATACTTATATGCACTAAGTGGAAGCATTCTCTAGTAATTATAAAATCATGTATCATACATAATCATAATATAGTTATATACAATATCCAAAAGATTACATCATAAATCCTTTACAGTAATATACATATACAAAAAGAATTATAGGAGGAGACAAAATAAATAACTCTACTCCTATGTGACCAGCCTGCAGATGCGCGACTCGAACTGGAACTCAAAACCCTGCCACCTACACGGGAAAAGAACCTGTGCTAAGCGATAACGCTTAGTGGGGAGGAACCAAAACACAACAGAACACTGTGCAGCAATATCATGCATCAGCACATGAATGTAAACATGTATCAACACACAAAATTCATTAAGTACCAGAGGACAGAAGTATATATGTCTTAAGAATCACTATATGTAATCAGAATTGAAAACAAGAAGCATGAAGCAATTACCATACTCAAAATCACGCAATAATCCAAACACTTCACTAAACCAATATTAGATACCTCACACAATAGCCTGAATTTCAATGGTGGAGGATACGGGAACATGGCACGGGAGACCGAAGCTTCAAAAATAATTTTAATACCCGAAGGTAGGGCGGGAGACCGGAGTCTCAAAACATTTTATCACTACACGAAAAATGACCATCTCGGAGGTCGACCGCTTCGCCCAAACGGGGAGGACACGGGCAGCTGCACTCACCAACCCTTCTTAAGCATTATTAATTATCCACTACCTTGACACTCCAGGCTCGACAACTCACTCTCCATCACACACTTAATACACAAGTCTCGAATCAAAACTCCAACATCACATTAATTCACTATAACGATACTAGTATCATAATGTCAACAAGACATAAACTCAATCATGTACCATGCAATAGTAAGAAACCGTGCAAAGTGGGACAAAAGAATCACATTCAGAAAACAGGGCAGGCAGGAAGGGGTTCTGTCGTGCTCGCGACAGAACACAGGGTACCTAATCGCGGGCTCGCGCTAGGAGGCGCTCTCGCGACGAAGCACGCTCGGCAGACTCACACAAAACCGAGCTCTATTGTGCCCGCGACAGCGTCACGGTCGCGATAGAGACTAGTTACTTCCTCCTCGTGCGCATGCTCGCGTTGAGGATTTAGCCACCGAGCTCTTTATCGTGCTCGCAACAGCATCGCGATCGCGACAGAGGGCTTCCCAACAATAAGGGACCAATCCGCACTTTGTCGAGCTCGTGACAACGTCGCGATCATGACAGATCCCAGAATTTGCATTTTTCCTGCTCTCCTACACACTCAACCTCCAAAATACTTATTCAATCATGCACAAACACTTACCTTGTTGCTCCCATGCATACAAATCATACTCAGGTCCAATATACACTTAACTTGAATAAGAAATCACAATAAATTCTCAAGAACACAAGGAGCACACTTTCCCCTAACACAACTACTTCACTACAACAACATACAAATCACTACAATTAAATCATGCTAGATCAGCACTCCAATTAATCACATACATGTAATCACAGAAAAATTTGCATTTAAAATCTCTAATAACGTGCAACCACAATACACATTTGATCCAAAGAGAAAATAGGGATAAACACACTCAAACTTAAACCACAAGTAAGGCTCCCAAACCTCTTGTAGTCCAAAACCCAGCTGATCTTCACTCTTGAACCTTCTCCTTGCCTTTACTCTTCTTCTTGCCACTCGATTCTTGTACAAACCCAATCAAAACACACTTAAATCAGACCCAAGTTCCACAATCAAAAATCAGAATTAAGAAGGAGAAGAGGAAGAACCGAAACAACTTAAGAATCCTATACCACTTACCTTCAAAACCCAGTTCAAAAACTCAAAATTCCAACTCAAAACTCAAGGAAAACACAAGAGAGAGGGAAATGAGAGCAGAAAATGGAAGCAAGAGAGAGAGAGAGAGAGAGGACGGGAAAAAGAAGAACAAGGGAGGAGGGGAGTAGCTTCCACGGGAAGCTTCACAAAACAGCCCTCCCTTGCCTCTCTCCTCCTTTTCCATTTAATGCTCACCTACCCCAAGCCAAGTGTCAAGCTCCTATTGGTTCAAACAACCAACTTGACTTATTCCTTCTATGTACCAAACACAACACACACACAATCATCTCTTACAAAAATATCCACATCCTTGTTACCAAACCCATATTCCACTAAATCACTTCTCATAAAATACTTTACATACATGGCACCATACACACAAACCACACTAGATTAATCCCAACAATTACCATACTTCCATACACCACATGCACACCATATAATTTCTCCTCTTAACATACTTAATTAATTTCTTTGCACTAAAGTCCTTATTATCCAAATTTTCTCTTTCTCAAATTACTGAAATACCCTAAATATTTTGACTTACCACGCAGATTCCGACTAGGCCCTTTTTGGGTTGTTACAATCACTCCCCCTTAAGAAATTTCATCCTCAAAATTTCCCCGCGAACCACTTATTCAAACAACCCAAAACCGGAAAGAAACAAAACTTAACAAACACTTACCAGAAGGACCTGCAGCTTCGGAAGCACCTTTACCGATCATCGCATACAGTCATGGACGAGCATATTCTACTTCAGCTAGCTTTTGCACTGTCTCTGACGGCACTTGCGAAAGACGTCCACTGCCTCTTCCACTTTGCTTTCCTCTCGCTCTCTGACCACTAGCTCTACTCTCAGGTCCATCCTGAAGCTCTCGTCGATTCGGACAATTTGCTACCAAATGCTCTTGACTGCCACATCTGAAGCACGCTCCAGAGATCCTTCTACACTCGCCCCAATGGCGCTTATGACAAAGCTCGCACTCCGGGATCACACTTCTCTTGCTAGAGGGTGGCACTACACTCCTAACTTCTGAACATACTAGAACCGAACTCTTCAAACCCTAGCCACTCGGAACTCCTCTCGACTTCTTACCACTTCCATGTCCACTATCCGGTGCTTTCCTCTTGCTCTCGATTCTTTGCTTGATCAATTCGGATTCCTCCAACTTGATCGCCGCTGCCGCTAACTGATAGTACCCCACTGGTTGCAAGACTGACATTGCCGATAAAGGACCTCTGATCACCTCACGCAATCCCTCTTGAAAGTGCCTACATCTAAACTCATCCGTCAACAAAGGCTCGGGCACATACTTGCTTAACTGGCTAAACTCCTTTTCGTACTCACTCACGGTCATACCCCTCTGCTTTAAACTAATGAACTCTCTCCACTTGGCTTCCCGATACGCCTTCATCACATACTTCTGTTCGAACTCTTGCTTGAAGAATTCCCAAGTCAACTTAGCTAGTCGCTGTGGATTTCGCATCACAAGTTCCCACCAATCGTACGCTAACCCTTGAAGCAACGACACTGCACAAAGCACCCTCTGATCTGCGGGACATCTAATCTCTTGCAAAATCCGGCCTACCCTCTTAAGCCAAAACTCGACCACATCAGATTGGTCCAAAGCAGTCCCATGAAAGTCTTCTGCTCCTCTCTTTCTTAACAACTCAGTCGGAGCCTTAGGAGTAGTCAACCTCTCTACCAACTGAAGCAAACCTTGCACTAGGATCGAATTCTCATGACCAAAACCCATACCAGGAATCTCTTCTTGCTCACGCTGCGGAGCAGGTTGCTCACCTCTCACTACACTCGCACTACCAACTGTCTCACCCACGTTCTCACTTGGATCAGACTCCATCTAGACATTACACAAGACCAGACACAACTGCATTAGGCCACGACACAAAACCGACTCTCATACAAAGAATCGACACATAACAATCAAATGCAACCAAAACCACCTAAACTGGCGCTCTGATACCACAAACTGTAACACCCCCTCCGCCGCCCCGTTGGAAGGATAACGGCGGGCGCATTACCCGATGCTCACTCACTACATACGAACATACATACTTACATGCACTAAGCGAAAGCATTCTCTAATAATTATAAAATCATGTATCATACATAATCATAATATAGTTATATACAATATCCAAAAGATTACATCATAAATCCTTTACAGTAATATACATACACAAAAAGAATTACAGGAGGAGACAAAATAAATAACTCTACTCCTATGTGACCAGCCTGCAGATGTGCGACTCGAACTGGAACTTAAAACCCTGCCACCTACATGGGAAAAGAACCCATGCTAAGCGATAACGCTTAGTGGGGAGGAACCAAAACACAACAGAACACTGTTTAGCAATATCATGCATCAGCACATGAATGCAAACATGCATCAACATACATAATTCACTAAGTACCAGAGGATAGAAGTATATATGTATTAAGAATCACTATATGTAATCAGAATTTAAAACAGGAAGCATGAAGCAATTACCATACTCAAAATCACGCAATAATCAAAATACTTCACTAAACCAATATCAGATACCTCACACAATAGCCTGAATTTCAATAGTGGAGGATACGGGAACACGGCACGGGAGACCGAAGCCTCAAAAATAATTTTAATACCCGAAGGTAGCTCGAGAGACCGGAGTCTCAAAACATTTTATCACTACACGAAAAATGACCATCTCGGAGGTCGACCGCTTCGCCCAAACGGGGCGAACACGGGCAGCTGCACTCACCAACCCTTCTTAAGCATGCTTAATTATCCACTACCTTGACACTTCAGGCTCAAAACTCACTCTCAATCACACACTTAATACATAAGTCTCGAATCAAAACTCCAACATCACATTAATTCACTACAACGATACTAGTATCATAATGTCAACAAGACATAAACTCAATCATGTACCATGCAATAGTACAAAACCGTGCAAAGTGGGACAAAAGAATCACATTCAGAAAATAGGGTAGGCAGGAAGGGCTTCTATCGCGATTGCGATAGGTGTTGCGCTCGCGACAGAATACAGGGTACCTCATCGCGGGCTCGCGCTAGGAAGCACGCTCGCGACGAAGCACGCTCGGCAGACTCACACAAAATCGAGCTCTGTCGCGCCCTCGCGACAGAGACTAGTTACTTCCTCCTCGTACGCATGCTCGCATTGAGGATTTGGCCACCGAGCTCTCTGTCGCGCTCGCGACAGCATTGCGATCGCGACAAAGGGCTTCCCAGCAATAAGGGACCAATCCGCACTCTGTTGCGATCGTGACAGATCCCAGAATTGCCTAGAATTTGCATTTTTCCTGCTCTCCTACACACTCAACCTCCAAAACACTTATTCAATCATGCACAAACACTTACTTTGTAGCTCCCATGCATACAAATCATACTCAGGTCCAATATACACTTAACTTGAATAAGAAATCATAATAAATTCTCAAGAACACAAGGAGCACACTTTCCCCTAACACAACTACTTTATTAGAACAACATACAAATCACTACAATTAAATCATGCTAGATCAGCACTCCAATTAATCACATACATGTAATCACAAAAAAATTAGCATTTAAAATCTCTAATAATGTGCAACCACAATACACATCTGATCCAAAGAGAAAATAGGGATAAACACACTCAAACTTAAACCACAAGCAAGGCTCCCAAACCTCTTGTAGTCCAAAACCCAATTGATCTTCACTCTTGAACCTTCTCCTTGCTTTTACTCTTCTTCTTGCCACTCGATTCTTGCATAAACCCAAACAAAACACACTTAAATCAAACCCAAGTTCCACAATCAAAAATCAGAATTAAGAAGGAGAAGAGGAAGAACCGAAACAACTTAAGAATCCCATACCACTTACCTTCAAAACCTCGTTCAAAAACTCAAAATTCCAACTCAAAACTCAAGGAAAACACAAGAGAGAGGGAAATGAGAGCAGAAAATGGAAGCAAGAGAGAGAGAGAGAGAGAGGATGGGAAAAAGAAGAATAAGGGAGGAGGGGAGTAGCTTCCACGGGAAGCTTCACAAAACAGCCCTCCCTTGCCTCTCTCCTCCTTTTCCATTTAATGCTCACCTACCCCAAGCCAAGTGTCAAGCTCCTATTGGTTCCAACAACCAACTTGACTTATTCCTTCTATGTACCAAACACAACACACACACAATCATCTCTTACATAAATATCCACATCCTTATTACCAAACACATAATCCACTAAATCACTTCTCATAAAATACTTGACATACATGGCACCATACACACAAACCACACTAGATTAATCCCAACAATTACCTTACTTCCACACACCACATGCACACCATATAATTTCTCCTCTTAACATACTTAATTAATTTCTTTGCACTAAAGTCCTTATTATCCAAATTTTCTCTTGCTCAAATTACTGAAATACCGTAAATCTTCCGACTTACCACGCAGATTCCGACTAGGCCCTTTTTTGGTGGTTACATGAGGCCCCTCCTATCCTTCTATCCTCTAGTAGCAATGGCCGTTGGCGATCCCTGGGAGTTCTTGCCTAGACCTACGCTAGGGAGGAATGACATCCTCTTTATCATATTTAGCACTTGGGGGCTTCCGTCTACCTGCTCCTCCCCATCTATCATAGCGATGTGGAACCCACTGAAAGGTTGCCTGGCAATCTCCAAGATAAAGACCTGGTTCTCCCTTGCAGCCCTTATGGTCACAACTTGCCCCTCATGAGGAATCTTGACCATCTGATGTAGAGTAGATGTAATGTAACCCCCCACCGTCGCCCCCGTTGGAAGGGCGTCGACGGGCGCGCTACCCGACGCTCACTCACATACAAGCACGCATGCACTAAGCGAAAGCATACAATCATACATAACATACATCTGAAAATACAGCAGAAATTAAAACTTTAAAGAAACAAAAGCTGAATACACGTTAACTCACATACATACATATAATCACTCAGCGGAAGCATAAAGCGAAAGATAAAACTGAGGAATAACTGAAAGCTTGATTACAATGAGATCCTTACATAACCAAATACATAAGAAAAAGGCTACAAAATTACAGAATCCGAAATACAGAAGCTGAACAAAATACAAAACTTCTAACTCCTATGTGGCCGACCTTGCAGATGCACGACTCGAACCGAACCAAACCTGCCACCTGCACGGGAAAAGAGCCCGTGCTAAGCGATAAACGCTTAGTGGGGAGAACACACAAACAATATGGACGGCCCTTCACAATGGTTGCCAAAGCAAGTCACATACACGAATGGCATAAGCAAATAATCCCAACGGATGGATATACATACCGGTATGAGAGAGAGCCATGCAATCGAAAGTTCATAATCACATACAATCATCATACCCAAGTACTCATTAACTGGAAACCCATTCACATGCAATACAATTATCATACAGTAATGCACCCAACTAACATGCCGAGAACACTAGTTATCCAAACATACTTTTATCATGTCACAAGACGCATACGCTAACTGGAACTCAGGATATAACATCAAACCACCACACTTCCACTGTGCAACTCTGATACATAAAATATCATGCCAACCTACCGTAATTACTACACTGGCATAAACTAAGGAAGCATATATCATATCACTAGCTTCAAAGTAATCAAGAGGTCAAGATTACAATCTTAAACATATCAATTTACGCATACTTATAGCCACAACCGATCCGATTCACATGCTTATATGCAATATAACCATGCATGAGTCACATACGTAAATACATTAGTCGAATCACATTCAAAGCATTCTGAGATTTATAACACATCCCATGACAAGTGCGAATAAAGTTGTCAGATAAAAAAATCATGCTTGCATAATAGAGACATACATTTCAAAGCTCATATCCACGTTTATGAACATATAAACCGTTTCCTCAAATCATTATCATGCTTATTTAGATGTCACATTCTTATAGTTATTTCGGAGCAGAACAAATCAACAAAGCACCTGCTGACTCAAGGTAGTGGATAACGAGTGAACAGAAAGTACTTTACGGGTACCAACCGATTACAGAAAGTACCTTACGGGTACAAATTGAAAACCATTTCAATTTTCATTCACAAACATTTTTCAGAAGGACCTTAAACAAGATCCAAACACATTAAAGGGGTTCGCGAGGAACCAAATGGGGACCTAATCAGGGTCCAAACGGAAACAGAAGCTGCAGCAGAAAGACTCTATTAGGCATGCCTAACTATCCACTGAACTGACTCTAGCAGGTTATGCATAATCCATTCAATTCATTTAATATTATCCCAAACCACACACACATATATATATATATCATGAATATATATACTTACGTATAAGCATATTCATATCATGGATTCACGTACATATAATTCATAACATTGCCCATGCATAATACATCCACTTGTGTTAACATACTTCATAAAATAGTTCAAGCATAAACCTAAAGGTATCACAAATTTCGGAATTCAAACATTGGCATCACAAAAGAAAACTCAATTTGGAAAACAGGGAGTGTCGCGATCGCGACGAGTGTCGCGATCGCGACAGATGTCGCGCTCGCTATAGAGGCTACTTGCCCATGTCGCGATCACGGCAACCTTCACGATCTCGCGAGGGAACTAGGGCATCTCGCTATCGCGCTCGCGACAGTGAACTGCCAATTGAAACAATTCGGCAACCGATCTCTCTGTCGCGCTCGCGACAGAGGCTCTGCTGCACAGCTCGGCAGAGAGCTCGGACGCATGCAAGGGTTGCTTTCACCGAGCTCTGTCGCGACCTCACGACGATGTCGCGCTCGCGACAGAGTCGGGAATTCCAACCCTTACACAAGAAATCTGCAAAAAATTCCCTCTTCACAACCCCCAAACTCAACCAACGTCAAAACATCAACTTACCTCATCTCCAGCAAGCCATATATCATTGACAACATAAACACAACATCCGTACCAAGAATTCCAATAAAACATGCCACTAACAATATCCATTTACACAATCTAAAATGTCGACACTCATTGCCAAACATCTCAATCGCATCCATTTTATGCAGTTATACAAATGGTACATCATGCTTAGGTTACTCATGCGATCAACACATAATAGTACTCATCCATGAACCAACCTTCACGGAGTTATATCTATGGTTATATACTAGCTAAGACACCAATCTTAATAATACTCATAAGTTCTTCCCAAAGACAACTACTTATATAGTCATTTAATTACCCTAAAGATGCATAATAAGCTGAGGGAAAGGTACGGGATTGATCCGGGTCAACCAAAGACTCAAAAATGAAGAAATAAAGGCTTAAATCATGCTTTTCTGTCGCGACACTGTCGCGATCGCGACAGAGGCTCACCTCTGAAGCCAAACGAGACTGCTTAATGCCCCAAACTTGTATTGCCTAAACCGACCTCTAAAACTCATTTTTTGGCCAAAATGTCCTCTTAATAAATGTTCCCTAAGATGTTAAAGTTCGAATGCAATAAATTTCAGATCAAAAGGACATCTAGAACTCCAGATCTAATCTCCACAACCTTGACTGTTCAAATAACCCGACCCAAACAGAAACACTACGATTTTGGTCAATTTTCTGGGTCTTAAAGCAAGAATTTGCCAAGGCTATTTCTGAGACATTTAAAGGCATGGAAATCATGGTTCTAATGGCTTAAGAATCACACGATTTAGAGCTCTATAACTACAGCTATGACAAAAATAATGCACGGAGGTCAAAAGAGAACTGAATAGGATTACTAAAATCACCATAAAACATCAAAATCAAAGAAATCCCCAAACTCATGCATTTCAATGCCAATCCACATATACATTTATCTCAATCAAATACATGGATTACTAACACATTTACCCAAATTAGTTCATGCATAAACTCATATCAAACACTCAAATTTCCGGAAAGCGAACAACAATACAAACTCATGATCCAAGGAGAATAGGCAAACACAACTCAAAACTCAAATGTAAAATCAAAGCTCCCAAACCTCAAATTGCCGATGCAATCTTCAACCTTCAAGAGCCCACTTTCTCTTATCCTTTATGCTTGCTCTTGAAACCCAAAGCTTGCACAAACCCAACCAAGAACACATAAATCAAACCAAGCTCAAACATCCAAAACCAGAATTCTAAGAGCAAAAGAAGATGGAGAAACCCAAACTCAAACACAAGCACTTACCTCAAAATCCTTCAAAACTCAACCCTAGCTCAAAGATGGAAGAATACCCACAAGCAAAACTTGAGAGAGCAGAAAATGGAGGTGAGAAAGAGAAAGAGAGGGCGTGGGAAAAGAGAGGGCAAAACCCAAATGGCTTCTACGGGAAGCTACAATTTCCTTCCCTCTCTCTACTTCTTTCAATTCCTCATTCAATGCTCCCACCAACCATTGCCACATGGCAAGCTCCTATTGGACCACAATTCCCACTCACTTGACTTTTCCACTCTAAGCACCATACACAAACCACACACAACCATGTCTTGAATAAATATCTTCAAGGCACCAAACACCACTCACACCATATCATTCCTTAAAACCCACTTACATCCTACTCCCATACATTACAAGCACACACTAGATTAATCCCAAATAACATACCCTACATCCATACACCACCTACACACCTTAATATTCTCCTCTTAACATACTTAATTAATTTCCTTGCACAAAATCCTTAATATCCAAATTTTTCTCTTACACAAATTATGAAAATACCCTTAATACCCCGACTTATCGCGCAAAATTCCGACTAGGCCCTTTTTGGGGTGTTACACCGTCGCCCCCGTTGGAAAGTGCACCGGCAGGCGCGCTACCCGACACTTACTCGCATACTATAAACATTCATACATACATTAAGCGGAAGCAGGCAATAACATCATAAACATGAGCTAAGCGGAAGCATACTAAAACAATAATAATGGCAAATCATATATCTCATATAATCAAAATATAAAGTTATATACAATGTCCAAAATATTACATCATAAACCCTTACAAAAAGTTACATGAGCCACTATACCAAAAATATTACATTTACAAAAAGAAATACAGGAGGAGATAACAAAAACAACTCTACTCCTATGTGGTCGACCTGCAGATGTGCAACATGAGCAAACTCCCAAAAACTTGTCACCTACATGAGACAAGAACCCGTGCTAAGCGATAATGCTTAGTGGGGAGGAAACAGACAATAAAAGAACACTAAACAAGTACAAGTAATAACATGCATAAAATGAATAAAGTATACACTTACTGAGTTCACTATAAAAGCGGGAAATCAGAAATACATTATATATATATATATATTCACTACATCCAATCAACTAGCATATATGGTATAAATGCACTAACCGAAAACTGATTCACTTAGACAATACAATTATCTCAAATAATAAACATAACATTACACTTCATTAAGATAAATCAAAACACTACACAATAGCCTGAATTTCACTTGTGGTGAATACGGCAAAAACACTACACTAAAACTGGAGGCTAGGCCTCAACAGCATCACTAAGACCCTATTAGCGGGGTCATCGCTCAAAACCGGAGGCTAGGCCTCAACGGTATCACTAAAACCCTATAAGCGGGGTCATCGCACTTTCGGAAGGTAAATATAGGCAACTGCACTCACTAACCCTTTATAAGCATGCTTATCTATCCACTATACTGACATTTCAGGCCAAACTCCCTCACTCAAGTTGAAATATTTGACATAATTGGGTAAAGCAAATAGAAACATTTACATGCCCAAAAATTATCATTACAAACTCTAATCATGCAATAATTAAAGTATAAATAAGTCTAAATCATGGACTAGAAAGAAAACATGCAGAACAAGACAAGAAGAGGACAATTCAGAATCAAAACAGGGCAAAAGAGAAGTCCTACTGTCGCGATCGCGACTGGGAGTTGCGCTCGCGACAGAGGAGAAGGCACTGCGGAAAACAGAGGGGAGGAGCACGACTAGTGCTCTGGGAGCACGACTAGTGCTCCTGGAGCACGACTCGTGCTCTGGGATCATGACTCGGATGCCCTCTCTCTAAAACGCAGGAAAACACTATGGCAAGGAAAATCGTTTCTGTCGCGATCGTGACAAAGTCGCGCTTGCGACAGAGACGATTCTTCCAACCCAAAAAGGCCCTGTAACTCACTGTTTTCAAAACCACTCACACACACTCCAATCAAACAAGCATAATTGTTACCTCATGCCACTATTACACCTCCAGAACATTTCCAAGGCCAAATGAACATATTTTACACAATAATCAACCATAATTCATCATGAATTCCATCAAAAACCAAACCCAAAATTCATACTTCTTAAATGCTCATGTTCTTCAAATACACATGCAAACATCACTTTATCACTAACAATTTGACTCATAATCACTTCATAATAAATACATGCATTTACCAAACAAAAGACTCAAGATTTCGAGGATTAAAGACACAAACAAACACATAATCCAAATGAGAACTAGGCAAAATCCATCAGTTAATAGAGTAGCCCAAAATCAACTCCCAAACCTGGAAATTTGCAGCTTCAAACTTCCCTTTCAAAGGCCCACCTTCTCTTTCCCTTTACTCTTCATTCTCTCCTTCGATTCTTGCACAAAACCACATAAATCAAACCATGCAACCCTCATCCAAAACCCCAAAAATGAAGAAGAAGAAGAAGAAGAAGAAGAAGAAGAAGAAGAAGAAGAAGAAGAAGAAGAAGGAGAAGAAGAAGAAGAAGGAGATGAACCCAAGATAAAACTTCAAGAACTTACCTTACGATTTCCAGCTCAAAACTCAGAAATCTAACTCCAATCTTGAAGGTCCACGTTAGGGCAAGTAAGGAAGAGCAGAAAATGTAAGAAAGAAGGAGGAAGAGGAAGAAAATGGGAAACGTAGTGAAGAAGCAGAAAATCTGCTTTCCTCCTTCCCTCTCTCCTCATTAAAGCTCTTCACCTACTCATCCTATGTGGCAAGCTTCAATTGGACTATAGTTTCCACTACTTTGACTTTCATACACCAAGGCACCATACACATACATACACCACATAATTACTTAAGTAGATATTTAATACCTTGGTACAATACTCACACTTCACTAGATACTTCCTCTACTTAATTTATTTAATTAATTTCTTTGCAATAAAGTCCTTATTATCAAATTTTCTCTTACTAAAATTACTGAAATGCTCTAAATTTTCTAACTTATCACGCAGATTCTGACTAGGCCCTTTTTGGGTTGTTACAGTAGAGGGGACTCCTCCAAGCTTATGGAACAATGGCCTTCCCAAAAGGGCTAAAAAGATGGTAGGGATAGGCAGGACTACAAAATCCACTTCCATTTATACTAGTCCGATCTTGACTATAGCCTTGAACGTCCCTGAAGCCTGCCTTCGTGAATTGTCATAAGCCATGATCATCAAACCAGACTTAGCCAGCATATCCTCATTCACCCCGAAAGCTGCCATCGCCACTAGTGGGCACACAATAATTGATGAACCATTGTCCACCATGACATAAGCCATGTGCTTTTGACTGATTTCTGCTCGTATGTACAAGGGGCAATTATGGTTGCAGCCTTCTGCGGGCAGGTCAGCGCTTGTAAAAACCACATTTTCCCCAGCTCCTCCTTTCACCTCGTCCAGCAGTTCTGTGGGCGAGATAGTTGATGCCACTGTTGTCTCACATAAAGCCTCCACAAATTTGTACCTGTGGGATGGAGACTGTCTCAAAAGATCCCATATCGAAATCTGAGTCGGCGTCTTTTTCAGCTGCTTCATGATTGGATCATCTTCTGCCTCTTTTTCTTTTTAGCCAACTATCGGATCTTGTGGCCTTTCTACTTCTGGAGCTACCCTTCCACTCCGGGTCACAGCTCCTACCTTCTTCTTCTTCTCCTTCCTCTCTTCTTCCTCCTCCTCCTCCGAACCCCAAGAGTTGGGAAACACTTCATCCTCAGAATTATTATCATCTTCATTTCCACTGTCATTAGTGGACCAGCAGTCGATCACTACCACGGGAAGCCCTTTCTCACTTACCTCATGGAGGCTTGTGATAGCATTATTGACATCGATGCCGTACAAGTCTTTTAGCACAAACTGTTCGGGCAGACTAGACCCGATCATGAATACTGGCGGCGGTACATTGTTATACCCAGATTTCTTCTGATTCCCTCTCTTCTCTGGGTCTGTAATCTATTTTGAATCAATTAAGTCCTGAATCGCATGTCTCAGTGCCTTGCAGCTATTAGTTGTGTGTCCGGTGTGCTGATGATATGCACAGTACTCATTGTCCTTCTGACTACAGTTTAAGGTATTCGAATGAAAGAGAACTTCCATAACCATGTCTTTATCTAGTTTATCTAGTTCATCTCCTAGTTCTTCTCTCACTCCAACTTCTTCAACCAGATCTTCTTTCTCTTTATCTCCTTCTACAGTAAAAAAGTTTGATTACTTATATGAGCTTAATTTTCTTGATGAAAATCAAAAAATTCAAGACTCTCACTTACCTTTTCTTAATCCTTATGATGCCTTTACTAAAACTCCTAAAGCCAATGTTCTTTCAAACATCAAAACCTTGATTCGCCAACCAAAATCCCAGGCCAAGGAATATGTTCAGTCCTCCTCTTTTCAACAACATCCAATAAAAGCTACAGGACAAGAACAGTTTATCTCTCTTGATATTCCATCTGAATCCATTCCGTATTGGATTAAAAATGGTTTATCTCACCTTCACTTTGGAGCTATCAGAATTGCAGTCACCTATCATGGACGCAAAGGACTTCCTGTCTTTGCCAGGATTGCACTTTTGGATACCAGATATTTTGATTATTCCCAAGCTGTCATTGGAACAGTCCAGACTTCTCTTAATGCTGGTACTGTTATGTTCACCTTTTATCCTAACTTCAATATGAGGTTAGATGATCAGCATATTCTTGATAACCTAAAAGTTCAGATCCAGATCACTGGAGCAGACCAGGTCAAGACAACTGATGTAGCAACTCTTCACTACCAAATGATCTATAGAGTCCAAAACCATGCTATAGACATTTCTCTTCCATGCTCAAATGATGCTCTCCTTATCAGTGCTGATTCTAATCAGGTTCCTACCTGTGTACAGATTCCAAAGCAACTTACTCGAGAACAGCTCCTTGATATTTTTCCACAATCATGGCTTACCAGCTATGAAATTCTCCATGAGCAAAAGAAGCCTGTTCAGTCTACCACTCCTGTCTTTATAAAAAGACCAGATGGCATGATAGAAACTCAATTTGTTTCTCCCAAAGATTCAGATCCTGCTGATTCTACTACAGCACCTGTTTTTTCCACACAATTCATGTTGCAACCTTTTTCTCATTTTCCCCAAGAAGATGGCATCCCAATTAAAGCCTTTGATGCTGATGGCCGCCCTGTTTATGCTTTCAACCAGGATGGTCACTGTTATTGGGATCTATGTAACTGTGATGATTGTTACTATGCTTCACTTGAAGAAGAATTGGATGATGAAGATCTCCGTCGCCAAAAATGAAAAGCAAAAAAGAAAATTTCTTCTGAAGCTAGATTCCAAGATCATCTTGATGAAGATGATGACCCTACAGTTGGAACTTTGGGTCAACCTTCAGGAAAGTATGACTATGCTGTTAGTTATACTCCTCCTTCTTGGTATAAACCTCCATCAACACCAACACCTACTCCAGAAAAGTGCAAACCACAACCAAAACCCTCACCTCAACAACCTTGCTCTATGCCCTCTTTGGTATGGAAGCCCAAAGTAACACAAAACCCAACCCCTCTTATCCCAGCTGTCTGTATGTATCAACCTACTGGTACTTTTACAGATGAATTTCCAACCCTTTCTGAAACTGTAAACCCAACTACAAAAGTTCGAACCACACCTTTTGTTAAATCTCCTGGAATTTCAACAGAAGGAACTCCTCGATCAGTCTCTCCTGCTGAGGCTGTGCTTAATTGGCAATCTGAGAATTCTCTTGCTCAGAATAAGCTTTTACATCGTCTGGAAACCAAAGTTGATCATGTTTCTAGCAGAGTAAACACACTCCATTCACATATCACAGATCAGAATGCTGCTACATACCAACTTTTATCCAAATTACAAAATAAAGTTGCTGATCTGGATAATCAACTTATGACATCTATTACCCATCGGACATATGATGCTCATTTCCAGCAAAAAGCTTCTGAAGTAACTCGACTGAAAGCAGAAATTGCAACAATTAAAAGAGATTTAGCAAGAAAATCACCCCCACAGTCCTATCAACCATCACCATACTCACCACTTCCCTTTTATGAGTCAACTTTAACCCCTTATACTCACCAGCCTTCCATACAGATTCCACCCTATGTAGAACCTTCTTTGGATGAACTCAATGCACTTGGTTATGCTCATGAATTATTCATGAGGGAACAATTTTCTACTCCATCCAAAAGATCTCATAGTCCTTTAACTACCCCAGAAACACCTGCCTCAACCTCTCAAACTACCATTACTCCACCTGTTTCCCTAGCTGATCCTAAACAGAAAGGTGTAATGATCTCTGAGCCACCTTCTTCCCATATGATCCAAAACCCTTCAAATCCAAATTTGCTTGTTACAACTTTAAAGCAAAAACCCTCACAAGATCTACCTACCATCACATCCATTGCTGATAATGATACTAGTAGTTTTACTAGTTCTGATGATGATGAATTTAATCATGAGGATTTAGATCCAAAACACTTTCCTCTTTTCATGGCAGATCCTCCTGCAACAGAAAGCACTACTACTCAGTTTGCTGAGGAACCAGATGATGAGGATAGGGATACTACTGAAAGTATTCCTCTTCCTACTTATACCAGACCAACAACTGGACCATGGTTTGGTTTTGAGGACATTCCCAGACATAAATGGCGTGATAGAATCCAAGAGTTTTTTGCCTGGCTTGATTTAAAAGCAAGATCTCGACCTACTGGTGTTACAACTTATAAAAACATCTTTCATGAATTTCAATGCAGATTCACGGGTCGACTTCGAGACTGGTTCACCAACAAAGATGAATACTCCAAACTTCAATTCATCAATTCTGAATCCATTGCCAATGTTCTTCAAGTAATCCATGCTGAGTTTGTTGGAGATGTCCAAAAATTTGAAGATGCAAATCGTGATGATTATTTCAAAATGCGTTGTTGTTCTTTGTTACGAAAGGATCTCGACAAACACTACAAAAAGATGTCCAAGCTGTTTTATATGCTTAAGGGTGCAAATGATCCAAACATGAAACGAGACCCATGAAACAACCGAACTGAGCTTCTTGAACACCAGGTATGACTGTCAAAAACGGCTCTTCTAGCCTGACTGGTAGACTGTCCTCTTAGGTGAAACAATACAGAACATTAAGAATCATTTCATGGATCAAGATGTTTGAATAACAGGATCCCTGACTAAAGAATAAGAGTATTCTCATGAAAGAGAAGAGAGAAACTTAGAAACTCATGATTAAACAAAAGGATTTTTTATTGCTTCGAAAACTACTTGATCCTCAAAGGATTCAAGGATACATATTTATAGAGTCAGAAGACTTATAGCTTACATCACTGCTTACATAATCAAGCTCTTAAGTACAGATAAGGAAGAATCTCCTTTATAAAAGCTACTTTTACAAAAGCATAAGAAAACAAAGATACAAAAGATACTTTATTAAAGCTGGAATCTTAAAAAGCTACTTTAGTCTTTGTTGCCAGGCTGGATAGGTTCATGAGAAGGGGACATATTCATGTCTTCTGGATCTTGATCATATTCAGCTATCCAATCGATATCTTCAAGCTTATCTTTTCCTTTATCAAGATGGGAAAGGAAATCACGAGTGGGATTTGCACTGGTACTGGTACTTGGATTATCCTTATCCTGTTTATCTTTATCCTGATCTTCTATGGCCAAATCTTCATAGGGATCTTGAGAGTCTTTGAAAAGTTCATCAAGATAATTGGGACGGAGAGATGATTCTGCTGTATCTAACACAGGAGGATGTAATGCGGAGTATTCAATATTATTGAGTTCGCAGAGCATAGCATGCAAAGCTTTAGTGATAGCAGGAATCTCTAGATCTTTGCTTGAATCAAAAGTTTCCCAATAGATTGCCTGAGGTTGATCCCATATGGTATCCTGAGTAGGGTTCCAGAAGTAAGGTCTATGAAAGAAGTAGAGAATTACATGTTCTCTGGCAAAGGATTCTTTCATGTTCCAAACTTTAAGATCTTGAATCTTCTTGAGTAATTGTTTTCTCCACCATGAGAGAGGAGCATACCATTGGAGAAATTGCCAATGAAAAGAACCTTGTTTATCAGGATTGGTTAGTATTTCAAAAAGGCCAATAAGTGGAAATAAGACATCATGAGTGTATAAAGTTGATAAGTACCACAGAAACCAGAGTTCTTCTTCAAAGTAAGGAGAATCATGAAAACATTTAAAAAGAATAGACCAAGGTTGGTCAGCTACGAAATAGTTTTTATGGGAGGGTATATCTCTCTTTTGGGTGAACAAGTGAAGGTAGTGAAACATATGACGGGTTGTAAATGTTTTGATAGCTGCAGGAGAGGTACGAGGGCAGGTAGGGGGTATGGAATCTGTCTTACTAGCAGGAAGGTTTAGACATGGTGGTTGACTTTTCCTGAGGCAAGGATGAGGTTTAAAATGTTCAAATGCCATGAGGGAAATAAGGGAGGAATAAAGAGATAGTTGAGGAATAGGAGGCTTTGGTTTAGAAAGTCTTGAGAGATAATCTGGAACTAAGTTCTGGTTTCCTTTTATATGGACAACATTGAAGTTGTACTTACTGAACCATTCTGCCCATCGAAGAAGTTGATGATGTGGCACAGACTTCCCTTTGAAGGAAAGAATCTTTGGAAAAGAGGAGCAATCCATGATGACTGTGAATTGGTGGCCAATCAAGTGGAATTCGAATCTTTTGATGCCATACTTTACAGCTAAGATTTCCTTATAAGTTGAGTGGTAGTGGCATTCTGACTCTTTAAAGTGACCACTGGCATATCCACATATCTGTTTTACTTTGTCTTTTTCTTCCAAAAACATTGCACCCCAATTTTCATCACTTGCATCAGTCTGGAGGAATCTTTTCCCGGTAGATGGGATATGAAGAGGTGGCAAAGCCTGAGTGACTACTTTAAGATTTTGGATTGATTGGGAGTGGATTTCTGACCAAGGTGGTGGATGCTTTCTCAAAAGTTGTGTGAGAGGTGTTGACAGGTGGCTGAAATGTGGGACAAAATGTCGAATATAATTTGCAATGCCAAGAAATTGTTGGACTTGCTTTCTGGAAAGGTGATGATCTGGAAAGTTAAGCAATTCCTTAGCAAGGTGTGGTTGTGGCTGATAGGCTTGGTTGGCAAAATGCATTCCGAGAAAATCAATCTCCTTTTGTGCTAAACTCATTTTTGAGGGTGAAAGCATTATTCCATGTTCCTTTGTGAGTTCAAAGAACTGGGTTAAATGTTGTTGATGAGTAGGAACATCTGGTGAGAATATTAGTATATCATCTATATAAATAAGAGCAAAGGAAAGGATTGATTTATAAACCCGTATCATAGACTGTTGGAAAATGGATGGTACCGTCTTGAGGCCAAATGGCATCACAGTCCATTGGTAGTGGAAGTTAGGAATGCAAAAAGCAGTTTTCGGTCTATCTTCAGGAATGATACCAAGTTGCCAAAATCCTGCCTTAAGATCAAACTTAGAAAATATCTGGGCTTTGTGAAGGTATGGGAAAAGTGAAGAGATATTTGGTAAAGGGTATTTATTGTCTTTCAAAAAAGGGTTGAGGGGTGTATAGTCAATAACTAGGCGCTTTTTCCCACGAATTTGCTCAGAGTGTTTATTAACATAAAAGGCTTGACAAGCCCAATCAGATTGGGTAGGCTCAATTAACTTTTGTGCTAACAAATGAGAGCATTCATTTTGGGCCAGATCAAAATCTTCAGGAGACATTCCTGGGTGAGTGGCTTTTGTGGGGTTAATATCTTCTGACTTTTTAAATGGAAGGGTGATAAAGAATTCAGGCCTAGTCCACAAGGGTTTTGGATGTTTGGCTAGAAAGTCAGTGTGGGAGGTTGCACAACAATGGGCTTCAAGTTGGGCTTTTATTTCTTGAAATGGATTTGGGCTAGAAATGGAAAATAGTGAATGGGTTGTGGTGTAAGGTTGAAAATACTTCTTGTGTTTCAATCCATTGGGTTTGATTCGAAGATGTGGTAGCTGGAAGAGAGCATCAAAACCAAATACTAGATCTTTTCCTGGTAGTTCTGAACCATAGACATGGGTCCAAAGGAAACAATCAGGGAAAAGTTGAATCTTTATAGGATGTTTGGTTTTTAGCTTAATCGTAAGAACACCTTGGTTTGCAGCTTGAAAATGTTGGGTGTATGGTTTCCAATAGGATGAAGGAAGTATTTTGGGATTGAGGATGGTATTGTGAGCTCCCGTATCTATGAAGGCAATTATGCTAATGGGATTAGCAAATTTGTCTGGGAAGATTTTTGCTGGAACAAGAGGGATAGGATGGGTGAATAAGATAGAGTTTGGAGAAGGAGTTGAGAAAAGGGTAAATGGTTCAATGGTAGAAATATGGGAAATGGTGTCTTCAGAGTCTGAGTCAGATTGTTCAGATTCAGAATCAGTATACTCAATAGCAAAGAGAGTATATGGATCTTGTAACACCCCGAAAATCACCCTAGAAGAATTAAGTGTCATTAGTGTAATAGAGTGCATGATAATTAGGGTTTACAGCATTGGACCTAAGTGAAAAAGTGAAGTGAGGGACCCAATTGAAGAAAAATAAAGTATTGTAGTGGCTGAATTGCACTTTGCATGATTAGCTAACAAGTGAAGATTAATTAGTGTAGTGGAGATTAATTAAGTTAGTCAATAGTTAGTGGGATTAGCTGTATCTTAGTGGAGTCCAAGTGGATTGTGTTAAGGGAGCCACCTAGCATAAGGGGATTGAGAGGTTGACACCTCATTCATGCATGCAAGCATGAGGTGGTTTAGTGGAATGAATCTGTATTTTGATCCCTTGATCCGGCCCTCACTCTCTCATGAGTTCATTCTTCCTTTTTGCTCTTCTTTCATTTGTTCTCTTTGACCATGGAGACCAAAGGGTAGATATTGATAGATAGAAGATTGTGCATTATTGTCTAGAAAAGGTATATTGATGTTGAGTTCATCTTCTTCATATCTTTCTATTTGCTTCATAATTGTTATGGGTAAAGTCTAATGGACTTAAATGTGTTGTGTGCTTATGTGTTATGAGTTAAAGAGCCAGGTAGAGCTGGAAAAGGGAAGGAGAAAGTGATATAGAAGAGTAAGAAGGAGTGCTCCAAGAGGTTAGGGATTTGTTGTGTTTTGATGTGTTTAGGGTGTTTGAAGTTCTTGTAAATGAGATATGATACTGATTTTGTTATTGATATTGAATTGGATAGTGAACAAGTGTAAAGTGATTATTGTAGTGATATTAGTGTTAATGGCATCTAGTGATTTGTAATATTTATTGGCATGCTCAAATTGATTGTGTATCATGGCATGTAAATGAAGAGGTAAAGTATGCTTGTGTGGTGAAGAGGGTTGCCCAAGCATGTGAATGCAAGAATGCCAAGTATGAGAAAAAGCACAGCTGTGTCTTGGTAAAACACAGCTGTGAAGTGGAAATTTGGCATGCGTCACGGTGACAACCAAATTGGTTGTGACCGTGAGGCATCAAAATGAGCATTCTGTTTTGAAGTGCAGTATGTCACGGTGACAATCAAACTCATTGTGACCGTGACATACCCCAAACATGCATTCTGCCCGTGAGTTGGTCATAAGTCACGGTGACAATCAGATTGATTGTGACCGTGACCTATCACAAACTACATTCTGTTTTGGGGATTTAGTATGTCACGGTGACAACCACATTGATTGTGACCATGACCCCTCTGTCTTGGCAATGTAACCCTATTACATATGAATGTATAAATTGTGCAATCTTATCTATAACTAGGAGCCTTATTGTATGAGCGTTATATCAATGATAAATGAAGTTTATGTGCATACAACTATGTGATTATGTGAATTAGAGATGCATGATAGCCTAACTAAGCTTGAATGCATCATCATGCGAACATGTGACAATGTGAATTACAAATGCATGACAGCCTAACTAAGCTTGATTGCATTATCATGCGAGTTATGAACATGTGAGGAGAATCAAATCATGCGAATGAATGTAATATGCGAATGAAAAATGCCATGAGAATGAATGCGTAGTGTGTGAATAAAGTAATAAGCCTGTAGTCGAGTCGTGGATAAATAAGCATGCTTATGAAGGGCTAGTGATTTGCGGCTGCTAGTGATTGATACCGACGGGTGTCTAGTGATTGATACCGACGGGTGTCTAGTGATTGATACCGACGGGTATTTTGTGATATAGCGATCAAGACTTCTGTCTTTAGTGATATAGTGTTCGAGGCCTCGGTCTCTAATGTTATTGATCAGTGTACCCGTATCCATTCCTAAGACTATACAGGCTATCAATGATTAACAAGAATATTGTATGTGTTCATGATAAATATGTATTGGAATTATTGTTCTTGATGATAGTGTGATATTTATGCCATGCTATTGAATTAGAAATAATGCAATGAGCCTACGATTGGCTTAGTGTAGTGATTAATGAGCAGTGTACATGGATATTGAATGATAGTGACTTATTGTTCCTCATTAACTTGGTGAAGTGAATATTGAACATGGTAAGTGAATAGCGATTTAAAGCATGTTATAGATAGCTTGACTTGTGATTAACATGAGTTACAGCGTATTGACATGATAGCGTAATATTGATTTAGTGAGTGTACATCATATGCCATATGTGTTAAGCATGCTCTCTATTGTGTAATGCTTTGTGATTATTGTGTTAGTATCTGTTTGTACATCCCCAATAAGCGTTATCGCTTAGCACGGGTGCTTGTCTCCCGTGTAGGTTGTGAATTGGAGTCGAGTTTTTGAAGAAGTACTGCAGGCCACCATAGGAGCGTGAAGTGTCTCTTCAGGTGTATAGTTTTGTATTTGGAGCTCCATTTTGTAAAAGCTATTCTTTTGTATATGTATAGTGTTATATGTAACGTATAGTAGTGAAGCTAGTAACTTGTAATAGTGTATAGTGAAGAACATCTGATAAACTTATAGTGTGGTGGTATGCATGAATTATAAGAAATGGAAATGTTAAAATGTAAGGAAAGTTAATAAGATAATTGCATGATAGTGCTGTGTAGCGCTCCCTTGTCCTTCCAGGGGGCATTGGGGTGTCACAAGTTGTGGTATCAGAGCATAGGTTTAGGCGGTTCTGGACTATAGAAGTTATAGTGAATAAAATTGTTTAGAGTCTGTCTAAAGTGTGGCCATAATGCAGAAATTGTGTGTTCGTTTTGTAGCATAACATGGAAACTGATCCTAGTGAAGAAATAGGTGAAACGACCGGAAGTGTTAACCCGGGTAGAGCTAACCGAAATCAGTTTGTACCTGAGCCTCCACCAAACAGGGATGCAAATCCACCTCTTATGCAAGAAAATGCCATGTTAATGCAAGGGTTTATGCGAATGATTGATAGGATGACGGCCCCCAAACCTCCTTCAGATTTGATTAGGAAAAGAGGGGCAGAGGAGTTTAAGGGAACCTCAATGGATGAGTCGGACATAGCTGAGTATTGGATAGAGAAAATAGATCGAGTGCTACAAGAAGTGCATTGTCCTCAAGAGCAACGAGTGGAATGTGCTGTGTCTTTGTTACAAGGACCAGCATATGATTGGTGGAAATTGGTATTGAGGGATCCGCAACGACCTACAGAATTGACTTGGGAATTCTTTGTGCAAGAATTCGAAAAGAAATATGTTACCAAAGCTTATCGAGAGGCTAAGTGGAGAGAATTTGTGAGTCTGAAGCAAGGAAGTATGAGTGTAGCAGAATATGATAAAGAATTTTGTCGTCTCATTAAATATGTGCCTAAGGACCTAAGGACGGATGAGTTTAAGTGTCAACAATTTGAAGAGGGCTTGGATGAGATGATTAAGGGGTTGTTGGCAGCTACGACATCAATGCAAACAGTTAGTTACTATCAATTGGTACACGCTGCATTGAAGGTAGAGAAATCTGAGATAGTTCAAAGAAAGAATCAAAAGAGAAAGACACAAGACTGTGGACATGGGTATAGTTGGGCAAAGGATAACAAAGGCGTACAAGATGCAACTCCAAAAGCAGTGAACCGAGACAAGTCAAGTAAGCGAACTCGAGTATCTGAAGTTGGGTTTAAAGTTCCACCAAGCACGGGAAGTGTCCCGGAGCCATGTGAGCATTGTGGGCGGTCTCATTGGGGAGTATGTCGAAAGCTCACAGGAGCTTGTTTTAAGTGTGGGAGCTCTGAACATATGGTTGCAAGATGTCCACAAGCGCAAGAGAATTTGACTATGCAATCAGGAAGAGATAGTGTATCAAACCCTACGGGTGAAAGAAGAGGTATAACCGGGAATAGAACTGGTCAAGCCGGACAACGACCAGGCATAGTTTCAGAAACAGTGGAAGGACCTAATGTATCGAGAGGGAAAGTGTATGCTTTGACTATGGAAGCGGATAAGAGAGGGCAAGACGAGATACCCGGTATGAGTTAAGATATAGTTGTGATTGTTAAAGTTAGTGTCTTGCATATTGCATGGGGTAAGAATCATAACATGTATAGATAAGGGAAATTTCGCGGACGAAATTCCTTAAGTGGGGGAGAGTTGTAACACCCCGAAAATCACCCTAGAAGAATTAAGTGTCATTAGTGTAATAGAGTGCATGATAATTAGGGTTTACAGCATTGGACCTAAGTGAAAAAGTGAAGTGAGGGACCCAATTGAAGAAAAATAAAGTATTGTAGTGGCTGAATTGCACTTTGCATGATTAGCTAACAAGTGAAGATTAATTAGTGTAGTGGAGATTAATTAAGTTAGTCAATAGTTAGTGGGATTAGTTGTATCTTAGTGGAGTCCAAGTGGATTGTGTTAAGGGAGCCACCTAGCATAAGGGGATTGAGAGGTTGACACCTCATTCATGCATGCAAGCATGAGGTGGTTTAGTGGAATGAATCTGTATTTTGATCCCTTGATCCGGCCCTCACTCTCTCATGAGTTCATTCTTCCTTTTTGCTCTTCTTTCATTTGTTCTCTTTGACCATGGAGACCAAAGGGTAGATATTGATAGATAGAAGATTGTGCATTATTGTCTAGAAAAGGTATATTGATGTTGAGTTCATCTTCTTCATATCTTTCTATTTGCTTCATAATTGTTATGGGTAAAGTCTAATGGACTTAAATGTGTTGTGTGCTTATGTGTTATGAGTTAAAGAGCCAGGTAGAGCTGGAAAAGGGAAGGAGAAAGTGATATAGAAGAGTAAGAAGGAGTGCTCCAAGAGGTTAGGGATTTGTTGTGTTTTGATGTGTTTAGGGTGTTTGAAGTTCTTGTAAATGAGATATGATACTGATTTTGTTATTGATATTGAATTGGATAGTGAACAAGTGTAAAGTGATTATTGTAGTGATATTAGTGTTAATGGCATCTAGTGATTTGTAATATTTATTGGCATGCTCAAATTGATTGTGTATCATGGCATGTAAATGAAGAGGTAAAGTATGCTTGTGTGGTGAAGACGGTTGCCCAAGCATGTGAATGCAAGAATGCCAAGTATGAGAAAAAGCACAGCTGTGTCTTGGTAAAACACAGCTGTGAAGTGGAAATTTGGCATGCGTCACGGTGACAACCAAATTGGTTGTGACCGTGAGGCATCAAAATGAGCATTCTGTTTTGAAGTGCAGTATGTCACGGTGACAATCAAACTCATTGTGACCGTGACATACCCCAAACATGCATTCTGCCCGTGAGTTGGTCATAAGTCACGGTGACAATCAGATTGATTGTGACCGTGACCTATCACAAACTACATTCTGTTTTGGGGATTTAGTATGTCACGGTGACAACCACATTGATTGTGATCGTGACCCCTCTGTCTTGGCAATGTAACCCTATTACATATGAATGTATAAATTGTGCAATCTTATCTATAACTAGGAGCCTTATTGTATGAGCGTTATATCAATGATAAATGAAGTTTATGTGCATACAACTATGTGATTATGTGAATTAGAGATGCATGATAGCCTAACTAAGCTTGAATGCATCATCATGCGAACATGTGACAATGTGAATTACAAATGCATGACAGCCTAACTAAGCTTGATTGCATTATCATGCGAGTTATGAACATGTGAGGAGAATCAAATCATGCGAATGAATGTAATATGCGAATGAAAAATGCCATGAGAATGAATGCGTAGTGTGTGAATAAAGTAATAAGCCTGTAGTCGAGTCGTGGATAAATAAGCATGCTTATGAAGGGCTAGTGATTTGCGGCTGCTAGTGATTGATACCGACGGGTGTCTAGTGATTGATACCGACGGGTGTCTAGTGATTGATACCGACGGGTATTTTGTGATATAGCGATCAAGACTTCTGTCTTTAGTGATATAGTGTTCGAGGCCTCGGTCTCTAATGTTATTGATCAGTGTACCCGTATCCATTCCTAAGACTATACAGGCTATCAATGATTAACAAGAATATTGTATGTGTTCATGATAAATATGTATTGGAATTATTGTTCTTGATGATAGTGTGATATTTATGCCATGCTATTGAATTAGAAATAATGCAATGAGCCTACGATTGGCTTAGTGTAGTGATTAATGAGCAGTGTACATGGATATTGAATGATAGTGACTTATTGTTCCTCATTAACTTGGTGAAGTGAATATTGAACATGGTAAGTGAATAGCGATTTAAAGCATGTTATAGATAGCTTGACTTGTGATTAACATGAGTTACAGCGTATTGACATGATAGCGTAATATTGATTTAGTGAGTGTACATCATATGCCATATGTGTTAAGCATGCTCTCTATTGTGTAATGCTTTGTGATTATTGTGTTAGTATCTGTTTATACATCCCCACTAAGCGTTATCGCTTAGCACGGGTGCTTGTCTCCCGTGTAGGTTGTGAATTGGAGTCGAGTTTTTGAAGAAGTACTGCAGGCCACCATAGGAGCGTGAAGTGTCTCTTCAGGTGTATAGTTTTGTATTTGGAGCTCCATTTTGTAAAAGCTATTCTTTTGTATATGTATAGTGTTATATGTAACGTATAGTAGTGAAGCTAGTAACTTGTAATAGTGTATAGTGAAGAACATCCGATAAACTTATAGTGTGGTGGTATGCATGAATTATAAGAAATGGAAATGTTAAAATGTAAGGAAAGTTAATAAGATAATTGCATGATAGTGCTGTGTAGCGCTCCCTTGTCCTTCCAGGGGGCATTGGGGTGTCACAGATCTGGTTCTTCATCTTCAGAGAAGAGTGATTCAATGTCATCATTTTGGATATTCATGGGAGAAGTCTGCTGGACCTGTTGTAGCAGATGTTGGGATCTTTTCTTCTTAGGACAATTTTTTGCAAAATGACCTTTTTGACCACACACAAAACATCGATCTCCTTTAGGTTTGAATCTCTTGCGTCTGTAAAACCGGATCTTTTTACGACGAAAGGGAGGAAGACGATTCTTTCCCCATTTTTCTTTGAACTTCTTTTTCCTGTACTTCTTGTAGGGATAACAAGAGCAATCATCTTTAGATGAGCATTTGATTTGCAAGTCTGGACGTTTACATGCTTCTTTCAGATGTGGATCTTTCCCTTTTTGAAAAATATCCTTAATCATTTGCTGTGAGGCGCAGAGTTTGTCAAGTGCCATTAAAACTCTTTGATAAATTTGACCAAGGGAAAGAGAATTGATTTGTATGCCTTGCTCTCTGAGATAAAACATTGTTCTTGTGGAGAGTTGTTCTGGCAACGATGACAAGAATCCTTGTTTCATGTTTGGATCATTTGCACCCTTAAGCATATAAAACAGCTTGGACATCTTTTTGTAGTGTTTGTCGAGATCCTTTCGTAACAAAGAACAACAACGCATTTTGAAATAATCATCACGATTTGCATCTTCAAATTTTTGGACATCTCTAACAAACTCAGCATGGATTACTTGAAGAACATAGGCAATGGATTCAGAATTGATGAATTGAAGTTTGGAGTATTCATCTTTGTTGGTGAACCAGTCTCGAAGTCGACCCGTGAATCTGCATTGAAATTCATGAAAGATGTTTTTATAAGTTGTAACACCAGTAGGTCGAGATCTTGCTTTTAAATCAAGCCAGGCAAAAAACTCTTGGATTCTATCACGCCATTTATGTCTGGGAATGTCCTCAAAATCAAACCATGGTCCAGTTGTTGGTCTGGTATCAGTAGGAAGAGGAATACTTTCAGTAGTATCCATATCCTCATCATCTGGTTCCTCAGCAAACTGAGTAGTAGTGCTTTCTGCTGCAGGAGGATCTGCCATGAAAAGAGGAAAGTGTTTTGGATCTAAATCCTCATGATTAAATTCATCATCATCAGAACTAGTAAAACTACTAGTATCATTATCAGCAATGGATGTGATGGTAGGTAGATCTTGTGAGGCTTTTTGCTTTAAAGTTATAACAAGCAAATTTGGATTTGAAGGGTTTTGGATCATATGGGAAGAAGGTGGCTCAGAGATCATTACACCTTTCTGTTTAGGATCAGCTAGGGAAACAGGTGGAGTAATGGTAGTTTGAGAGGTTGAGGCAGGTGTTTCTGGGGTAGTTAAAGGACTATGAGATCTTTTGGATGGAGTAGAAAATTGTTCCCTCATGAATAATTCATGAGCATAACCAAGTGCATTGAGTTCATCCAAAGAAGGTTCTACATAGGGTGGAATCTGTATGGAAGGCTGGTGAGTATAAGGGGTTAAAGTTGACTCATAAAAGGGAAGTGGTGAGTATGGTGATGGTTGATAGGACTGTGGGGGTGATTTTCTTGCTAAATCTCTTTTAATTGTTGCAATTTCTGCTTTCAGTCGAGTTACTTCAGAAGCTTTTTGCTGGAAATGAGCATCATATGTCCGATGGGTAATAGATGTCATAAGTTGATTATCCAGATCAGCAACTTTATTTTGTAATTTGGATAAAAGTTGGTATGTAGCAGCATTCTGATCTGTGATATGTGAATGGAGTGTGTTTACTCTGGTAGAAACATGATCAACTTTGGTTTTCAGACGATGTAAAAGCTTATTCTGAGCAAGAGAATTCTCAGATTGCCAATTAAGCACAGCCTCAGCAGGAGAGACTGATCGAGGAGTTCCTTCTGTTGAAATTCCAGGAGATTTAACAAAAGGTGTGGTTCGAACTTTTGTAGTTGGGTTTACAGTTTCAGAAAGGGTTGGAAATTCATCTGTAAAAGTACCAGTAGGTTGATACATACAGACAGCTGGGATAAGAGGGGTTGGGTTTTGTGTTACTTTGGGCTTCCATACCAAAGAGGGCATAGAGCAAGGTTGTTGAGGTGAGGGTTTTGGTTGTGGTTTGCACTTTTCTGGAGTAGGTGTTGGTGTTGATGGAGGTTTATACCAAGAAGGAGGAGTATAACTAACAGCATAGTCATACTTTCCTGAAGGTTGACCCAAAGTTCCAACTGTAGGGTCATCATCTTCATCAAGATGATCTTGGAATCTAGCTTCAGAAGAAATTTTCTTTTTTGCTTTTCGTTTTTGGCGACGGAGATCTTCATCATCCAATTCTTCTTCAAGTGAAGCATAGTAACAATCATCACAGTTACATAGATCCCAATAACAGTGACCATCCTGGTTGAAAGCATAAATAGGGCGGCCATCAGCATCAAAGGCTTTAATTGGGATGCCATCTTCTTGGGGAAAATGAGAAAAAGGTTGCAACATGAATTGTGTGGAAAAAACAGGTGCTGTAGTAGAATCAGCAGGATCTGAATCTTTGGGAGAAACAAATTGAGTTTCTATCATGCCATCTGGTCTTTTTATAAAGACAGGAGTGGTAGACTGAACAGGCTTCTTTTGCTCATGGAGAATTTCATAGCTGGTAAGCCATGATTGTGGAAAAATATCAAGGAGCTGTTCTCGAGTAAGTTGCTTTGGAATCTGTACACAGGTAGGAACCTGATTAGAATCAGCACTGATAAGGAGAGCATCATTTGAGCATGGAAGAGAAATGTCTATAGCATGGTTTTGGACTCTATAGATCATTTGGTAGTGAAGAGTTGCTACATCAGTTGTCTTGACCTGGTCTGCTCCAGTGATCTGGATCTGAACTTTTAGGTTATCAAGAATATGCTGATCATCTAACCTCATATTGAAGTTAGGATAAAAGGTGAACATAACAGTACCAGCATTAAGAGAAGTCTGGACTGTTCCAATGACAGCTTGGGAATAATCAAAATATCTGGTATCCAAAAGTGCAATCCTGGCAAAGACAGGAAGTCCTTTGCGTCCATGATAGGTGACTGCAATTCTGATAGCTCCAAAGTGAAGGTGAGATAAACCATTTTGAGGATCAAGTAGTTTTCGAAGCAATAAAAAATCCTTTTGTTTAATCATGAGTTTCTAAGTTTCTCTCTTCTCTTTCATGAGAATACTCTTATTCTTTAGTCAGGGATCCTGTTATTCAAACATCTTGATCCATGAAATGATTCTTAATGTTCTGTATTGTTTCACCTAAGAGGACAGTCTACCAGTCAGGCTAGAAGAGCCGTTTTTGACAGTCATACCTGGTGTTCAAGAAGCTCAGTTCGGTTGTTTCATGGGTCTCGGTGTCCTTGGTATCAGAGCCTTCTGACTACAGTTTAAGGTATTCGAATGAAAGAGAACTTCCATAACCATGTCTTTATCTAGTTTATCTAGTTCATCTCCTAGTTCTTCTCTCACTCCAACTTCTTCAACCAGATCTTCTTTCTCTTTATCTCCTTCTACAGTAAAAAAGTTTGATTACTTGTATGAGCTTAATTTTCTTGATGAAAATCAAAAAATTCAAGACTCTCACTTACCTTTTCTTAATCCTTATGATGCCTTTACTAAAACTCCTAAAGCCAATGTTCTTTCAAACATCAAAACCTTGATTCGCCAACCAAAATCCCAGGCCAAGGAATATGTTCAGTCCTCCTCTTTTCAACAACATCCAATAAAAGCTACAGGACAAGAACAGTTTATCTCTCTTAATATTCCATCTGAATCCATTCCGTATTGGATTAAAAATGGTTTATCTCACCTTCACTTTGGAGCTATCAGAATTGCAGTCACCTATCATGGACGCAAAGGACTTCCTGTCTTTGCCAGGGTTGCACTTTTGGATACCAGATATTTTGATTATTCCCAAGCTGTCATTGGAACAGTCCAGACTTCTCTTAATGCTGGTATTGTTATGTTCACCTTTTATCCTAACTTCAATATGAGGTTAGATGATCAGCATATTCTTGATAACCTAAAAGTTCAGATCCAGATCACTGGAGCAGACCAGGTCAAGACAACTGATGTAGCAACTCTTCACTACCAAATGATCTATAGAGTCCAAAACCATGCTATAGACATTTCTCTTCCATGCTCAAATGATGCTCTCCTTATCAGTGCTGATTCTAATCAGGTTCCTACCTGTGTACAGATTCCAAAGCAACTTACTCGAGAACAGCTCCTTGATATTTTTCCACAATCATGGCTTACCAGCTATGAAATTCTCCATGAGCAAAAGAAGCCTGTTCAGTCTACCACTCCTGTCTTTATAAAAAGACCAGATGGCATGATAGAAACTCAATTTGTTTCTCCCAAAGATTCAGATCCTGCTGATTCTACTACAGCACCTGTTTTTTCCACACAATTCATGTTGCAACCTTTTTCTCATTTTCCCCAAGAAGATGGCATCCCAATTAAAGCCTTTGATGCTGATGGCCGCCCTATTTATGCTTTCAACCAGGATGGTCACTGTTATTGGGATCTATGTAACTGTGATGATTGTTACTATGCTTCACTTGAAGAAGAATTGGATGATGAAGATCTCCGTCGCCAAAAACGAAAAGCAAAAAAGAAAATTTCTTCTGAAGCTAGATTGCAAGATCATCTTGATGAAGATGATGACCCTACAGTTGGAACTTTGGGTCAACCTTCAGGAAAGTATGACTATGTTGTTAGTTATACTCCTCCTTCTTGGTATAAACCTCCATCAACACCAACACCTACTCCAGAAAAGTGCAAACCACAACCAAAACCCTCACCTCAACAACCTTGCTCTATGCCCTCTTTGGTATGGAAGCCCAAAGTAACACAAAACCCAACCCCTCTTATCCCAGCTGTCTGTATGTATCAACCTACTGGTACTTTTACAGATGAATTTCCAACCCTTTCTGAAACTGTAAACCCAACTACAAAAGTTCGAACCACACCTTTTGTTAAATCTCCTGGAATTTCAACAGAAGGAACTCCTCGATCAGTCTCTCCTGCTGAGGCTGTGCTTAATTGGCAATCTGAGAATTCTCTTGCTCAGAATAAGCTTTTACATCGTCTGGAAACCAAAGTTGATCATGTTTCTACCAGAGTAAACACACTCCATTCACATATCACATATCAGAATGCTGCTACATACCAACTTTTATCCAAATTACAAAATAAAGTTGCTGATCTGGATAATCAACTTATGACATCTATTACCCATCGGACATATGATGCTCATTTCCAGCAAAAAGCTTCTGAAGTAACTCGACTGAAAGCAGAAATTGCAACAATTAAAAGAGATTTAGCAAGAAAATCACCCCCACAGTCCTATCAACCATCACCATACTCACCACTTCCCTTTTATGAGTCAACTTTAACCCCTTATACTCACCAGCCTTCCATACAGATTCCACCCTATGTAGAACCTTCTTTGGATGAACTCAATGCACTTGGTTATGCTCATGAATTATTCATGAGGGAACAATTTTCTACTCCATCCAAAAGATCTCATAGTCCTTTAACTACCCCAGAAACACCTGCCTCAACCTCTCAAACTACCATTACTCCACCTGTTTCCCTAGCTGATCCTAAACAGAAAGGTGTAATGATCTCTGAGCCACCTTCTTCCCATATGATCCAAAACCCTTCAAATCCAAATTTTCTTGTTACAACTTTAAAGCAAAAACCCTCACAAGATCTACCTACCATCACATCCATTGCTGATAATGATACTAGTAGTTTTACTAGTTCTGATGATGATGAATTTAATCATGAGGATTTAGATCCAAAACACTTTCCTCTTTTCATGGAAGATCCTCCTGCAGCAGAAAGCACTACTACTCAGTTTGCTGAGGAACCAGATGATGAGGATATGGATACTACTGAAAGTATTCCTCTTCCTACTGATACCAGACCAACAACTGGACCATGGTTTGGTTTTGAGGACATTCCCAGACATAAATGGCGTGATAGAATCCAAGAGTTTTTTGCCTGGCTTGATTTAAAAGCAAGATCTCGACCTACTGGTGTTACAACTTATAAAAACATCTTTCATGAATTTCAATGCAGATTCACGGGTCGACTTCGAGACTAGTTCACCAACAAAGATGAATACTCCAAACTTCAATTCATCAATTCTGAATCCATTGCCTATGTTCTTCAAGTAATCCATGCTGAGTTTGTTGGAGATGTCCAAAAATTTGAAGATGCAAATCGTGATGATTATTTCAAAATGCGTTGTTGTTCTTTGTTACGAAAGGATCTCGACAAACACTACAAAAAGATGTCCAAGCTGTTTTATATGCTTAAGGGTGCAAATGATCCAAACATGAAACAAGGATTCTTGTCATCGTTGCCAGAACAACTCTCCACAAGAACAATGTTTTATCTCAGAGAGCAAGGCATACAAATCAATTCTCTTTCCCTTGGTCAAATTTATCAAAGAGTTTTAATGGCACTTGACAAACTCTGCGCCTCACAGCAAATGATAAAGGATATTTTTTAAAAAGGGAAAGATCCACATCTGAAAGAAGCATGTAAACGTCCAGACTTGCAAATCAAATGCTCATCTAAAGATGATTGCTCTTGTTATCCCTACAAGAAGTACAGGAAAAAGAAGTTCAAAGAAAAATGGGGAAAGAATCGTCTTCCTCCCTTTCGTCGTAAAAAGATCCGGTTTTACAGACGCAAGAGATTCAAACCTAAAGGAGATCGATGTTTTGTGTGTGGTCAAAAAGGTCATTTTGCAAAAAATTGTCCTAAGAAGAAAAGATCCCAACATCTGCTACAACAGGTCCAGCAGACTTCTCCCATGAATATCCAAAATAATGACATTGAATCACTCTTCTCTGAAGATGAAGAACCAGATCCATATACTCTCTTTGCTATTGAGTATACTGATTCTGAATCTGAACAATCTGACTCAGACTCTGAAGACACCATTTCCCATATTTCTACCATTGAACCATTTACCCTTTTCTCAACTCCTTCTCCAAACTCTATCTTATTCACCTATCCTATCCCTCTTGTTCCAGCAAAAATCTTCCCAGACAAATTTGCTAATCCCATTAGCATAATTGCCTTCATAGATACGGGAGCTCACAATACCATCCTCAATCCCAAAATACTTCCTTCATCCTATTGGAAACCATACACCCAACATTTTCAAGCTGCAAACCAAGGTGTTCTTACGATTAAGCTAAAAACCAAACATCCTATAAAGATTCAACTTTTCCCTGATTGTTTCCTTTGGACCCATGTCTATGGTTCAGAACTACCAGGAAAAGATCTAGTATTTGGTTTTGATGCTCTCTTCCAGCTACCACATCTTCGAATCAAACCCAATGGATTGAAACACAAGAAGTATTTTCAACCTTACACCACAACCCATTCACTATTTTCCATTTCTAGCCCAAATCCATTTCAAGAAATAAAAGCCCGACTTGAAGCCCATTGTTGTGCAACCTCCCACACTGACTTTCTAGCCAAACATCCAAAACCCTTGTGGACTAGGCCTGAATTATTTATCACCCTTCCATTTAAAAAGTCAGAAGATATTAACCCCACAAAAGCCACTCACCCAGGAATGTCTCCTGAAGATTTTGATCTGGCCCAAAATGAATGCTCTCATTTGTTAGCACAAAAGTTAATTGAGCCTACCCAATCTGATTGGGCTTGTCAAGCCTTTTATGTTAATAAACACTCTGAGCAAATTCGTGGGAAAAAGCGCCTAGTTATTGACTATACACCCCTCAACCCTTTTTTGAAAGACAATAAATACCCTTTACCAAATATCTCTTCACTTTTCCCATACCTTCACAAAGCCCAGATATTTTCTAAATTTGATCTTAAGGCAGGATTTTGGCAACTTGGTATCATTCCTGAAGATAGACCGAAAACTGCTTTTTGCATTCCTAACTTCCACTACCAATGGACTGTGATGCCATTTGGCCTCAAGACGGCACCATCCATTTTCCAACAGTCTATGATACGGGTTTATAAATCAATCCTTTCCTTTGCTCTTATTTATATAGATGATATACTAATATTCTCACCAGATGTTCCTACTCATCAACAACATTTAACCCAGTTCTTTGAACTCACAAAGGAACATGGAATAATGCTTTCACCCTCAAAAATGAGTTTAGCACAAAAGGAGATTGATTTTCTCGGAATGCATTTTGCCAACCAAGCCTATCAGCCACAACCACACCTTGCTAAGGAATTGCTTAACTTTCCAGATCATCACCTTTCCAGAAAGCAAGTCCAACAATTTCTTGGCATTGCAAATTATATTCGACATTTTGTCCCACATTTCAGCCACCTGTCAACACCTCTCACACAACTTTTGAGAAAGCATCCACCACCTTGGTCAGAAATCCACTCCCAATCAATCCAAAATCTTAAAGCAGTCACTCAGGCTTTGCCACCTCTTCATATCCCATCTACCGGGAAAAGATTCCTCCAGACTGATGCAAGTGATGAAAATTGGGGTGCAATGTTTTTGGAAGAAAAAGACAAAGTAAAACAGATATGTGGATATGCCAGTGGTCACTTTAAAGAGTCAGAATGCCACTACCACTCAACTTATAAGGAAATCTTAGCTGTAAAGTATGGCATCAAAAGATTCGAATTCCACTTGATTGGCCACCAATTCACAGTCATCATGGATTGCTCCTCTTTTCCAAAGATTCTTTCCTTCAAAGGGAAGTCTGTGCCACATCATCAACTTCTTCGATGGGCAGAATGGTTCAGTAAGTACAACTTCAATGTTGTCCATATAAAAGGAAACCAGAACTTAGTTCCAGATTATCTCTCAAGACTTTCTAAACCAAAGCCTCCTATTCCTCAACTATCTCTTTATTCCTCCCTTATTTCCCTTATGGCATTTGAACATTTTAAACCTCATCCTTGCCTCAGGAAAAGTCAACCACCATGTCTAAACCTTCCTGCTAGTAAGACAGATTCCATACCCCCTACCTGCCCTCGTACCTCTCCTGCAGCTATCAAAACATTTGCAACCCGTCATATGTTTCACTACCTTCACCTGTTCACCCAAAAGAGAGATATACCCTCCCATGAAAACTATTTTGTAGCTGACCAACCTTGGTCTATTCTTTTTAAATGTTTTCATGACTCTCCTTACTTTGAAGAAGAACTCTGGTTTCTGTGGTGCTTATCAACTTTATACACTCATGCTGTCTTATTTCCACTTATTGGCCTTTTTGAAATACTAACCAATCCTGATAAACAAGGTTCTTTTCATTGGCAATTTCTCCAATGGTATGCTCCTCTCTCATGGTGGAGAAAACAATTACTCAAGAAGATTCAAGATCTTAAAGTTTGGAACATGAAAGAATCCTTTGCCAGAGAACATGTAATTCTCTACTTCTTTCATAGACCTTACTTCTGGAACCCTACTCAGGATACCATATGGGATCAACCTCAGGCAATCTATTGGGAAACTTTTGATTCAAGCAAAGATCTAGAGATTCCTGCTATCACTAAAGCTTTGCATGCTATGCTCTGCGAACTCAATAATATTGAATACTCCGCATTACATCCTCCTGTGTTAGATACAGCAGAATCATCTCTCCGTCCCAATTATCTTGATGAACTTTTCAAAGACTCTCAAGATCCCTATGAAGATTTGGCCATAGAAGATCAGGATAAAGATAAACAGGATAAGGATAATCCAAGTACCAGTACCAGTGCAAATCCCACTCGTGATTTCCTTTCCCATCTTGATAAAGGAAAAGATAAGCTTGAAGATATCGATTGGATAGCTGAATATGATCAAGATCCAGAAGACATGAATATGTCCCCTTCTCATGAACCTATCCAGCCTGACAACAAAGACTAAAGTAGCTTTTTAAGATTCCAGCTTTAATAAAGTATCTTTTGTATCTTTGTTTTCTTATGCTTTTGTAAAAGTAGCTTTTATAAAGGAGATTCCTCCTTATCTGTACTTAAGAGCTTGATTATGTAAGCAGTGATGTAAGCTATAAGTCTTCTGACTCTATAAATATGTATCCTTGAATCCTTTGAGGATCAAGTAGTTTTCGAAGCAATAAAAAATCCTTTTGTTTAATCATGAGTTTCTAAGTTTCTCTCTTCTCTTTCATGAGAATACTCTTATTCTTTAGTCAGGGATCCTGTTATTCAAACATCTTGATCCATGAAATGATTCTTAATGTTCTGTATTGTTTCACCTAAGAGGACAGTCTACCAGTCAGGCTAGAAGAGCCGTTTTTGACAGTCATACCTGGTGTTCAAGAAGCTCAGTTCGGTTGTTTCATGGGTCTCGGTGTCCTTGCACATTTAATTATCCAAGTTTGCATTTAGGTCCCTTAACTATAGTATAATTACAATTTGGTCCTTATATTATGTCATATTTACAATTTGGTCCCTAAATTATAGCATATTTATACTTAGGTCCTTGAACTTCCTTATATTTACACAAATGCCACTAATTTATCTTAGTTATTTATGTAATCCACTAGACTAAATTCACATGCATACTTCATGAATAAAAATAATACATTTAATATCAAATAAACCAATATTTAATCCATTTAATTTCTATACATGCAAAAATATTCATAGTTGCACTTAAATCCTTCGATTAGAGGTAAATATACAAATTGCACCCATAAAAATCCATATTTACGTTTTAGTCTTTTATTATGGAAAAATTACAATTTGGTCCTTAAAGTTTTCTAAACTTACAAAAATGCCATCAATTAATCTTGTTTACCCTTTTAAACATTATTTTATTATCTAAAATATTCATATTATACTATCATTATTTTCCTTAATCAATATCTCCATAAATAATTTAATTAAATATCAAATTAAAATTCTAATTTCCTTTAAATTCTAATCCAATTAGAGTTCTAATCCAAATTGACATCTAATTCATTTAGAGTTCTAATCCAAATTGACTTCTAATCCATTTAGAGTTTTTAATCCAAATTGACTTCTAATCCATTTCGATTACGACTTCACTTTTCTTGCTTACTTAAATCACAATTATGCCATTAGTCATTTACTTTTCATACTAAATTCATTACTTATCATATGAAATTACATTTTTACCCCTAGTAATCATTATTAGTCTATTTAAGGTCAAATTACCATTATACCCTTAAAACTGTCTATTTATTCCATTTAAGTCCATTTTTCACATAAATATCATTTTAATCACAGATTAACCATTTTAACCTTATTTTTACCATTTTATCCCCTATATAAAACTGGCAGAAATCTGTGCACTGGATAAACGAGACGTGAACTCGATAGGTTCAATACAGAATAGAGGGACCCCGTGGGACCACCCCTATGATACAAATAATAGAAATACTGATTAATATAGTATTAAGGTAGAACAATACAAAGTAAGGCCGTCATTGGCCTACAGTAAGTGAAACTTCATACTCATACCCGCGGTTTAAGTGCCCCTATGACTAGCCACTATATCATGAGCTAGCACTACAAGAAAATTAAGAAATAGCAACGAAAAAATAGCAACGAAAATTTTTCCGTTGCTATTTAGCAACGAAAAATTTATTCCGTTGCTAGTTTCGGTTAAATTTTATATATATAACAATGGAAAATTTTTTGGTTACTTTCGGTCGCTAAAAGAGGAGGGAAGGATTGGCGCGCAAAATTAGCAACGACGATTAGCAACGGAATTTGAAAACTGTTGCTAAATATCGCGGGAATGTTAAGCAAAAAAATTTTGGAGCGAAAAATAGCAACGGAATGGATTTTCGGTTGCTAATATAGCAACGAAAATTTCCGTTGCTAAATGTTTCAGTAATAGCAACCGAATAAAAATTCGGTTGCTAATATTGAAATAAATAGCAACGGATTTAGTAAACCGTTGCTAAAGGTTCAGTAATAGCAACCGAATAATATTCGGTTGCTAATATTGAAAGAAATAGCAACCGAATATAAATTCGGTTGCTATTTTTTTATTGTTAACAATAATTTGCAACGGATTTCAATTACCGTTGCTAAATAACTAAAATAGCAACCGAATAATTTTCGGTTGCTAATATTTAAAGAAATAGCAACCGAATATCAATTCGGTTGCTATTTTTTTTATTATTAACAATATTTTGCAACGGATTTCAATAACCGTTGCGAAATGACTAAAATAGCAACCGAATTATTATTCGGTTGCTAATATTGAAAGAAATAGCAACCGAATATCAATTCGGTTGCTATTTTTTTTTATTGTTAACAATATTTTGCAACGGATTTCAATAACCGTTGCTAAATGACTAAAATAGCAACCGAATTATTATTCGGTTGCTAATATTGAAAGAAATAACAACCGAATATCAATTTGGTTGCTATTTTTTTTATTGTTAACAATATTTTGCAACGGATTTCAATAACCGTTGCTAAATGACTAAAATAGCAACCGAATTTTATTCGGTTGCTAATATTGAAAGAAACAGCAACCGAATATCAATTCGGTTGCTATTTTTTTTATTGTTAACAATATTTTGCAACGGATTTCAATAACCGTTGCTAAATGACTAAAATAGGAACCGAATTGTTATTCGGTTGCTAATATTGAAAGAAATAGCAATCGAATATATATTTGGTTGCTATTTTTTTATTATTAACAATAATTTGCAACGGATTTCAATAACCGTTGCTAAATTACTAAAATAGCAACCGAATTGCAATTCGGTTGCTAATTTTAATACATTTAGCAACAGAATTAAATTTCGGTTGCTATTTTTTAATTAACACTATTTTGCAACGGAATTGATAAACCGTTGCTAAATGTTTCGAAAATAGCAGCCGAATATAAAACGGATATATGAAACCGTTGCTAGTTGCTAAATGTCTTAAACATACCAACCGAATTGTTATCAGGTTGGTAATATGGCAACCATAGCAACTGAATTAATTTCGGTTGCTAAAATTAGGCTTAATTCCGGATTTTAATCATCTTTTTTTCTTCATTTCTTCTTCACCCATACCCTTGCGCCGACTCCTCTCCCCAACCCGCTGTTCTGCTCCTCGAATTTCCGGCGTGCCCACTACCCCTCAGATCAGATGAACGACGGCCACGATCTCCGACACCGCCGCTCCGTCGTGCCCCTATCCCTCAGATCAGACGAACGACGGCCACGATCTCCGACGCTGCCGCTCTCGATGTTATCTCGGCCTCTGCGTCTCTCTGTCCCTCTTCCTTCAAATGCCCAGCGAGCAAGCTTTAATGCTCTGTGCCTCTCTCCAATTAACAAAACACTGTGATTATCAATCGTATGCTCAATTTCTGTCTACCCTTCTCAATCGGATGCTCAATCGCAGGTTAATCTTCTTGTATTTCCCTTTTCTGCTTAATTTTTTCCCCTGAAACCCTACAATTTGGTGCTTTTCGTTGTTAGATACCTGAATCTTTTCTTTTTTAGCTGAAGATGTTTGTGTTTGTGACAAAATTTTTACCACTGTTCCTATTTGCTTTGTGTTTGATTCAAACTTCAATTTTCAATGTTGTTCTTGAAAAATAGTGTATTGATCTCAATTTTCTTTTGAAACGGGTAGTTTGCAGTACTTTATTTTACCAAAACTGGATTCTGATTTTTATCATTCCCCTCTCTGTCTTTCGCTCTTCATTCGCTCTATATAATCGAATTGTTATTTTCCCTTTTTCTCTGTAGACCTCAATTTTCTATCTCCGTTCCTTAAACCTCCATTGTTATACAATTCTTGTGATTGTTGTGATCAATTGGTAGAGTGAAACTGAAATTAAAATCTGAGGTCCTCCATCTACTGTTGATGCTTACGAAAAGCTTCTTTCTTCCATACCAGAGTTCTCAAACTTTGGGAAACTTTTCAAGGTTTATCATTGAATTTCCTTTTTTCTTTTTTCAAGGTTTCTTCCATGTCCGCTTCACCTGTGGAGCTCACTGAAGCAGAGACAGAATATGCTGTTAATGTTGTTAAGCACATTTTCGACGGGCATGTTGTCTTCCAATATAATTGCACTAACACAATACCAGAGCAATTACTAGAAAATGTAATGCCTGCTTTTTAGAGAGCAATTACATCTTTTCCACACGCCATGTGCATAATTTTTTTGGCCATATTTATAATTTTCATCTGCTGGCAGGTTACTGTTATTGTGGATGCATCAGAAGCAGAGGAGTTCTCAGAGGTTGCTTCTAAGCCCTTGAGATCTCTGCCTTATGATTCACCTAGACAAACTTTTGTGGCATTTGAGAAGCCAGAGGGAGTACCTGCAGTTGGAAAGTTTTCGAACATGTTGAGGTTCATTGTTAAAGAGGTAAACCCTCTAGCCTTCTGTTGGCTGTTGTGTGGTTTACCTTTTCTTTTTCTTGATGTGGATCTTATCTCGGATGTTATTTAGGAAATTAGTTGTGATTTAATTTATTAGAAGGCCTTTTGGTACATTTTGAGTAATTTTATTAAGTGACATTTAATTGGACTTTGAATTAGTTTTAATATTTGAATTCCTAATCATTGTCATTATCTTAGAATTACTGATGTGGTCTAGCTGCCAATGCATGCGTGCATTTTTGAACATGATAGGACTCAGGTCTGATATGGAATAGGCATTGAAAATGTATACCCACAATTTGTGCAGCAACTAATTAATTTAGAGTGGATTTTAGTTATATCTAAGAATGAAGAGGAATCAGTGATGGTGATATTTATTGATGATTTTAGATAGGCCTATAACAGGGGAAGTATCCATAAAAGCTCATTAATTAGATTGCCTACTTCTGTCTGTTTTGAAGGAAGAGCCATGCATATGCTGAAACTTTAATTTTTTATTTAAAATCAAATATCAGAATTAACTAAGGAAATCTAGCATAGTGATAAATTTTAATTTAATAATACTTAATCCCAACTTTAAGAACTAAAAATAATTAAAGAAGTTTAATGTTTGTTAGCTAATATCATACTTTATGGATTCATTTTGCAGAATCTTGAATATGAACATCAAAAGATGCAATATATATATATATATATATATATATATATATATGCGCTCTCAGAAATGAAAAATTAATAATTAATAATTGATTTAATATATATGTGAGAAAGATATAAATTAAAAGAATTGTAAAAAATTGTAGAAGGGTTGGGAATTTAGACATGGTGGATGTTTCTGAGTGATTGAAGGTTTCTTTTCAAAAGTTTTAAATGAAGAAAATAAATTGCCTTTACTCGAGTCAAAATTGAAACTATGCACTTCGGTGGAGTAGGGTTAGGCAATTGGCAATTGGCACCCACTTCATAAACAATTTTTAGTTATTTATTCTTTAAGCATAATCTATATATCAATTGTCATGATAGGCATAATCATCGTATCAAACAAAAGAAATTGTTTTGATTAGACAAGATTATGAATTTATTTATCCATGTATGGAGTTAAGAATATATTGTCATGTAAAAAGTCTATTATAGCTTTATATAATAAATTAGCTAGAAATAAATATTGATTCTGTTTATAAAATATTTGATTCTGGAAGTTATGGTCTAATAGAGGGTTTTCTGCTTTTATCAATTCATTTTGAAGGAGATAATGTGGCAATTTCAGAGTAGAGGCTAATTTTATTGTGGAAATTACAGCATATTAGTTATTTTATGGTATAATTAAGTATTCTGGAATAAGATGGTGCAATGTATTTGAGAGGTTAAGTCCCAATTTTACTGTTTTATTGGTTGAACTCTCTTTGGAAAAATAAAGAGTAGTCTTTCCCTTGTCTCTGTATTATTGATATTTTTGTTTTTGCCCATGAATATTAATTTTAGTTTTTGTTATACATTTTGCAGCTCTTCAAAATTTTGGATAGCGTAGTTAGAAGGTTTATTTTCACATTTTTCTTAAATATTGTTTGAATATAAATTAGTATAGAGAGGAGTTGTTTTCTTGAACTTGTCATTTATAGTTTTAATATTTTGTAAATGACTTGCCTTTGTAACTTTTATTTTTCAATATATGAGAAGAGTTTATTATATTTTTACAATAATATAATATATTTTTTGGATTTTTATTATTGTGTATTATAATTTTTATATTATATTATCAATATGCATATATTTTCAGGATTTGAATTATATATATTTATGAATAAAATTTTTTATAAAAATTAAAAATAGCAACGGAATTCAAAATCTTAGCAACGGAATAAGTTAACCGTTGCTATATTTAGCAACGGAAACGCTTTTCCGTTGCTAGTTGAATTATATTTATTTAAATAAAATAGTTATTTTACAACGGAAAATAGCAACGGAATACATATTCCGTTGCTAAAAATAGCAACGGAATAGTTTTTCCGTTGCTAAATATAGCAATGGAATTGTCATTACGTTGCTATTTTTAGCAACGGAAAAACTATCGTTGCTAATTCGGTTGCTATATTTAGCAATGGAAACGAATTTAGCAATGGAATTGAATTCCGTTGCTAAATTTAGCGTCGAATAAAATTGCAACCGATTTTTCCGTTGCTATTTTTCATTGCTAATTTTAATTAGCAACGGAAAAATAGCAAATTCGGTTGCTATTTTCCGTTGCTATTTCCTAATTTTCTTGTAGTGTAAACTTGACTATCAGATTACTACATAGGGCATCCATTATTCTATTTCCACATTTTTATGTTACCACTCATACATTCCATGGAATTTCCATCATACTATTCCATTCTTTTTCATCCAAATCAAGCATTATACATTACATTCTCATTCATATGCCATTACATGCCATAAATCTCATTAAATCACATGGATACATACATGTATACCATTCGGCCATCATATCAATATTTCACTATAAATTCTTTTCATCACATTTATCATTCATTTAGGTAAATCTCATGCCAATTAACTTATTTATGTCATTGGTTTGCATTAAAACACATCAAAATCACATTTTTACATACTTATACCAATCGGCCTATGTGTTCAACCTCCGTTATAATTATTTTTCTTTCTCTTATCCATTCTATTAACTAGATTTCATGTTATACATCACAAATATACAACTTTTATTCATTAAACATTAAAATATACCTATGAAATCCTAGACATACCATTCGGCCTACATGTTGTCAATGGTATATAATTTATTTATTTTCATTTTAGTCATTTAAAATCTCATTTTTAACCTTCTTAAACATGACTATATGGTTTGATTCAATTAAACATGCATATTTCACATACTTTATGTTCAAACAAAACAAAAAATCATACTTTTAACATGGAAAAAGAAGGATATTATATCCACTAACCTTATTTTTTTGTTCTCCACATCTTAAACATTCTTTTCTTGCCTTAGCTCCTTAAAACACCATCACTTTCCTTATATTCCTTAAGTGGCCGAATATAAACATCAAAGAAACCACCATAAATTTACTTTCTTTATGCTATATAATTATATAAACATACTCTAGACATCCTAAAATACCCATTTGAACCTTTAAACCAATTTAAAATTATCAACTTTACATAACTCAATTTGACACATAAACTTTTTCACTTATTTTCTCCCACTTCTTCCAGTTCAAATGAACTCCAATCACCACCACTAGATTCTAGAGATACTGAACATTACTTAGAAGGCTTATATTTGGGGAGAGATGAAGAGAAAATGGAAGAAAAATGTAGAAGAAAGGAAGAAATTCACTTTGGCCAAAGGAGGAGAGGAGAGGGCGGCGGGTGGTTTATATATAGGGAAAATTGAATCAGACCAGGTCCAACCGAAGTGGTTGAACTGGTTTGGGGTCGATTTTCGGGTCATTTTTCACTATTTCAAAGTATCTATAAGTTATTCAACTTATTTTCCCTCAAATAAATTTCCATCATTCTTAGAATGTCAAATATAGCCTCCATACAAAATTTTAGCTCAATCGGAGTCGATTTCAGGCCCGATTCACTTAAATCGATCCGTTTTAATACTGTTCGGTTCTGCCGTAAAATACTAATCTAACACTGTCAAAAATTCCTAAAAATTATTTTAAACTTTTACACTTCCCACATTATACCTTTTTAACCTCATTTACTATTTTTAAAAATTAGGTCAAAGTTCAGTCAAACCCTGATTCAATTGAACCGAACTAGAGGCAAACTTCAGCTTAATTTTCGGGGACCTATTTGACCTCATTTTTGCAGCAAATTTTACCATTAGACTCCTGATAGTCCACAAATTAATCTTATCAAATAAAAATTTTCCCGTGAACTGTTGTCAGTTTCAGCTGTATAATTTCCCCGATAGGTCACCCATCCTAAAATTGCTATACCTCAGCACGTTTAACCTTTTAACTTTTATGCCTTTAAGAGTACTAAAACCATCATATCATATCATAATCACACTACAGGCTCTACAGATTTCACTGATCACTACTAACCCAGTATTCGGGCTATTACAGTGTTTGGTAGAGGTAAATGAAAACAAAAGAGAAATAACAAAAAATATATATAAAAGAATAAGTAAAGCATTTTAAGGCAAATTCAAAATAAGACTTACGAGATAAGGAAGTTGAAAAGACCGGATAAACGCCAAGTGCAGAGAAATAACTTCCATAGGGAAACTGCACTTTTGCAGTTATCGAGAGGCGGGAAGAGAGGAAATTAATTAAAAAGACCATATTGCCCCTTGAAATTTCAAATCAACACAAATAGATAGTAGGAGCAAATAGGACAATTTACACATTTTATCAACTGTAACACTCAATCCATCATATCACGTTCATCATTTGTCAGAAGGTGGAGAGAAAAACAAATCCGTATATTTAGGCACCAATAAATGATAAATATATTTTGTACGTCAAAGAGATTTTCATACAGATTTCATATTTTACTAACATACCTCAACAAATTTTCATACCAGATTTTCATAACAGAATTTAGTTAGAAAACATACCTCAATAGAAAATTAAATTTCTGATGTACCCATTCTTAACTTTTTTCTTAGTTGGCAAAATCTATCTTCTTTAAGAGGCTTCATGAAGATATCAGCTATCTGATTTTCGGTAGGTATGAATTCTAGCAAAATATCTCCCCTTTGTACATGATCTCGAATGAAGTGATGCCTAATTTCAATGTGCTTTGTTCTTGAATGCAAAATAGGACTCTTGGTCAAATTTATAGCGCTTGTATTATCACAGAATATTAAAATATTGTCAAATTCTATCCCATAATCTTTTAATTGTTGTCTGATCCATAGAATTTGAGCTATACATCCACTAGCTGCTATATATTTTGCTTCTGCTATAGATAATGCCACAGAATTTTATTTTCTGCTTGACCACATTATAAGCGAAGTTTCTAGAAAATGACAAGCACCTGAAGTACTTTTTCTATCAATTCTACAGCCAACATAATCAACATCTGAATATCCAATAAGATCAAAGGATGTGTTCTTAGGATACCAAAGTCCCAATTCTTGAGTTCCATGAAGATATCTCAGAATCTTTTTTACTGCAGACAAGTGTGATTCCTTTGGAGCTGATTGAAAACGCGCACATACACAAACACTGAAATGGATGTCTGGTCTACTTGTTGTTAAGTATAGCAGTGACCCAATCATGCCTCTATACAACTTTTCTTCAACATTTCTGCCCTTTTCATTTTTGTCAATCTTTATAGTTGAGCTCATGGGAGTGCTGGCAGACTTTACATCAGACATCTTGAATTTCTTCGGCAATTCCTTTGTGTACTTCGACTGACTTATGAATATACCATTTACAGATTGCTTGATTTAGAGACCCGAAAAGAATGTTAACTCACCCATCATGCTCATTTTGAATTCCTTTTTCATAATAGCTTCAAATTCTTTACACAAGAAAATATTAGAAGAACCAAAAACAATATCATCAACATATATTTGAACAATCAAAATATGAGATGATTTATGCTTTATAAAGAGAGTAGTGTCTACTTTTCCTCTGTTAAAACCATGAGCAAGCAAGAAATAACTTAATATTTCATACCAAGCTCTAGGAGCTTGTTTCAAACCATATAAAGCCTTTTTAAGTTTGTAAATAAAATCTACATGTTCAGAATTTTCAAAACCTGGAGGTTGTTAAACGTAAACTTCCTCATTTAATAAAACCATTTAGAAAAGCACTTTTAACATCCATTTGATATAATCTAAAATTTTTAAAACATGCAAATGGACATAAAATTCTAATTGCTTCTAGTTTAGCAACAGGTGCAAAAGTTTCATCGAAATCTATACCTTCCTCTTGATTGTAGTCTTGAGCCACCAATCCGGCCTTATTTCTGACAACATTACCTTGCTCTTCCAACTTATTTCTAAACACCCATTTTGTTTTAATAACAAAACAGTTTGAGGGTCTAGGAATCGAATTCTAAACTTTATTTATTTCAAGTTGACTTAACTCTTCTTGCATAGCAATAATTCAATTTTCATCATTTTGAGCATCAATATAATTTTTAGGTTCAAGTTGAGAGACAAAGACAACATTACCACAATATTCATGCATGGCTCTCCTTGTCATCATTTTTTTAGAAGGATCAGTTAATAGATTGTCTTTAGGGTGATACTTGTGAAATCTCCAATCTTTAGGTAATTCTATTGGTTGCTCAGATTGCTATTCTGTCTGATTTTCTTGTTCATTTTCTATCCAAACTTCTAAATCATTTTCAGCATCCTCATATTGTTCCAGACTTCTAACATTCGGATTTAGCTGCTGATCTAGTGACTTCTCTATTTTAACATTCTGTTGATCTTTATCTTTCTCTTTCTCAAAACCTATTTCATCGTCAGAAAAACTCCTTTCTCCAGAATTCACGTTAGTAAAATAAAATTTAATATTTATTGATTCCTCTACTTTACGTGTTCTTTTATTAAAAACTCTGTATGCTTTAGAATTTAAGGAATATCCTAATAATATACCTTCATCAAATTTTGCATCAAATTTAGCTAAGTTATTTTTATCATTAAAAATGAAACACTTATAGCCAAACGATTGGAAGTAGCTGATGTTGGGTTTTTTGCCCTTCCACAGCTCATATGGAGTCTTTTCTAACACTAATCTGATCAAAATTCTATTCAGAATGTAGCATGCAGTGTTGATTGCCTCAGCCCAGAAATAGTTAGGTAGATTATTTTCATTCATCATAGTTTTGGCCATTTCTTGAAGAGTTCTATTCTTCCTTTCTACTACACCATTGTACCGGTGTGTTCTTGGAGCAGAAAAGGTGTGATTGATTCCAAAATTGCTGTAGAAATCTTCAAACTTCTTATTCTCAAATTCTCCACCATGATCACTTCTTATACTTGCGATCTTGTATCCCTTTTCATTTTGAATCTTCTTACTCAACTTCTTAAATGCCTCAAATGCATCATCCTTATGAGCAAGAAATAATACCCAAGTGTATCTAGTATAGTCATCCACCGCATTTAACACATAAGTCTTTCCACCAATACTGGAAGGATTTATTGGAATAAATAAATCCATATGAAGAAGCTCTAAAGCCTTCTCAGTAGACACGCCAGCTTTAGATTTATGTGAATTTCTAGTTTGCTTCCCAAGTTGACACGCTTTGCACACATGATCCTTATCAATCTTCATTTTTGGCATTCCACGTACTAAACCTTTTCTGACCAGCTTTTCAATTGTATGAAAGCTAGCATGACCCAATTTTCTATGCCACAAAATGCTTAGATCTTCCTTTGAAATAAGATATTTAGTCTCACTTTTCTTGGTATCTTCTAGGCTAACTAAATAAATATTTCCAAACCTTTGACCCTTTAGAACAGATTTTCCTATTTCAACATTTTCAACTCTACAATGATCTACTTCAAAAATTACTCTTCGCTTCTTGTCACAAAGTTGACTTATGCTTAATAAATTGTATTTTAGACCGTCAACAAGAGAGACATGTTCAATAACTGGATTAGAATCAATAGATCCAGTACCAATAAATTTTCCTTTTCTATTATCACCAAAGCTGACAGAATCACCTGCAGATTTTACCAATTTAGAAAACTTAGTTTTGTCCCACATCATATGCCTAGAGCAGCCACTGTCCATATACCGGTTTTCTTTTTTGGCGCTCCTTAGGAAAACCTGCAATGAATTCAAGTATTTTTTGGTACCCAATCCTTCTTGGGTCCTCCACGGTTAGTAACAACAATCTCAAAATTTTTAATCACACAGTTTTGTTTGACAGAGTTAGTATTCTTCTTATAATAATAGAATTTTAATAAATACCCTTTTCTACAACAGTAAAAACATGTAGCAGAAGAATTAATTGCTAATTTATCATAAGATAAAACTTCATCAGCCTTTTTCTAGTTGTGATTTTTCTTATAAAAATTCTTTGATGAGCTTGCATGAATAGATGTTGTAATAAGATTTTCAACAGCATTACCATTGCACACACAAATTTGTTTTTCTTTAACATTGCATTTTTCATGTAAAAATGCATATTTTCTTTTCAAATCAGAATATTCATTTTTCAACTTTATTTTTGATTACTTGAAATTTTCATGTTCCAAATTTAATGCATCAAAATTCTTTTTCATTTCAATATGTGTCTTTTTAAGCATCTAATATTTATGATGCAATTCTTCAAAATAATCAAGCATTTTTTCATACTCATTACCATTTTCAATTGAATAAGAATTGGAGTCAGAATCACTTACCTCAGATTTTTCTGAGTCATCAGCTGAAGCTTTCAGCTCTATATCAGAAGATGGATTATGCTCTTCATGATCAGAAATTGCCATTAGACCGATTTCATCAGAATTTACAGATTCTGGTTCACTTGTGCTTAATTCTTCATTATCACTCCACGTAACTTTCATAGCCTTTTTTTTTTGAATCTTTTCACCTTTCTTTTTAAATTCGGACACTTGGATTTGATATGACCAGGTTTGTTGCATTCGTAGCAGATAACATCTCCAACAGATTTTGAGGATTTTTCTCCCTTGTGATGAGGAAATTTCTGATGCTATTTTTTGTAGGACTTCTTTCCTTTTCTGTACAACTTTCTGAATTTCTTAGTGATCAGTGCCATTTCATCATCACCTGTAGAATAATCACTTTGAAATTCTGCTTTGAGAGCAATAACCTTCAATTTTCTGTCTTTTTCTTTTTTATTTTCATCTTGAGACTTAATGTAAAGTTCATGTGAAATAAGAGATCCACAAACATTATCAAAATTAAGTGTGCTAAGATCCTTATCTAATAGAATTGAAGCTTTTAATTCCCACCTAGGAGCGAGACCTCTAACAAGCTATGCAATTTTATCATGCTCATCAAGTTTTTTACCAAGAGTTTTAATATCATTAGTTAGTTTCACATACCTATTGATTACCTCAGAAATTGACCCTTCTGGTTTCATTTTGAATCCTTCATAATTTACCATGAGAACATGAAGTCTAGTGTCTTTAACTTGATTCATACCATCATAAGTTGCTTGTAGTTTATCCCATATTTCTTTAGCAATATCGCATCCAGAGACTCTGTTAAACTCATTAGTTTGCAATGAGTAAAATAGAATACTCATAGCTTTGGAATTCAGCTGCACTAGCTTCGTTTTGTCTTTACTAAATTCATTTCTGGTTTTCAGCACAGTAGCAACGTTAGAAGCTCCTGCTTTAGTTGATTGCTTTCGTGGAGGCTCATATCCATCTTCAATGATATCCCAGCAATCCATATCTTGCGATTGAATGAAATGTCTCATGACGACTTTCCAGAAAGGATAGTTATCGCCATTGAACATTAAAGGACAATGAACTGAGTGTCCTTCCCTGGAAGGAGTTGCTACTGGAGTAGCAGCCATCTTTAGGATCAATCAAGGAGGTTAAGCCTTAGGGAAATGAGCACTGCTCTGATACCAAATGTAGGCCCCAAAGACACACAAGAGGGGGGTGAATTGAGTGTCTCGAACTTTTCTGGCTAATTTTCTAACGTAATAGAAATGTATGAATAAGCAAAATTTTGACCATGAACACAGAAATGCAATGCAAGCAATGATCATATTTTTGCAAGTTCTTTTACAATAAAAAAAACTCAAAAGATAACTCTGAAACTGTATGTGTGAAAATAATTGTTAATATTTCAAGAATTATTTAAAAACAATTTTGAAAAATCAAATTCCAGAATATCAAAAACAGAGTAATAGAAATGCAGAGTTTCAGAAAAGGAAGCAGAAAAGAAAACACACAGAATTTATAGTGGTTCGGCCAGCTTGCCTACATCCACTCCTCAAGATTCACTTCTTGAGCTTTCCTCTCCACTCTTAACTCTTTTAAGGGCAAGAGTCAAATCCAATATACAATCCTAGATTTGTATATCTAGCCACAATCTTTTTCCCAAAATAAAAGATTAAAAATACTTACTAAAATTTTTCCTAGGTTCTAGCCAACCCAACTCATAATTTTTTACAGATAAAATTTCCTCACAAATAATTATAATAAAAGCTATAATTAAATTGAGGAGAATATGTAAAGAATGAAGTGCAAAAGATATGGAAAAGTATGATGAACAAATTTAAGCTTTTCTCTTAAGCGATAGAAATTCTTTCCAAACTTTTTCTAACCTTCTAATGGGTAAAACATCATCTATTTATTCTCAAAAAATCAGTTCTAGGTGTTTGAAACATAAATTAGCCGTTGGAGGGCAAAATAGATAAAACTAGCCATTATTTTTGTCCTGTAGTGAAATTCTGATTTTTGTCCAGAAATTTGATACTGATAGAAATTCATTTAGAAAAAATTGATGCAGAGAGAAATTCATTTTCTAAAGAACCATTTTTTAACAAAAATCAGTTTTGATCAAAAGCTCATTTTCTAACTTAAAAACACTTTTATGCAATTTTAAAGCTATAATGGGTATGCATGAGTAAGAATAATTTACCTTAATTTGATTTTACAATTTAGTAACCTAATTCCTAAAAAACTAAGGCAACTCACCAAGTTGTCATCTTAAGTCCATGCTTGATATATCTTTATCTTCAGAATATTGATACTTTGCATTAGACAATATGTAGAAAAGTTCCTGCAGAAATTATTTAGAAAAAATTCCCAATAGAGTTTATTTAAGGTTTGATTATCATCAAAATTAGGATGTGGCCTTGAGCCAACACACCCGTGCTAAGCTATGTCTCAATAGGGATATAAACATACAATAGTCTGCTATAGAAAAATCATGAATTATCATATAATAGCAACACACACTATAATTAAACGATAAATCAAATATTCATTATTCCATGCTTCATAATATTAAATCACTAATATACAAGGTTACCAGAAGTGCTACTATATCATGGCAATTATAACGTATAACATGATACTATAATTAATCAATGCAATAACAATCTTAGTATGGCCTGAATCAAACAGCAGTGGATAACCAAAAAAATGGATACCACTCGGGTACCGATCACTAAATACTGGGGAAAACAATATTACCACTAGCGATATGCAAATCTCAAATCACTAGATACTGAACAGGTACCAACATTGGCAGCTGCGAACACTAACCCTTATAGGCATGCCTACCTATCCATGATTCGATTTACAGGCTATAAATTAATTCACTTAATGTTCATGTAAATAAATACATTTATCAATACCATGTGCATAGACATTCATAGGCCAAACACTATAACTCACACAAAACCAAACAAATCAATAAGTACTTGTCATCAGAGCACTGTCACACGCGCGATAGAGCCCAACAATACCTTTCGTCACACTCTTGGCAATGCCCGTGCTCGAGACATAACATGCAAATCACTTGCGCTCGCGATAGAATGCAAACTGGCATTGCTTAAGCTACGGTGACTTCTGTTGTGCCTGCGACCATTATCGCGCTCGTGATAAAACACAAACCATAGACTCAAAGTTCTAACTCCACTTATCTCTTTCATACTGTCACACCCCAAAATAGCCCTGGTCTGAATGTGCATGTTAAGTCGGTTTAAGTGAGGGTATTTTGGTAATGTGTGCGAGTGGAATTGGAGTGTTAAGGACCTAATTGATAAGATAATTAAGTTTGTAAGGAAAGAATGGTGTATGTGAGTGAAGTGTAATTTGTTTAAGGACTAAAGAGCATTAAGACAAGATATTTATTCAAGAAAGGATTTGGTGCATGTGAGTGTTGGGTGCTTTGGTTTGGAAAGTTAAGTGGGTTTTGTGGTCCAATTGGAAGCTGCCATATGGGCTTGTTAGGTGGGCAGTGAATGAAGAAAGAGAAGAAAGGAAAGAGAGTGAGAGAGGGAACACAGATTGCATTCCCGTTCTCCCCTCTCACGCCTTCTCTTCTTCTCCTCTTCTCCTTTCTCTGCTTTTCCTTTCTTTCTCTTTGGCTTGGAGTTGTGTTTTGCTGGGAGTGTGTTTTGCTTGAAGAGGTAAGTTGGGTTAAGGTTTCTACGTACTGTTCTTCTTCTTCTTCTACTGGTTTTGCTTCAGTTAGGGTTTGGACTAAGATTTTGTGGATTTCTTATTTGTGCAAGCTTTGGATTGCAAGAAGAAGCAAAGTAAAGGCAAGGAAAGGATTGAGGATTGATCTTGAAGCCTGATTTTGGATCGTCATTTTGAGGTTTGGGAGTTTGATTCCTGCATTTGAAATTCTGAGTTGTGTTTGCCCTATTTCTCACTAGGCTTGTAAATGTGTTTGCACTGTCAAATTTCTGGAATTTGGTGTGTTTTGGAATGTGTATATGCATGATTATGTGAGTAGATGTGTTAGTAATGTATGATTAGGATTGAATTGAAGTTACTGAGTTTGTGTTTTGAACTTACTGTTATTTTTAGGGTTTATGTTCTTGAAGAAATTAAATGTGTTTATGCATGACTTTGGTTGATTTGATTGTTGAATTAAGTTAGTTTCATGTCAATTTGATGTTTGGAAGATCGATTGAAAGGTAAGATGAGTTTGTTTGTGTTTTGAATCAAATTGAAACTGATTTTATCGAGTTCTTTGAGTTTTGGGTTAGCTGGGAATGGGAAATCGCGTCTCTGTGGAATTTCCATTTCCAGTATGTGTCGAGACTTCCTGAGAGAGAGACAAGTCACGAGACGTGACTCTCAGTCATGCCACGTGACTCCGTCTCCCAGTCACGACGCGTGACTTCTTGGTGGGCTGGAAGAGTGCATTAGTATGCTTTAGCCTTTGAACTCAATGTGTTATGTTAAATGTAATTTGGATTATGCATGATTTATTCTTAGTTATCCTCACCTATCGCATGATTAGGATTTTGTATTGATAATCATTGGCATGGTAGTGCTTCTATACCTGATTCTTGGCATGCTTTAGAACATTGTTTAATGTTAAAGTGTATTGACTGTATTATGTTTTGCAATGGGAATTGTATGATATATGACCGACTTTATGAGCATATTTATATGTCTGTCGTACTCTGGTTTATGCATGATGTATATATATATATTTATGCGTTGTGCGATTCGAAACGTGAAATGTTTTATGCATGACCTGCGAGAGTCAGTCTAGTGGATAGTTAGGCATGCCTAATAGAGTCTTATGTAGCTGCAGCGCCCTTTGAATGATTTGGACCCTGATCAGGTCCCCGTTTGGTTCCTCGCGAACCCTTTATCTGTGCGGATCCTAGCGATCCTTTTTAATGTGTTTGGATCTTGTTTAAGATCCCCCTCTCAATGAAACGTTTTAAAAATAAAATGGTTTTCGATTCGCACCCGTAAGGTGGTGATAGTTCGATTCGCACCCGTAAGGTAGCGATAGTACACTCGTTATCCACTATTGTGAGTCAGTAGGTGCTTTGTTGGTTTATTTTACTTTGAAATAACTATAAGAATGTGATATCCGAATGAGTACGATAATGATTTGGGGAAATCAGTTTATTAGTATATGAATGTTGATTTGAGCTTCAGAATGTATGTCTTTTATTGTAAGCATGATTTGGATATCTAACACCTTTATCCGTACTTGTCATGTGAATTGTTATAAGTTCCTGAATGCTTTGAATATAATTCGACTAATGTATTTATGTATGTGACTTAAGCATGGTTTTGTTATTTATAAGCATGTGAACCGAAGCAGTTGTGACGGTAAGTATGTAATGTTTAACTGTACTTTCTGCATGGTGATGATATGAATGTGATGTTATGTGATTATGTCTTCGGTCTCCGCTATTAGAGTGTTTTCGGCATGATATTTATATATCAGAGTTGTGCAGCGGTTATGTGGTGCTTTGGATGTCATCTCTTAGATTTTGGCTAGTGTGTGTTTGGCATGTCAAAGTATGTTAGATAGCTAGTTTTCTTAACATGATAGTTGGGTGTGTTATCATATGGTAATTGTGTCGCATTGGATTGGTTTATGAGTTCATGCAAGGATACTTGGTTATGACAATGGCATGTGTAAATCTCATATGACTTCGCACGGTAAGGTACTGATATTTGATACCATTGTAGGTTTATGCATGTGACATGGTATGTAGTTCTGCATGATGATACTTGTATCGTGTATTGTATTATGTCGGTTTTGGCCTATTCTTGATATAAGCATATTGTTATGTTTGTGAGTTTTTGAATTAATGCCTTTATTATGCAAGCCTGGTGTGACGCGCGCCGAATCCCGAGCGCCGCCCTTTCGGACCGCCCGCACGTGGGCGATCGGGGCATTTGCGGGTCCGTTGACAGCTTGCGATGAATCGCAAGTGCGTCTATGTTGAGCAACACGGAGGTTTCATGGAGTCGCAACCCAATAGAACATTGGAAAAGTTTCTCTCACCTCGGAGAGCCTAAAACTGCGCTTGGTATCCATTTTGGGCCAGCCAGAGGGATCATGGAAGGTGAACTCCTCACCCTAAGGAGCCTAGGATTAGCGCTAAAGCCTCGTGACTCAAGAAGTATCTTGAAGGATGACCTCTAACCTCTTGAGCCCAAAGACCAGGGCTGAGTCCGGGATTTCTCATCTATTTTTACCTCAATTATTTTATGATCAAATTTTAATATCATTAATTTGCTCTCTCTCCACACTATGCAGTTTGATTAAAAGGCGCATTTATTCACATCTTGAAAGTCATAAATGATCAAATAGATAGTGAAAGCAATAGATTACAATAATACAAGGAGCGGAATACAACTCCCTTTCGTAAATGTGCGGATCATGCATAAATCGGGGCATTGCTTATTTTGAGGACTTTGGTCCTCGCATGCATCATTATTAAAATTGGAGATTTTTGTTTATGATGATTTTATTGGATAAAATAGGACATTGGTCCAATTTTATTTAGTAAACATTCTTTTTAGTAGAAAATATTTGTGTGGTGGTTCTTTTTAAGAGCGGTCGAAAATCATTTTATTATTACAGACCACAAATATACAAAATACAATAAAATAGTAATTGCATATTTCTCAAATAATAAATGATAAATAAATCTTAATTTACCTACCTCGACCGTACCCCAGCCATGTGCCACTCGTGGTTACAATCATAACGCAAAATCGATATCAGTTAGTAATGGATAAATAAATAAACAAATATATAAGTAGATAAGTAATTGAATAGAATAAATTGAAGAAAATAATTAAAGTTAATAATTGATTAAATTAAATTAATGATAAGTAAATGAATGAATAAATAAGTAATTGATATTTAATTTGATGTGGTGAAAATGAGATTAATGCATGTAAATGACAATTATGGTGATAAAAGCCAATAATAATAATAATAATATAAACAACAATATTATAAAATAATAATAGATATGGACCAAGTTATAATAATATATTAACAATAATAATAATTATGAAATGCATTAAACATAAAATAATAAATGATATAATATTAATATGACAATAATAATAAGCAAGTAATAATAATATCATAATATCAACAATATAATAATATTCACATAACAATAACAATAATATAATCTCAATATTAATAGATAATCAATAATAATAGATAATACTAAATAAATATAATGATAATAGTAAATATTAGTTAATAATAAATATAATAAATATCAATAATAATATAATAATATCTATAACAATAATTAATAATTATAATGATAATAAAACATAAAATTAAATAATAATCACAAATCAATTAATAATAATATCAAATTTAATTAACACAAATTAGACAATAATAATATTAATAATAATGAATAATAGTAAATATATAATAATAATAATAATAATAATAATAATAATAATAATAATAATAATATTAAAACAGAATAATAAATAAATATAATTAATAAAATAATAATATTAATAACAGAATAATAAATATTAAATAAATACAGAATTATAAATAATAATTAATAATAATAATAATAAATAAATAAATAATAATATTAGTTAATATTAATTAATAATATATTAAAATAAATAAATAGAAAATAGGCTCACCGGATTTCCCTCGCCGGAGGCTCGTCGGAGCGGCCGTTGGAGACACCGCCAACACCGGATGGTAGATCGGAGCGCCGGGAGTCGAACGCCGGTGGTCACGCGCCGGAAGGTCGCCGGATTCGGTCGGAAGTCGCGTCGGCAGCGTCCTCTCTTCTCTCGCCGATCTCCTCCACGCCGGCACCGATGGCTGATCGGAGGTTGCCGTTCGGTGCGTCTGGGTCTCCTCTTCACTCCGGCGGGGCGCGTGCGGCGGTTCGGCGCCGTGGCTGGCCGGCGGAGGCCTCGCCTCCTTCCCCCTTTTCTTTCCCTTTTCCAGCGTCGTGGTCTGGGTCTGCTCCTCTCCTTCTTTTCTTATTTCTTCCCTCTATTTCCTTTTCTATTTCTCTTTTGTTTGGCTTTTTGGATTTGTCTCTTTGATCTTTGGTTTTGTTTTCTCTGCTCTCTCTTTTATTCTCTTTCTCTTTCTATTTGCCTTTGGCTTCTTCTTGGTTCTTTTGCTCTGTGTCTTTTTTCCCAGCCGAGAGAGCTCCCTCTCCTCTTGCTCTCAATTTTCTTTTTTTTTTCTTTTTAATTTCCTAGTTGCCGAAAGAGAGAGAGCCCCCTCCAATTTCCCTTCATTCTTTTCTTCTTATACCCTAAAATTAGGGTTGGTTCTTGGGTCATAATGGTAATTTCCTCCATTTTTAGTTTTTTAATTACTTTAACTTAATTAAATAACACACATTAATTAATTTAAACATTACATATTAATTAAACATTACATATTAATTACACTACACATTTTACATCTTAATATATTTAATCTATTTAATATATCATATAATTTATCTAATTAATTAAACACTTCACATATTAACTAATTAAATTATCACATATATATATATATTTTATCTAATTAATTATACACCTCAAACGTTAATTAAAATATTAAATTAACCCAACATTAATAATTAATTTCTAATTTTACCTGCCTAATTTATATTAGATATATATATATTATTTTTTCGGAGGGAATTACTAAGGACCCAAAATCACTTTTTGATATTAAACCCGACTCGGGACCCGGTGTCTACACCTGGTTATATATGTATTCTGATTGTTGCATTTGCCATTGTGAATGTGTTATGCCTTGACGACCATTGTGAATGGCCGTTCATACTCTTGTGTGTTCTCCCCACTAAGCGTTTATCGCTTAGCACGGATTTCCTTTCCGTGCAGGTGGCAGGTTCTGGTTCGGTTCAAGTCGGGCATCTGCAAGGTCGGCCACATAGGAGTTAGAAGTTTTGTATTTTTGTTCAGCTTCTATACTTCAGTTTGTTTTTTTTGTATTTTTGTATTTCTGTATTTGTAATATTATATGTAAGAAGCTTGAGTTTACTTTTGGGAATGTAATCGTTAGTATGTTTTTATGATAAGTTATTCCTTTGTTTTATCATTCGCTTTATGCTTCCGCTTAGTGTCTGCGTGTGTGTGAGTTGTTGCATGATCATTCTGTGCCGCATGTTAAGTCAAGTTTTTAATTAACCCGTATTTCCGTATGTATGTTATGTATGAATGTATGCTTCCGCATTGTGCATGTGCATATCTGTGTGAGTGAGCATCGGGTAGCGTGCCCGTCGGCGTCCTTCCAATGGGGACGGCGATGGGGGTGTTACAGTCAGTGGTATCAGAGCCCAGGTTGATGATTCTGGGTGTGTTGTTTGTTATGTGTTGAGTCTTTGCATGAGAGTCGGTTTTGTGTCGTGGCCTAATGCAGATGTGTCTTGTTTTGTGTCGTGTTTAGATGGAGTCTGATCCTAGTGAGAATGTGGGCGAGACAACGGAAAGTGTGAATCGAGTTAGTGCTGATCAGAATATTTTCGAGCGTCTTCCAGCTGAAGATTCTGGTCGTGTTTCTGATGATAGGACTCTAGTACAAGGGTTGATTCGGATTTTGGATAGATTGACTGCTCCTCGTGCTCCTCAAGAATTTGTTCGGCATGTTCCTCAGAAGAGAAAAGGATCGGTTAGTGAAGTGCCAGCAAGGAAAAGGGTTCGTGAGGCATCGATGTGTCAACAATGTCAGAAGCAACAAGGGCACAAGAGTAAGAAGAAGTGGGTACCGTCGATATGTCAGCACTGCCAGAAGCGACATCGGGGCCCATGTCGGAAGCTCTTAGGTGCTTGTTTCAGGTGTGGCAGTATGGAACACCGGATTGCCGTTTGTCCTAAGAAGATGAGTGAGAGTCTAGCTCGGCAAGCTAGAAAGGATGTGGAGGATTTGCTCAGATCTTCTCGAGCGCCCACAGAGTTTGTAGCGTCTAGCAAGGATTCGAAGGAGACCGCAGGTTCTTCTGGTAAGTTACATTGCAAGCTTTTATTTAAGTAAGTTTTGTTTGTTTGGGTTGTTTGGACGTAAGTGTTTAGCCGTGAATTTCGAGGACGAAATTCTTTTAGGAGGGAAGAGTTGTCACACCCCAAAATAGCCCTGGTCGGAATGTGCATGTTAAGTCGGTTTAAGTGAGGGTATTTTGGTAATGTGTGCGAGTGGAATTGGAGTGTTAAGGACCTAATTGATAAGATAATTAAGTTTGTAAGGAAAGAATGGTGTATGTGAGTGAAGTGTAATTTGTTTAAGGACTAAAGAGCATTAAGACAAGATATTTATTCAAGAAAGGATTTGGTGCATGTGAGTGTTGGGTGCTTTGGTTTGGAAAGTTAAGTGGGTTTTGTGGTCCAATTGGGAGCTGCCATATGGGCTTGTTAGGTGGGCAGTGAATGAAGAAAGAGAAGAAAGGAAAGAGAGTGAGAGAGGGAACACAGATTGCATTCCCGTTCTCCCCTCTCACGCCTTCTCTTATTCTCCTCTTCTCCTTTCTCTGCTTTTCCTTTCTTTCTCTTTGGCTTGGAGTTGTGTTTTGCTGGGAGTGTGTTTTGCTTGAAGAGGTAAGTTGGGTTAAGGTTTCTACGTACTGTTCTTCTTCTTCTTCTTCTTCTTCTTCTACTGGTTTTGCTTCAGTTAGGGTTTGGACTAAGATTTTGTGGATTTCTTATTTGTGCAAGCTTTGGATTGCAAGAAGAAGCAAAGTAAAGGCAAGGAAAGGATTGAGGATTGATCTTGAAGCCTGATTTTGGATCGTCATTTTGAGGTTTGGGAGTTTGATTCCTGCATTTGAAATTCTGAGTTGTGTTTGCCCTATTTCTCACTAGGCTTGTAAATGTGTTTGCACTGTCAAATTTCTGGAATTTGGTGTGTTTTGGAATGTGTATATGCATGATTATGTGAGTAGATATGTTAGTAATGTATGATTAGGATTGAATTGAAGTTACTGAGTTTGTGTTTTGAACTTACTGTTATTTTTAGGGTTTATGTTCTTGGAGAAATTAAATGTGTTTATGCATGACTTTGTTTGATTTGATTGTTGAATTAAGCTGGTTTCATGTCAATTTGATGTTTGGAAGATCGATTGAAAGGTAAGATGAGTTTGTTTGTGTTTTGAATCAAATTGAAACTGATTTTATCGAGTTCTTTGAGTTCTGGGTTAGCTGGGAATGGGAAATCGCGTCTCTGTGGAATTTCCATTTCCAGTATGTGTCGAGACTTCCTGAGAGAGAGACAAGTCACGAGACGTGACTCTCAGTCACGCCACGTGACTCCGTCTCCCAGTCACGACGCGTGACTTCTCGGCGGGCTGGAAGAAGTCGCGAAGCGTGACTGCCCTTTGAAGAGGCAAGTCACGTCCCGTGACTCTTGTGAGGCGTGACTCCCAGTCGCGAAGCGTGACTGCCCTGTGGGAGGCAAGTCACGACTCGTGACTTAGAGTCACGTCCCGTGACTTTTGTGAGGAGGCGTGCCTTAGAGTCACATCCCGTGACTCCCTTGGAAGCATGTCACGAGACGTGACATAGAGTCACGACTTGTGACCCTCCTTGAGGCCAGTCACGAGTCGTGACACGGCACGTGACCGACCCCTCTTCAGCTCCATTTTCTGATTTCGCCCAGTTTTAACCAAAATGAATTTCCTATCTCTTCTGCATGGTGTTATACTACTGTATTAATCACGTCATACTTTTATATGCTCTTGTATGACCTTGTATGACCTTTTCTGTTTTGATTTGTTTCCTCGTGACTAGTTTTATTATAAAATGACTTTCAAATGCTTTTATGACTTTTTCCCTATTGTGATGCATATCCTTGATTAGATTCTCCTCTAAGAATAATCTGCCATGCTTAAGTGTATATTGTATCTTTCCGCGATTAAGATTATGTGTTTGTACTCATTGGTATAATATAATTCCACATGTGTTCCTGACATGCTTTAGTATGATGAGTAGTGCCAAAATGTTAGTGATTGAATTATTGCATGCTTCAGAATATGAATTGTATGGGGTATGATTGATATTATGCTATGCCAAACTTATTTGAATAATATGGTTGATGTCTGAGTGCATTAGTATGCTTTAGCCTTTGAACTCAATGTGTTATGTTAAATGTAATTTGGATTATGCATGATTTATTCTTAGTTATCCTCACCTATCGCATGATTAGGATTTTGTATTGATAATCAATGGCATGGTAGTGCTTCTATACCTGATTCTTGGCATGCTTTAGAACATTGTTTAATGTTAAAGTGTATTGACTGTATTATGTTTTGCAATGGGAATTGTATGATATATGACCGACTTTATGAGCATATTTATATGTCTGTCGTACTCTGGTTTATGCATGATGTATATATATATTTATGCGTTGTGCAATTCGAAACGTGAAATGTTTTATGCATGACCTGCGAGAGTCAGTCTAGTGGATAGTTAGGCATGCCTAATAGAGTCTTATGTAGCTGCAGCGCCCTTTGAATGATTTGGACCCTGATCAGGTCCCCGTTTGGTTCCTCGCAAACCCTTTATCTGTGCGGATCCTAGCGATCCTTTTTAATGTGTTTGGATCTTGTTTAAGATCCACCTCTCAATGAAACGTTTTAAAAATAAAATGGTTTTCGATTCGCACCCGTAAGGTGGTGATAGTTCGATTCGCACCCGTAAGGTAGCGATAGTACACTCGTTATCCACTATTGTGAGTCAGCAGGTGCTTTGTTGGTTTATTTTACTTTGAAATAACTATAAGAATGTGATATCCGAATGAGTACGATAATGATTTGGGGAAATCAGTTTATTAGTATATGAATGTTGATTTGAGCTTCAGAATGTATGTCTTTTTATTGTAAGCATGATTTGGATATCTAACACCTTTATCCGTACTTGTCATGTGAATTGTTATAAGTTCATGAATGCTTTGAATATGATTCGACTAATGTATTTATGTATGTGACTTAAGCATGGTTTTGTTATTTATAAGCATGTGAACCGAAGCAGTTGTTGACGCGACCTCAGCAAGTGTACTGAATCGGCAAGTAATATAGTGATGTATAATTAAGACCACAAGTTATCGAACCCAAGGGATTGTGTTGTGTAAATTTTAACAATTAAATGTATGCTAAAGAATTCCCAATTATTTTGATGTGGTGATTATTTAACACAGAAAAATTAATAATCTAACTGATGATATTAATGTCTAAGAATATTAACGATTTAATAATACAACAATTTGATAAAATAACTAAGAGATCTTGCTAAGGAATACCCATTCTCCCCAATAATATCATGTGAATACTTAATTCAACAGTTTCATATACAATCAGTGAATAACCTTGCCTATACCATAGCTTGCCTTTCGGATCCAGCTTCTCTAAAACATGCACTTACCAATCCGGATTCAGCACATAAATTAGCATTATTACAGATCTTAAAGTTCTAAGTTAAATAATCCTACCATTTCAGATTCAGATATCAAACTCATTTATCTTCTACCATTCTGAACATATTGAAATAAACATTCACAGATTTTAACTACCAATTCGGATTCATCAAATCAATGAAAGTTGATTAAAATCGAACAGAACATGTGTATGTATTTATGGGCTGATTGCAATCAAAGTTTATCTTGGTAGATCTCCCCTTAACTTGCATTCAAACCAGCAACAACAGATAATTTCAGAGAAGATAAAACTGAAGTATAATTGTATGTATTTATGAACTGATTACAATTAAAGTTTATCTTGGTAGATCTCCCCTTAACTTGTATTCAATTCAGCAACAACAAATAAAATCAGAGAAAATACAACTGAGTATATGCATAATACAATCCATACAAAATATTCACATGATTTACTGGTGATTTAAGGCATCCCTTAACAAGAATTAAAATTACTCACTCATACTTGAAATAAAGACTGAATTAAATAGAGAGAAATTGATATTACCCATTTGAATCTGAAAATGAAAATCTTACAGTAAACCAAACGATGTTCTTCAATTGAATCAGCTATTCCAACTTCCAAATTAAATTACAGAATTGAAATCTCCCTTCTAAGAATTTCCAGATCAGAAATCTCAGAGTTTATTTTTTTAGCCAAACTAAAACTAAAACTCTCGTCGTCCCCCTCACTCCTCCAAAATCGTCCTCCTTTAAGCTAGTTTTCCCCCCAACAATAAAAGTCAAAAGTCTATTCGGTGGCCTCCAAATCTGATTTTTCCTTGATTTGATTCACACAACAGATCTTAAAAGTTACACGGCGGTGAGATATATCCTCACCGCCGTGTAAATGTCCCTGGATATATTTTTATTATGAAATTTTGAGGTTACACGGCGGTGAGGAAATTCTTCACCGCCGTGTAAATGTTCCAGGTCTGCTACTAAGTTCTTTGATTTCGATTCACACGGCGGTGAAGAATTTTCTCACCGCCGTGTAAACACTCCAGTCTGCTTCCTTAATTTTTTCCTCATGATTCTGGCCTCCCGTCTCACACGGCGGTGAGAGATGCCTTCACCGCCGTGTAACCTACCTAAAATATTGCCAAAACAACATAAATCTCCATTAAGTGCACCAAATAACATCAAATGACATTTTATCAAAAATTAACACAAATAACAACTTTTAGACTAAGAAGTAATCTCTAAATTCACATCAAAACATTATTTAATTTAAACTTATCAGTTGTGACGATAAGTATGTAATGTTTAACTGTACTTTCTGCATGGTGATGATATGAATGTGATGTTATGTGATTATGTCTTCGGTCTCCGCTATTAGAGTGTTTTCGGCATGATATTTATATATCAGAGTTGTGCAGCGGTTATGTGGTGCTTTGGATGTCATCTCTTGGATTTTGGCTAGTGTGTGTTTGGCATGTCAAAGTATGTTAGATAGCTAGTTTTCTTAACATGATAGTTGGGTGTGTTATCATATGGTAATTGTGTCGCATTGGATTGGTTTGTGAGTTCATGCAAGGATACTTGGTTATGACAATGGCATGTGTAAATCTCATATGACTTCGCACGGTAAGGTACTGATATTTGATACCATTGTAGGTTTATGCATGTGACATGGTATGTAGTTCTGCATGATGATACTTGTATCGTGTATTGTATTATGTCGGTTTTGGCCTATTCTTGATATAAGCATATTGTTATGTTTGTGAGTTTTTGAATTAATGCCTTTATTATGCAAGCCTGGTTATATATGTATTCTGATTGTTGCATTTGCCATTGTGAATGTGTTATGCCTTGACGACCATTGTGAATGGCCGTTCATACTCTTGTGTGTTCTCCCCACTAAGCGTTTATCGCTTAGCACGGATTTCCTTTTCGTGCAGGTGGCAGGTTCTGGTTCGGTTCAAGTCGGGCATCTGCAAGGTCGGCCACATAGGAGCTAGAAGTTTTGTATTTTTGTTCAGCTTCTATACTTCAGTTTGTTTTTTTTGTATTTCTGTATTTTTGTATTTGTAATATTATATGTAAGAAGCTTGAGTTTACTTTTGGGAATGTAATCGTTAGTATGTTTTTATGATAAGTTATTCCTTTGTTTTATCATTCGCTTTATGCTTCCGCTTAGTGTCTGCGTGTGTGTGAGTTGTTGCATGATCATTATGTGCCGCATGTTAAGTCAAGTTTTTAATTAACCCGTATTTCCGTATGTATGTTATGTATGAATGTATGCTTCCGCATTGTGCATGTGCATATCTGTGTGAGTGAGCGTCGGGTAGCGTGCCCATCGGCGTCCTTCCAACGGGGACGGCGATGGGGGTGTTACACATACCCTTTTTCGTACAACCTAATACATGTCTTCTAAACTAATTACTAATATAAATGACACCATCCACACCTACTATGGCGAATTAATTCATACATGTCTCATAATAAAGCACACAATTAATGCTTTAATTATCATAACTTTGCACTTACATATCATCAGCATACAATCAAACATAGCATGCTTCAATTGTCAATAAAACTTCATCAATTCCACATGTTATCCCAAATACATTCCAATAATTAGAAGAGTTATTGAACCCTTCAAAAATCCATAATTTCCCCCAACTAGCCAAACAAGCATCAATTAAAAGTAAAATCCCAAACCTTGAATGCTATCTCCTTCACTCTTCACAACTCAAATGGCCTTCTCTTTTCCCTTTGCGCTTCTAGTTGATTCTCCAACTTACAAATCAATATCACACATATGCAACACAATTAGAATTATGAACTTAAATCCTACTAAATGAAGAAGAAATTAAATTAAACTTTACCTTTCTAACTTATCACTTGATCTCTTTAACCAATTCAACTCAAGTCTTTAGAAAACTAATGAAGAAGATGAAGGGAATAAGAAGGACAAGGTGCCAAATTTTGCCTCTCAAAATCCATTTATATGCATGCAATTTTTAGGTGTCACAAGACAATCTTGACACCCGGCACTCCACTAAGACCATCTTACCACATGTAATTCCACTCACCCCTCAATTAAGCTAATTAACTCTACTTAACTTAATTAACTTCCACTTAACACTAATCATGCAAAATTACACTTTGGTCACTAAACTATTTTTTTTCGTGCAATTAGGTCCTAAATTTTCAATTACAATTTAGTCTAAATACTACAAACTCTAAATTGAGCTCACTTAATTACCCTAATCATGCTCAATACTTCTAGGGTGAATCTCAGGCCATTACAAAATCAGGCATGATTAGGGTAAAATAGAAACTGAAAGAGTGTGATTAAGTGACGGCAGTGCCGAAAGGACGTACTTGTCATTAATTAAAAAGATTCAACAAGTGTGGCAAGTAAGTAGGTTATTAAATTATGACTTGTATGCACTAAATAAATTCTTTAGTTGCCCAATGTATGAATATAAACTAATTATAAGTCAATGTAAGAATAAGAGAAAGAGTAAGGACCAAATTGAATATTTTACAAAAAAATCTAAAAGTTGACTAATGAACATATGGCATTGAGTATTCTAGAATGTTGTAAGATTTTGGCCATATTTATGCCATGGATGGCCGTCCAAAATGGGAGATAAGCACAACCATTTTATTTCAAAAATAAACCTAAAATTCTGCCTCTTTTCATGTTAAAGGATTTTTAAGAGTTAAGGTGAAAGTCTAGTGTAACTTAAACTAAGAAGGTTAGTTTAATTAATAATTTCTCCTTCTTCTCCTTTTTTATTAATATAAGCCGAGATTTGTGAGATTGGGGATATGATTAATGTGAAAACTATGGTGTTTTTGGTTGAGAAAGGAAAGGATAATTTTCACCATAATGTGAAAATTATGGTGTTTGTGATTAATGAAGAAAGGAGAGGAGAAAGGGCAAGTGGAAAGCAAAGTTGAGGGGAGTTTGCATGAACACAAGGTTTGGAAACAATTCAACCTTTGCTTGTGATTGAGTTAAGATAAAAATGTGTTATGTGCTATAAATGATGTGAAAATTATGTTGGAACATGAAATTGGATTGAAATTGCATAAAAGTGATTAAACTATGATTAGGTTGTGTTTAGAGAAAAAATTTTAACTAGGAACCACTTGACCCCGGATCAGTGTGCAAGCCATATCTCAGCCTACGAACCTCCAATTAGAGTGATTCTAGTTGGAAAAGAACCATAAGACATATCTCTATAATATCTCTATAATTGTTAAGAAGAACCAAAACCCAATTATACCTCTAAGGTCTTTGAAACTTGATTAAAAGTGCAAACTTGAATCTGTCTATGCATTGGGAGCAGTTGGTGTTCCTAAGGGCATATCTCCTAGGATATAAATTCAGATTGCATGATTTTATTGTTATTGGAAACTTAAGACATAGTGGAACAATTTTCTATAAGACACTTTTCCCAAAAATAGCTCCAGCTAGGTTAAAAACCCTGCATAAAATTGGACCTAGAATCTGCACTATGCAGAATGCTACAGATTAGGGCTACACAGATGTCAGGGATTGCTACCCGCCGTGTAAACTTCTGAACTTCCATGTAAATGCATTCTAGAACTCCAAAATTTCCTAGAAATTGTACCACATGGCGGTTAGATGGGTAGGAATGTCTAACTGCTGCTAACTGCCATGTGACCCCCTGTTTTCAGCATTTTAAGTGAGTTTTTCTCATTGGTTTTACCACAAACTTCGCTGGATATTCCCGAAACTTGTCCAACACATGTCTAACATTATGAAATGAGTATATGAATGTATGGTACCTGAAAATATATGTAATTAACTTTGAGAATATGATATGTTAATAAGGAGATTATATAAATTTTCTCATCCGAAAGATACCAAATTGCCTTCGAACTTTCTTGGATGTGAATGAAACTTGGTAAACCCATGTAATAAGATAAAAATTGACTAAATACATATAAGATATGTCATTATAAATTGAATAAAATACATGATTGAATATAATGCCGTAAAGGTAAATTATATGGAAAATATGAATTCAATGTGTTTTCATTATTGAAAAGCATGTAGCATGTATATTTGAGTTTGAATATCGATTCTTAGAGTGCAGTAGAGTTAATGACATGTTAAAGTTTTAAAGATAAATATTGAATGAATAAACATGTAACAAGTGAAAACACACTTATTTAATAATGAAAGTAAAAATGTCAATAGGAATGCATACTTGTAGTGATGTTTCTATATATTTATTTACTTAAATGGATGACACTTGCTTCGGGATATGCATAATGGATACATGAACATAGTAAGTGTGCATTGATTTGATGGAATATATGAATGAATTTGATGCAAAGTGAATTAGTAAATGTTATGCGAAGTGAATTAGTATATGATATGCAAAGTGAGTTAGTGAGTACAATCTATACTATACGCTTGAATCGTGCATAGTCATGGATAGATAGGTATGCCTATAAGGGAAAGTGATTACAGCTGCTAGTGAGTGATGAGACCGCATGGGTGTTTAGTGTTCAGATACCTGTTTGGTATCTAGTGTAAGTGTCTTTAGTGATTGATACTGCTTAATCAGTATCTAGTGTTTGATACCATTTTTGGTATCTGTGTTCCAGTTATCCACCTATGACGCGTACCGAACCCCGTAGGCCTCGAATAATCCACTTTTAGGGTATTCGAGAGAGGTTCATAAAACTTGTAAAGATCACAAGAGTGTTTATTTTGGGCAACAAGAGGTGTTTTGGAGTTGCCACCCAATAGAACATTGGGATAGTTCATCTAGCCTCAATGAGCCTAAGACGATGCATGTATGTCCATTTTGGGCAACAGGAGATATTTTAGAATTCCTATCCTAATAGAACATTAGAAAGGTTCATGTAACCTCAATAAAGCCTAAGACCAGAGAGAGTTCGGGGCTTTACATTTATTCATACTTTGGTCAAAGTCATAATGAGTTTTCAAAGTTAAAATTCCATTCCTTTTCCCATACAACTTATGCATTTATTAAAGTGAAATTCAAATAGATAGTGAAAGCAGTAAATAACACCATTTAAAATGAAGTAAACAATAACATATTAAATTACAATAAAAATAAAGGCAAAATACAACTCTAATTAAATAAATAGAAATGGAAATCATACATGAAACGGGATATTCAATTTGAGAACATAGGTTCCCTCACATATGTAGTTATGAAAACAATCTTTAGGTGACATTTGGAGTGAAACTAGGATATTGGTCCCATTTTAATAAAGAAAACCTTATTTTAATTGTAAAAATATTTGGGTGCTTTTTACGTTAACGAACATAAAAATGGCATCTGTAATTATGAGGAGAAATTTGAAAGATTAATTAAAGAGAGGGTGAGAAGAATGAACCAAGTCGATGTCTTCGAACCATATCTATTAATCCCCTTTTTTAGCATCCAATATTTAGCAAAAACTCACAAAACCAAACGAAAGAACATGTTAGCAACATTAAATTAAAATATCAGAAGTAAAATAAATGATGGAATAGTAGAAAATATTAAAAGAAATTGTGTACGTGTTATATCTTATGTAATTTGGATGAGATTAGCTTAGTGGAAATCAGGTATGTGTTAGTTGTTATGTTATTGAAGAATGGGTTGGCTTGAATGACAAAAAGGGAATTGGTTTTGAGGTCTTAAAAGTGATATGAGAATTGAGACAGGGAGCACAACTGTGTTTTGGTAAAACACAGCTGTGTTATGGTGTTTTTGCATAGGTCACGGTGACAACCAAAGAGATTGCCACCGTGAGGTGTGCAGGAACTCCATCCTTCCTGACTGAGTATGGTATATCACGGTGACAACCAAATTGGTTGTGACCATGAGATGCCATTGGTGGCATTCTGCCTGGAAGTGTGATGTATCCCACGGTGACAACCAAAATGGTTGTGACCGTGAGATACCTCATTTTACGTTCTGTTTTGGGAGTGCATGGTATGTCACGGTGGCAACCAAATTGGTCATGACCGTGAGGTACCTTAGCTTGCATTCTATTTTAAAGACCTCAGTATGTTACGGTGACAACCAAACTGGTTGTGACCGTGAGGTACCCTGTTTTGGCAAGGAACCGTAATTTATTTTAAATTATTAATTGTGTGGCTTTTAGCCAAACTTGTTGGCATTTTATATGAGTGTGATACCAAGGTTATATGAAGCAAATATACATATTTGTAAGATAATTAATGAATTCAATTACTTGTTAGTTAATGATTTGATTGCAAGTTGTCCAAGTGTTATGTGATGTGTAAAAGAGTAATGTGGATTTGTTAATGCTTTGTAAGTATGCAAAGAGGAGAACATGGTGTTGGTTTATGTATGTGCTATTGGAATCAACAATTATGAAATCAATAATGAAATTAATCAACTTTAGCCTACGAGTTAAGTAGTGGATAGATAGGCATGCTTATAGGGTCAAGTGCTGCAGCCCAATGTGTCGATTCTTTTGGAATCACAATGCGAGATAAATCCTTGCTGGATTCTTAAATGTGGAAGGTTGATCTTGTTGAGTCACTGTACCTTAGGGTACAAATGCGTATATGTGTATCCACGGATACATTGAAATTATAATGAAATTATAGTACCTCAGGGGTACAAATGCGAAACCCGTTATCCACGTCTTTGAATTGCAGGAAAACCTATATATAAAAGACAAAGATAATCCTAACTGCTATGTTGATATGTGTGAATGCTTATATCTGATGAATTTACGTAAAACCTATGTAAGCTATTCAGTCATGTGATTAAGTATTATGTATACACCAAGCCAATGGATGCTTTATGGAAATGTGAATTAGTAACAATGCTATGAATATAATGATACACAAATGCTCTAGACTTGTTAACTTAGGCATGAACCTTAACATTGTGCATGCATGATATTAATGTTGTGTTCATGTTTATATACTATGTATGTGTTCCCCACTAAGCGTTATCACTTAGCACGGATTTCTTTTCTAATCCGTGTAGGTTTGATCGCGGGGTGATTTTGAAAGGACAAATCCGTTTAACAACGGTCAACACTAGGACTACTACTTTAGTGTCGGCTTTGGGGGTTTTAATGTATTTGTACCAGTTGTGCAAGATATTTTGAACATTCGAAAAATATGTAAAGCTCTTATAACTAAGTATTATAAACTTAATGAGTGCTTGTGTATATATGTAAGTTTGTGTGTATGTTGGAAAGCATGAGAACTTATGATATATGTTGCATGAAAATATATGTTTGATGATGAAATTTTATTATTCAGAGTGTTGGCTCGAATTGTGATAGCAAAGCATGCGTGTGTGTTTGTGTAGCGACTGTTTCTGACTGCATTAGCAGAGCTAATCTTGTGGTTGGAATGGGCATTTCAACTTGTGGTATCATAGCCTAGGTTTAGTCTTTTCTTGGTAACTAGGAAGCTAGTAAATGTATAGTAGTGTTGACCTAATGCAGATGTCCTTGTTTAAATTGTGTAGATCGATGGATCCTAGTGACAACCCTAGTCACCACTCAAGAGAGGAAATAGCCGAAAGTGTTAATCCTCAGGAAGTAGAGGTGATGGGGTCTTGTCAGTCAAGGCCAGTCAGTTTTGGCAATGAGGTTCTAATGGTTCCAATGGAGGCCTTACTAAGGATGTCACAGGATATGGCAAGGGTGCTAGACCGAATGACGGCACCGAAGGCACTAGTAGAATCTTTAAGAAAGTATGGGGCAAAAGAGTTTCATGGTACAAGGCTGGATGAGTCTGAAAAGGCAGAATACTGGATAGAGAAGGTGCAGAGAGTCTTGGGAAAAATAAGATGTCCTCCGGAACAACAAGTTGTGTCACACCCCGTTTGCCCCCTAGTTGAATGAGTCATATATGTATATGTGTGCATTTGCATGAGTTTTGTGTAATAAGGGCATTTTGGTAATTTTGCATGTTTTAAGAGTTTTGCTAGCATGTGGGTGCATGCATGGTGCTATGATGTGAATTAGTTGGGACAGATTTCTGTGTGCATGAGTGCACCATAGTAGGATATGCACTAATGGGTTATTGTAATATGTGGACATGCATATGTTTGTAGGGTGTGCTTAGGGAGATATGCTTGTGTGTGTTGCTCACACATTTGTAGGATGCATTATTAGGGTGTCTCATTGTGTGTATGTGATGCACTTAGTTAGGGTGTGAGTGAGTAATCTCCTCCACTAGATGATTGACATGTGTAAAGTGGGAAAGAGAAAAAGATGAAAAGGGAAAAATCAGATTTTTGGAAAACCCATTCCCGTTTTCCTTCTTCTCCTTCTTCTTCTCCCTCCTTTGCACTCTCTTAAGTGCCCTAACTTAGATTCAACCCTCTAGTGGTGGAAATTGATCATTGCATAGCATTTTAGAGGTAAATCTACTGCATTATTCTCCTTTTCTTCTTTTGGTTCTCCATCTCATTCTCTTTTTCCTATTTTCGGATTTGGGTTTGAAGTTGGATGTTGTGTTTGTGTGTTGTGTTGTTTTGTTGCTTAATTGAGCCTCCTCGTGAACCGAAGGGTAAGGAGAAGGTTGGGCCAAGTGGAACTAAGCAATAGGAGCAAAGGATTTTGAGGTTTGGGAATTTCTTACTTTTGCATGTGAATATGTTCATGTATGTGTTTTGATGGGTTCTTGGAATTAGGTTATTAAATGTCCTTTATTTTGATGTATATGCTATGGGTCTTTGTTTTGGAATGTGGAATTTATAAGATTATGAGTTGATTATGATGATTTTGGAATTGAGGTGATTTGATGCATAATTGGGTTTTTGATTGATTCTTGAAATTGAATGTTTAAATCATTGGATTGTATGAAGTTTGTTGTTAATAAATGTTGTATTATGGTTGTTGATGTTAATGGATGGCTGGGTTTGAGGTAAGGGGCTCTTGATTGAATTGTATGTGAGATTGGGTGTTTTTGGAGGAGGAAAAATCTGTAGAATTCTGCAGATTTTTGAAATCCCGATACTGTCGCGATCGCGACAGAGAGCGGTGTTGGGAGCTTCGTTATCGTGAGCCCGCGACAACCGAAGTGTTGTGCACCCTCTGTCGCGAGCGCGACAACTATCGTGATCGCGACAGAGCGCGTTGCTGGGCAAGTGCTATCGAGAGCACGCGATTCGTCGTGAGCCCGCGACAGCACCATTTGTCCTCTGTCGCGATCGCGACATATGTAGC